>JAYKYS010000015.1:11200000-11549575 GCA_036924285.1 Asterella californica
AGCCCTCTTAGTTTGTTTTGCCCCCAGATTGCGCAGCTCGGATGGTCGTTCGACTTCGGACGAAGAGACTTCGGCCCGCACCTTCCCAAGCCTTCTTGGCTAGGTTCTGCCTCCTTGGCTTGTTTACTCAGTTCCTTACTGAGTAGTGCCCTCACTTCTTCGGAAATATCCGCAGGCAGTATTCTTGAGGTCTTCTTCTTTCTCTGTTCTTGTTTACGATCATCCGTCTGGATGATCGTAAACAACTGTGTAACTTCAACCCATGAGCTCTCAACTGCTCGAACACATCCCGTAAGTGTCTCTCGTGCTCCTCCATTGTAGCACTATAGACTAAGATGTCGTCAATATAACATCTGACAAAATCCAGTCCTGCTAGGATTTTGTCCATCACCCTTTGGAACTCAGCAGGGGTGTTCTTCAACCCAAATGATAAGAACCGCCATTGATACAAACAATCCTTGCCGTGAGAGTCAATTCCCCAGAATGCTATCTTGGACGTATCTTCTTCTCTCACCGACAACTGATGATACCTTGCTCGAAGATCCAAAGTACTGAAGACCTTCACATGCCCCACTGCATCAAAGATCTCTTCAGGTGTCGGCATGGCATACTTATCGGACTCCGTCTGTCTATTGATATGACGGTAGTCTCCATACATGCGTCTATCCGTGTAGTTGCCATACATATTCTTCTTTGTTGGCATAACTGTGGTAGATGCATACTCTCCATGCGACATCTCCATCAAGCCAACCTCCAACAAGTCTTGAGTCCTACTCTGGATCAAGGCTCTCTCCATATCACTGTACCTATAAGAACATCGGAAGATTGACGTGTCATTAGCCAAGTCGATCCGTATACCAGGTCCCTTCAAGGTACCCAAATCTTTCATACTGAAGGCAAAACAATTCTTGTAACTCTTCAGGAATCTCTGAACTCTTCGTCTCTCCTCTCTTATAATCTTGGGTCCAATCTCCGGTTCCTAAGTATCCTCTGTCACCATGCTAGAGGTAGAAGACGAAGTCGTTGATTGCTATCTTACAGCCTTTGGAGTAGTTTCCTTCTGCTCACCACCAACAACTTCCACCGCTACTGTGCCAAAAACTTCTGCAGTTCTAGCTGCAAGTTCCACACTCAGCTTCATGATGTCCAAGGATGACGAACTCCACGTGCCTCGCCCCCAGCCTTTGTCTCCACCGACCCGGTAGACAAAGAGCTCAAGAGTGTCCGAGCAGTAACACCCGTCGATCGCATCCGACACTGCTCAACCAATCCAAGGCTAACAATCCATGTCAAGCAGTTCAAGTCCATTGCTTGATCCAACACTTGACGACGTGAAGTCTCTAACATCGAAGCTACTGCCGTCATACCTGTAGGAAAACCCATCGCTCGTTCTTTCTCATCGGCATTGGGCTCCACCAACTGTTGTAACCGAGCATCCCACACAAACCAAGGTCCTCCTTCTCTGTAAGCATGTGATGCTGGAAAGCTCACCAACGTGAGCAACGCTGCCATGGACCGTCCCACTAGGTTCACCATTGCCATGGGTGACTTATCGATGACTCTCACTACTTGAGATCGTCGCCTTGCATCCAAAATGTCATCAACTGTGAGGTGCCCTGATCGTCTCACTGCATCATGTGCGCACTTGAGCATTTCCCTCGGTAACAAGTTCGTCCACCACAATCGTGGACAATGTGCACGAGATCTCACTGTCGCTACATCTAACAACACTATCGGTCCGACCCAAGACCGCACCTGGTGCACACTTGTCATCATATGTACGCGAGCATCACTCAACAAAGGAACGTTCTCTAAGATGTACGCTGGAGAATCCACTTGATGCATCTGGAGATGTCGTAAGATCCGTAACATCTCCCAGAATATCCTAGATCGCGGGTCATGTAAACCCTGACCTCTCCCAGCACACGTGTGACTTTGACATGGCCACCCAGTTATCACAAAGTGAAAGGTGCCAACAAACGTGAGATCTTGCGCCCCCAGCAGTGAAATATGTGACGATAATGCTTGCTGGTATTCTCTAATAGCTGATATAGACAACAACTCAAGATATCTCTACACCAAACGTGCCACGTGACGCAATGAGACGCGTCTTGCGACCTCATCTCTCTCCACATACAAGTATCGTTGTACTTGTATGCCTGCTTGCAATACCGCAACCAAACCTGTGCTGATCTCTCCGAACAGCTCTAGCACACACACCCTCCTTTGGATATTACCATGCAATGAGAGTCGTATCCAACGGTGTTAAGATCACAGGGCCAGTAACAGGAACACCTCGATGTTCCTTTACTGGCGGTACAAAGGCTTAACTCCAAGCCTGCTGCACCAACCGATCAGCATACTGCTGTAAATCTCCACTTGAACTCCAGAGTGGAACATCCAAGGCAGATGATACTAACATAGACATGTTAGGCATGTCCTCCACCTCCTCAAAGACTAGAGTATTCTCCGCATGAGCATTGCTCTCTAACAACTCGTCAGGCCAAGTGATGACCGAACTGCACCCTGCAACGGATGCCATCGTCTCTGATGTAAGCTCCGTTGTCCCAACTCTAGCACTGAACCGCACAGGTAAGCGACTCACTCGTCTCTCACCGGACTGCCAATCCGATCTGTAAGATGCTGTCTCCGCCCAATAGTCGATCACGAACCCATATGGTATAATACAACACCTCCAACCAAGACATTATAAGACTCTGCGGCCGTAACGATAGCCTTGGTCCTCACCATGGAGTCATCCGTGGGATGATCTGGTCTAACTCTCACCGTCAACAGCTCGCGTGCCATGTGTAGAGTTGTATTTCTTGATCCCCCTAGAGATGTCTGTAGCTGGAATGGACATCTCTCCACTTCGGACTTCCTCAGACCCAAATCGATACACGCCTCCTTCCCAACATCAACGATTGAGCTCCAGAGTCTAACAACACTTTATGCGGTCGATACACCTTTCCTGAAGGTGCCACCAAACAGAAGATACCACTTCTGTTGTCCAACAACACCACACCTGGTGTCAATCCAGCACGGTCAATTGTCGATCTAGCTGATAACTCATCTAGCCTGGCAGCCGCCGCTTGCCAAGTACCACTAGTAGCTATCCTTATCTTCGACTCCATGGACACATCTATCACCTCTCGCTGAACCACCTCAGCACTAGAGGTAACCACATCCTCGCTATCACTGAGCGTGGCTACCAACTGGAACACTGGAGCCAAGCTGACTCCCAATGCCCTCATATCCGTGGTTGAAAATAGTGGGGCTCACAAAACTGTTGTAGCCGCCCCCAACATGAAGTTCGACGTCGCATCCACAGACGTCGAGGGTTGATTCGCATTACCCCACTCTTGGATGTCGATGTCTCCAACTCCACTGCACCATCGGTAGGCCGTTTAGGAACCATAGAAGTGGTCCTCAATACCTCCGATAGAGTGAACGATTGAGGAAGCTTGGCCTGTCTACCGACCTCCCCGCGTGGCTCAGAGATACGTATTGCACTCCGAGTAACTGCCGCAGATGCTTCAATCTGCGCCACACCAACCATGAAGTCGGAGTCATCTCCTTCTCCTCCATAAGACGTGGAAGCTTCTGTTCCACCAGATCTCCGCTGAGCCATAGCCATACTAGCTATCCTCTGCTCCAACTGCTCAATCCGAGCAGCCAACTTTGGAGGTTCTCATTTCTAGCGAAATTGTCCTAACAATGGAGCAAGAGGTGCCGAAGCTATCAGAATGAATGTGGATGGAAGAAATCCATCACAAGGACGAGACAAGGGGGTGGTTACTATCGATGTCGTGCGAGATCCCATCTACGAGAAAGGAGAGAGTTCAAACTCTTCTCATGCACCAGTGGAGCTTTTAGCTCAAGAAACAAAAAGAACTCGATTTTCTGATGAACCGATTTTCATGGAGGAGTCAGCAAGTAGAAGTACTCGTTCGAGTAATGTTTCTAGTACACCAAGGGAGCCAAGAAGGAAGTTGGGGATGGCGAATTTCACCATTTCATCTTCCCAAGCGAGATATGATGTGGTTGAAGATGTGGGTGCTCAAAAAGTCAACATCACTATTGGACAATTGATCGCACTTAATCCCAGCTTACGAAAGAAACTCAGAGGAGGACTGAGTTCTAAGAAAACTAAGAAGAAGAAACCGAAGAGCAAGACATCAAAATCTGTGGGAGTTGGTGTGGTGGATGTGCATGCTTCAGAGGTATGCACTAGGGCTTCAAAGATTGAAGTCCGATTGAATGGTCACTATGTCTCTGACGTATTGGTGGATGGAGGGTCGGCTGTAAACGCCATATCGGAGAGATTGATGAAGAAGTTGGGCATGGAACCAACTCGCCCGGCTAGCATTGTCGTGGGGATGGCTAACAAGCAACGGGTAAGACCTCTTGGTGTGTTAGAGAAGGTGGTCGTGTCTATGATGGGAGTTCAAACATTGATGTCCTTTCAAGTGTTAAAGGACTCTAGTTATGATTTGCTCCTAGGTAGGCCTTGGTTGAGAGCTGTACGCACCACTGATAGGTGGCACAAGGGATACTTACGGATTGGGCCTAGAGATCATAGAGTGATAGTTCCTCTCTCGGGTGTTGGAGTTGTGACTTCTGACTCTGATAGACCCACTAGTGACTACTGGGAATCTGATACGGAGGATGATCAGAGTGTCTCAGAAATAGATACCGGAGATTCTTACGATCAAGAATCCTCGTCTGAGGACGAAGGATTTGGTCGAGATGAATCATTACATCAGCTTAGTGCTATTGACTTGTTGCCTCGACCAGCAGTGGAGAAAAATCCTGACAAAGAAGAGTTGAATGAGGCAGAGATTGTAAGAAGACTCTCTACCTTGAAGTTTGGTATCAATGTTACTCAAGAGGAGAAAAGTAGATTCCTAGATATATTTTGAAAATATATCCATGTGTTTGCTTTCAGCTACAAGGATTTGAAGGAGGTGACTCTCGAGACTCATCGAATCGAATTGGAGGAAAACGTAAGACCAATTCGACAGAAGCAGAGAAGGGTCAATCTTACAACATCAATGATGGTCAAGGAAGAGATAGACAAGTTGAAGGAGGCGAGTTTCATCTATGAGGTGGAGAACTCAGAATGGGTTTCACCCATTGTGATTGTCAAGAAGAAGAATGGTAAGCTGCGAGTGTGCATAGACTATAAGAAGTTGAATGCAGTTACCAAGAAGGATTATTATCCTCTATCATTTATAGATGAGATTTTGGAGGAAGTTGTTGGTCATGAGTGGTACAGCTTTGGTGATGGTTATAGTGGGTATAATGGATATAACCAGATCAAGATAGCACAGGAGTACCAACAGTTGACTACTTTCACTACTCCTTGAGAAACATTTGCATTTCGGGTGATGTCATTCGGACTGTGTAATGCTTCGGCCACGTTTCAAAGGTTCATGAACAAGGTGTTTGAACCATTCATAGGGAAGTTTGTTCAGGATTTCATTGACAATTTCTGTGTGTACGGAAGAAAGGAGGATCACTTTGATTATGTGATCAAAGTTTTGCAGCGGTTGGAGCAAGCCAATGCTTCTCTAAATCCAGAGAAGTGCATCTTTGGCTGCGAAGAAGGTCTACTGTTGGGACACATCATTTCCAAGAATGGAATTGCGGTAGATCCTGAGAAGGTGAAGAAGATTGTGGATCTTCCATTTCCGATCAACTTGACAAAGTTGAGACAATTTCTTGGCATGGTTGGATATTATCGTAGGTTTGTCTTTTCCTTCTCAAACAAAGCAATAGCTTTGACTATGTACATGAAGAAGGGAGTTGATTTTGACTTGATAGTGCATGATCAGAAGGCAAAGAAAGCATTTGAGGAGTTGAAAAAGGCATTGGTGACAGCTCCTATACTTGCTAAACCTGAGTGGAGTAAAGCATTTATTCTGTATACGGATGCCTCTAATGTAGCAATCGGATGTACATTAAGTCAGTTAGATGAAGACAAGCATGATCATCCTATAGCTTATGCTAGTAGGCAGATGGTTCCAGCGGAGAAGAATTACTCCGTGACTGAACGAGAAGGATTAGCGGTGATCTTTGGATTGAAGAAATTTCGACACTACTTGCTAGGAGAGAAATTTTCCATAGTCACAGATCACAAGGCTTTAAAGTATATCTTTAATAAACCTATTGCCGAAGGTCGTATTGTTCGTTGGAAGATCTTTCTAACAGAATACGATTACATGATCGAAGATAGACCAGGGAAAAAGCATGCGAATGCTGATCTTTTGTCGAGGGCTTATGATGATGAGGGAGAAGAACCGTTTGATGATTCATTTCCGGATGAGCATCTGATGACCATCACAAGCATTGAGGAGATACCGGATGAGTACAAGGAAATTTGGAGTTTTCTTGCAGATGGCTCTTTTCCAGAAAGTATGCATACCCGAGAACGTAACGCGTTGATCAAGAGATGCAAACCTTACACCATGGTAGAGAGAATTCTGTTTCATCAAGGAGCAGATGGGTTACTAAGGAGAGCAGTTGGTCAGAAGGAGGCATTCAAGCTAATGCACGAGTTTCACGACGGAACTGTTTGTGGAGGTCACTTTGCTGGTAAAATAACAACCTTCAAGATTTTGGATGCGGGTTATCACTGGAGAGGGATTTTCAAAGACTGTTTAGACTATTGCAAAACTTGTGATGTATGTCAAGCATTTGCTCTAAAGTCTACTAGAACACCTCCGTTAAGATCAATTCCAGTATTAGGGCCGTTTGAGAAGTGGGGTATTGACTTTGTAGGTCCTCTTAATAAGACACCTCGAGGCAATAGATACATTGTAGTCGCCACTGACTATTGTACCAAGTGGGTAGAGGCTAGACCTTTGAGATAGACTAATGAAACAGAAGTCGGTAGATTCCTGTGAGAGAGGATCATCACAAGATTTGGATGTCCGTTAGAGTTGGTTTCAGATAGAGGAGGAGAGTTTATAGGGAGCATGACTACTGCTATGCTACAACACTTTTCTATCAAGCCACGAGTAACGACCTCATACAAACCAAATGCTAATGGTCTTGCGGAGAAGACCAATCTTACACTTTGTATGATGCTCGCCAAAGATGCTGGTGTTGAGACTGCAAAACATACTTGGGATAAGAGGCTACATGCCATCTTATGAGAGTATCGGATGACAACAAAGACTTCTATTGGGTACTCTCCATTTCGACTGGTTTATGGAGTGGAGTCCAAGTTGCCGATCCAATTCGAATTGGATACTTTTCAAACTATTCAACGAAAGTTGAAGAGGTCAAGGAGAGAAGACGTGGTCAGATCAAGAAGAGAGCAACTCATGGAGTTGGAAGAGATCCAAGCGGTAGCAACGATCCGGATGGAACGAACTCAAGCGTATCAAAAGAAGAGTTACGACAAACGATTGGGCAAGAGGGAGGTAAAACTTTTTCAAGTAGGAGACTGGATAATGTTGTATGATGCTATCAGATTCAAGAGGGCTAGGAAGAAGTTTCTTCCTAGATATTTTGGTCCTTTTGTTGTAGATAAGGTGTGGAGCAACTTCACGTATGACCTTCAGGAGTTGGGAGGAAGGAGATTCGATCGGGTCAATCATGACAAGTTGAAGTTGTTTCATCGACGAAAGTTCTCTCTTCACTCCGAGGACGGAGCGAAAATTTAGTCCGGGGTAAAAATGTAACGACCTATGTTACACATAGGAAGTTTGTCTATTAGTAAGGTATTTAGTTATAACTAAGTGTTGAGAATGTTTATTTGCTGCCCAAGTACTTTAAGGAGGTATCAAGTTAGTCATGACTAGCTAAAAATTAGTTATGGTTAAACTTAGCTGTATTTTGGACAGAATTCAGATATTTCCTAAAGAGTGAGCACTACTATCTTGTCATCTTGTCTAAAAGGTAGAAATGAGGTGGAAAGTATCCTTTATCTCTTTTTTGACTTGATATTAGTGGTTAGATTAAAGTTGTGGACTTTGTGGACATTAAAAACAAAAAGAGATTCCACATGTTTCTTTTTTAGTGGGTCCTAGTGTAGAGGGGGGTGAAAATTTGAGATTCCTTGAGAATATTCCAGAATCCTTCTAGAAGTTTTTGACTTTGAAGAAACAAGCTTATGTGAAAAGGTAAGAAGCTCATGTCATTAATGCTTTTACCTTAAATAATATCTTAATAAAACCCGGTAAAAGTAGTTACGGCTGAGTTACTGGAGGGTACCAAAGTAAAAACCTAGAATGTATAAATAGAGGAGTAGAGAAGAGCTCCTCATCCTTGTTTTCACATCGTCGTAATGACAACTTGAGTAATATAGAGAGTGGGATATTTTTAGCATGTGAGACCTTGAGAGACGTCGTTAGAATGGAGGATTTTAGTTGATGAGTTTATGGAGATTTTTAGTTGATAAGTTTGTGGGTGTATGAATGAGTGAACTTAGCATTTTTCCCTTCAAGATTCATGGTGTGCTTCCATCAAAGCCATCAGAGGTGATCCCTGAGTGAGAGACAGGCCCGACATTTGTAGATTCATCGATGATGATCGTGGAGGTTGAAAGATCGGGGGGTAGTTGATCGATAGGACCGCGGAGGGTTTACATTTTTGGTTCCGTTGTCGAGACCTCACTTGAAGAGATCATTGAAAATGTTTAGAGTTCAGTTCTATATTAGACAAAAAGAGATTATGAGAGAACACATGGAGAGAACGTTGGGAGGAGAGAAAACTAACGCGATGTTAGCAACATTAGAACCTTTCGTGTATCCCGTAGTGATCTATGACTCATTCGAGGTTATTTTTTACATCTTGTTCACTTAGAAAGAGTTTGAGGAGAGTTGAAAGGGGATGAAACAAGAGTTGTAGAGAAAGGAGGAGAGAGAATTATTAGAGGAGAAAAATTTCCGAGTTTGAGGATTTCTGCTCTCTGGAAAATTTTTACAGTCATTGTCAAATTTTCTGTGAATTTTATTTTCCAGTGAAACTTTCCAGGACTATAACTTGGCTGATAACCTATCTACTACAAAAGGAATCATAGGAAAAGGTGGTCTAGAGAGGGAACAATGAATTTTCAAAGTTGAGGGGGTCTATTTGTGAGAGTTGAGGAATTCTGTTTTCTGGAAAAAGTTTACAGTCATTGTCAGATTTTCTGTGAATTTTATTTTCCTGAGAACTTTCCATTGTTTTAGATTGGCTGACAAGCTATCTAGGACAACAGAAATCAAGAGAAAAGGTGGTATGGAGAGAGAGCCATGAATTTTCAAAGTTGAGGGGGTTGAAAGTCATGAGAGAAGTGAAAATATATAAATTTCAGTTCTTTGAAAATTTGTACAGTCAGCATCATCTCTTTTGATTAAGGAATTTTCTATTGAAACTTCATTAGTTAGTAGCTTGGAGGTTGAGCTACTGGAGATCACAAAAATCTTGGAGAGATCTCTTATCGATTAAGAGATATACGGTTCGACATACAAGGAGGTCTTGACGATACTTCATGGGGAATCCAGTTCGAGTGGCGAGGTTGAAAAAGAGACGTTTGGGAGTTAGAACGGAGACGAAAAAGCTAAAATTAAGTATAGGGGCGTTACGATCAAGCATCTATTACAGATGGGGTGCTCTTTTTGCTCTATATCAAGAAGCTTCTGCGAGCATCGACGCAGATGCGAAGAAGATTGAGTTCAAAGCAACATTCACTGTGGAGGCCATGAATGCTCCTGGTGAAGTAGAGTGTGATCTTTACAAGAGTGACTTTAAGATGTCTGCTAGGATCAGTACAGACGATGGTATGAGGATATTATCATGGACTCTTAATTTTAGATTGGATTTATTTCGTGTATAGCATGTATAATACACGATTTTCAGTATAAAGCTCGAAAGAGTTAAGAAAGTGATGTAGAGTTATTTTCCTCAAATATATTTTGTTCACTTAATGGTTGAGAAGGTGCAACATGAGTGGAAGTTCGAAAGATTGGAAAGTTATACTTAGAAACCTTCCTCAAGGTTTGGATGTCATAGTAAGCATCGAAGAGAGCTCGAAAGAGGTTATCGTTGAGTTTGAGAACCCTAGTATAAAATCTCAAGTAGAATCTCCGAGGAGAAGAGTAGAAACCGACTTGTGGTGTTATTTCTGTAGAGAGTTGGGACATAAAGTAGTGAATTGTCCAACTAGAATCAGAACCGAGAGAGCTAAAGAGAAGCAGGAGTTTACTGATTTAAGTCTTCGAGTGGGTCTATCGTCACCAGCGCCAATTCATCTTCTAGGAGAAGATCCTTGTCCAAGTTGTGGAGTGGGTGATCTATCAAGAGGACACAAGTGCGTCGATGTGGCCGCCCTACTTACATCAGTAGTCGAGAAGTTGGACAAGACTCAAAGAGCTGAGACGGAGAAGTTGTCGACTTCAAAAGAGGACTCGGTTGAGTTGTGATGGAGATCGTCATCCGGATGACGATCGGATGGTGGAGAAGGCGGTGATGCGACTCAGGCTCATGATTATCTTGGGAGAAGAGATGGCATAAGAGGTGTTGTTACAACCATTTCCTTTTATTTTATCTATGGTAGATTAATCACGAATGGAATTGATGATGTTCGTACTCTTTTAGCGAGTAGTTATTGCACAAAAATTAGAAGGGTAGAAAGAATAGTTACAAGATGGGGAAGTTACCAGTGTTTCATGGGAAGGACAATGAAAGTGTAGAACCATTTGTACGAGACTTCAAAAAGGGTTGCATCGGCAACAACGTGAGAAGGAATGAAGAATGGGTGTTGTTACTGCTAGAGTTTTTAGAAGATTTTGCTCTTACGTGGTATGAAGACCGAGTGAAGAGCAAGACACCTGGTGCAGTTGAGGACACATGGGAGACGTTGAGTAATGCACTCATCGAAGAATTTCTTCCAGAAGAGAGTTATGAGAAGCTCATGGTGGAGCTTACTCATTTGAAGCAACGGGACGACGAGAAAGTTCGGCAATATGTCGAAAGGGTGGATAAGTTGGAGCAATGATTTCGGACGGTCCTACGGAAGAGTGGAGACAATGTGGAGCTAACGATGACGGGGACTGGAGCAGTGTTGACCAAGAACTTGGTGGGAGGGTTGAGGTCTTCAATTCGAACCCAAGTGAGGTACGAGAAGCCAGCAACCAAAGCGGAGGCCATCAAGATTACGACAAATATGGAAGAGAGTTTGGATGAAGGAGATATCATCCAACCTCATCATGCTGCTCTGGTGTCGACTTCGACTCCTGGTGTAGTCACAACGATCGCACCTGCACCATCACAATTGGTGATTGCTTCAACGTCAGCTCCTACTCCAACGGTGGTGCCAAGACCGTTTGTCCCAACAACGATGTCTACTGCCACCTCTGATTTTCATGCCGAGCTGAAGAGCATCACCGATACTCTTGCGGGATCTCAAGATAAACGTGGTGTAGTTACGAGAATGGAGGAACAAAGGTGGAGGAGGAGATCAAAGAGGTTACGACAACAATCCCAACCGAGGAAATCAAGGTAACTTTGGAGGCAACCAAGGTAACTTTGGAGGTTCCATTTCTCATTCTCACTCTTCTATCAAAAGAAAAGTTACGACAAACGATTGGGCAAGACTCTCAGATTTCGCAGTGTCCTCACCAATTGCCCGAAATCCTCTTTAGAGCTCTGTTTCTAAGTTTAGAGTTACACAAAAGACAAAAATGAACCAATGAGAGTTCATAGCTTCATTTGGTTGTCATTTTGTGCCTTAAACCATGTGGTAACTTAAATCCACTCAAAGGCTACCACGTAAGTCCCCTAAAGTGCCAACGTATAACTTAAACTACCTAAAACGACACATAGCCCTGAAAGTAAACTAAAATCAGCTAAAAGCGTGCATGGGCAACACGTAGGTACAACCCATGAACTTAAACCCTATCTCCATGACAAATCTAAGTCATGTACATTGAATATCATAGATAAGTATGAATTCACTTGCACAAGCACACGAATGCTTGATTAAGATAAATAGCATACTACCAACCTACTAGGACTCAAAATATATGACAAAGTTAACACCATATACAAAAAGTGTCAACCATAAGCATAAAAGACTAAGAACAATACAGAGCTAACTTCTAAGGCTACTAAACTTCAAGTGTCGGAGTAGAAGTAACATGCGTCAAGTAACGCGACAACAGTGATTAGTGAATCATTTATTGTGTCAAATGATTCACATCACGACATCCATCCCCTCTGAACCTACACATCCTCCGATATGTGCCAATCTCCTCAGTCTTCTGTTTGATCTTCATCATCATCGCTCTCCTCCGCCTCAGCCTCATCAGACACTAGGACGTCTCCGTCTCTTGTTTTCCTCAGCTCTGACTCTAGAAAGTTGAATAACTCAACTGACCCTCCGCGTCTCTTGAATAGTTTCACACGTTTGCCAGCCACATATAGCTTCAAAGGAGTACCATCCAACTCAAGCAAACTATAAGTGGCATTCTCATACACATCTAGCACAACATAAGGCCCGAACCATCTTCGAGAGAACTTACGGAGTGTAGAATGCTGATTCTCCAACGTACTATCATATACCAGAACCCAATCACCAACATGTATTGACTTCGGTCGTAGTCGGTGAGTCTTGTCAAAACGTTCCTTGTTTCTGACTCGAGTTACCTTCAGCCTCTCTTGCGCATCAGCAAGATCCTCCTCCCTTCGCTCCAACTGCCTAATACGTAAATTTAAGAGTGAAGCACGATCTATACCATCATCCCACGGTAGCGTAGTCCACGTAGGAAAGCACTCCTCAGCAGACATGATCGGTTTCTGATCCAAGATAAGCTCAACTGGCATATAACCAGTCGTAGTACAGTGTGTAGTTCTATCAACCCACAAAGCAAATGGAAGTAGTCTCGGCCATTCTCTAGGCTTACCATCGCATGCTTTCACTAAAGCATGAACAATAGAAGGGTGTCCTTGTTCACTCTTACCGATGCCCTTTGGATTCATAGCAGTAGTAAGTCGAAGCTTTACTCCATAACGAGCAAAAAACTCCTTCACTTCAACGCCTCTCAACTCGCCTCTATCTACACGTAATCTCCCAACCGATCCATAACGACAGATGATATCTTCAAGCACGAACCTGCAGATATTCCCTGTAGTCTTCGTCCGTAGTGCTCGTCCCTCCACATAGTTGGAGAGTCCTCCTGAGCCAACACCAAATAACGCATCCCTCATAATCCCGGTGGCATCATCACAAGATCAAGAACCCACTGAAAATGAATACTAGGTGGATAAGTAGGTACAAGTTCATCTCTGTAACGGACCTTAGAATAGAACTGGCAGTGCAGACACGACCCAACAAAGTCCACCACGTCTTGATACAAACCCTTCCACCAATAACGCTCCTTCATCTTCGTGTAAGTAGCCCATACTCCACGGTGTCCAGCCCACAAGGTGTCATGAAATCCTTTTAGCAGATTCAGCTTCGTCGGTTGATCATCCACCACTCTAGCAAGCATTCCATCTCTTCTTTTCGGACGTTTCCACAGATAACCTTCACGTAGAAGATAACTGTACGTCTTCCGTCTGATCTCCTTCAACTCTGCATCACTCCATCCTTCTCTTCTGCATAACGAACTCAGATAAAATCCAATATCGCGGAACTTTTCTGAGTAGAACTCTTCATTGAACGGCAGTGGTTCCAAGTCTGAAGTCTGCTGACCAACTTGGCACCAAACGTCTCTCCTCTCTTCATTCTCCACTTCTACAAACATCTCATCCTCATCTGTATAACGAGCCCTAGACAACATATCTGCAACTGGATTGTCTTTCCCTGCTATATGCTTTAGCTCAGGATTCAGACTCCGGACATAAGCAATCCATCGCAGCATTGCTATGTCTGGTGTATTGCAGTTCGCTATCATACCCAACAAAGGCAAACAATCTGTTTCTAATATCACACGGGCTCCTATCAAGAACTCTCGATCTATCTTCATAACAGTAACAGCTCCCCACAGTTCATGCTTCACTTGAGAATAGTTACGTTGTTTATCTGTTAAGATCCGAGCTTCAATCCTTGAAACAAACCGCACACCTTCTGCATCTTCTTGACCGATCGTCCATCCAATCGCCTTTGGACTCGTATCAACAGTCAGTACAACAGGTCTCCCGCTCTCGTAGTTAAGCCTCTTTAGTATATGTGGAGACTTCAGAATCCCCTTCAGCTGCTCCATCGTCTCGTGATGTTCTTGCCGCCAAGTAAACCTCTTTCCCTTCCTCAGAAGTGCATACAGAGTCTCGGCAATGTGTGCATAATGAGGAATACTCACACAGAAGAATACACAAGCTCCTAAGAACCGTCGAACCTCAGTGATGTTGGTGCAGTCAGCTATCCTTGCTATAGCATCTACCTTCTCTGGGTTCGGACGTCTTCCAAAAGTACCACACATATGACCTACCACCACAATCTCTGACATCCCAAAGCGAGATTTGGTACATGACAGAGTGAGATGTACCTCCTCCAAACGCATTAGAATCTTCTCCACATCTCGAATGTGGTCTACAACGAATTTTCTGCATCCATCAGAAGTCATAACTTCGTTTTTGTCTTCCATCGGACAGCCTTTCATGGGAATATCATCCAGAAACGGGATAGTGACCTCAGGTACAAACTCCCGTAACATCTTATGCATCACATTCTGCATATGGGCTACTGAGTTTGTCGCACCCTGAGGAAGAGTACACATCCGTATCAATCCCAAAAGTGTACGCATGATAGTCAAGTCTCTACTCTCCAAAGCAAGCTGAAATTGATCATAATCTGAAAACATATCTCCAATAGAATAGATTGACCTTCCAGCAAACGCCTCAACTACTTCATCAACCACAGGTCCTGTCCCGACGTTTCGAATCGTGATGTTGTTGGCAGGTTGCAAGTCTTGGATGAAGCGCAGTGCTCCTGTCTTCTTAGGTACTGTGAACAATCGGTTAGAGTACGGAGCCATAGATGGTTCAAGAATATCCATTGGTACCCTCTCCTTCAACAACTCAATGACCTTCAGTAGTAAAGCACGAGGGACTGGAATCGGCTTCAAGTCCCAAGGTACATGAGGAACAGTGAAGATAACCATCGGAGCTATCACACTAGGATCCACACAACCAATCTCCTCAGCTGAGAAAGAAAATGCCTTACCATGACTAACTATCATCTGTTGAAAAGCTCGTTTCTCCACTTCAGTCAAGAAGCCACCCCCTCCTATTGGAGCTGCTCGAGTGTCTCTTGAGTAAACTTGTGTCCTACCTGTGTAGGATCTCTATGCACAGGCTCAGCAGCCGCTAACTCCATCTGCTGCTGAGAATCAACAGGTAATTGGGTCACCACAGGTCTCACCTTCCTCACTACAACTTTATACTTGGCGTGTACTTCCGCTTCTTGATGTAAGCCACACCAACAGACTGCATCCTTCCATCCATTCTCCAGTCTCGGATGAGGACGATATCGCAAGTACGAGATAATCTCCTCATAGACTTCACGAGAATGGATGGGGATCACCACCCTACCTCCCATCTGTTTCATCAACCTATCTACATCATCCAGCCAACGAACAAAAGACTGTACACCTACAAACTCCTCATAAACACCAGAAATCATCTCATCTTCCTTCAGAACTCCTGTACAACGCAGATTTGCTGCACACCTCTCCATCTGTCTTTTACTCTTCTCAGTCAAATCCTCTATCCGCGTGAACTCACTCCAATCATAAGAACTGAAAGCCATCAAATCAGATTTCCAACTATGTACAGTGCAACTACTTTCTGAATCTTGAGCAGCCTCTCCATCAGCCTCTTGTGATCCCTCAGGCTGCTCAAGCGGGATCATAGTAGCAGTAGATCCTTCACTCTCGCTATCCCGTCCTACGAGAGTGGTTTCTGAAAACCCTTACTCCTACAGATAGGAGAATCCCTCAAGGTCTGCCGGTTTCATTCGTGGTTCGTACCAACGGTTAGAAACTGCACAGAACGTCTATCATCTGGACTACGGATCCTAGCGTAATGAGATCCGTCATCCATTATCTTGGTCTCCATTCGAACTACAGTGATATAAGGCTGACCAAGAATAACAGGATATGAAGCAGAAGACTGCACGAAGAAATGTTGATCCACATCCACATCACTTATCTTCACCTTCACGTTAGGACAAGCGCCGTATAACTCACCCTTCTGGTTGTTTGCAGCTCGTAGCACCCAACCATGGTTCAGCTCGATAGGCCACTGACCTCTCTCGTACACCTCTCGTGACATGATGTTGATCTCAGATCCGTGATCAACTAAAGCAGCAACATGTTCAGCCAAACTTCCAAGACGAACTCGTGTAGCAGTTGTAGCACGAGCCCAATGTCTCCTCTGAAATCACTATCAGTAGCTGAACTCTCCTCGCCAGCTTCCTCGTCATCGAACTCTATAGTGTTGGTACCAGCAACTAACGTTTCTTGTTGGTATCTCTTGTCATCGGCTTCCTGAAAATGCACCTTTTCAAACTCTGCATCATTCACAGAAGCTCCTACCACATCTGTCATTTGACTTTCTATATGCTCGGACATCACTTGTCTCTTGCGCTTGATGATGTCGATGATCAGTTCGTGAAACTCTCTCTTTGCAATACCAAGAACTTCTCGAAGAGAAAACTCGATTCGCACGTCTAGTATCATCTGCTCCAAGATGCTATTCAGATCAGTAGAAGTTTCAATATCAGCTGCCAACTTGTAAGCCGGTCCCTTCTCCTTCTCTTGGGCAGTAAACCGCCTACCAGCAGTCGTTGGCTCCTGCTGGGATCTCTGCACGTCCTCTATAGGACCTGGTGCAAGTGGAGGAGCTGCAGAAGTAGACGAGATGTCCTCAGGAAGAGCTGCTCGTCTCCTTGTGACTCTCCGTCTATCCCCAATCTCCTCAGGAACTCCAGTATCAAGTTCAGAGGCTTCTCGTCAACTCTTTTCTTCCACAGAAGCATCCTGTCAATGAACGTGTCTATCTACATCCAAGAATGCTCTGATAGAAGCAGCATCTACAGGATCTCCTCATCCTGTGACCTTACGAATAGACTCGGCTCCTCTCTTCAGTATCTCAGAAGGAACTGGAGCCACACTCTTCTCATCAGTCTTATCTAGCAATGTAGGACTAGAAGAGGCCTCAATATGCCCAGCATATACATCAGAATTTACCAGCGGTGTCGTGTTGTGAGACGTCCCACATGTGAATTCAGTGTAGAACGGGTGTTGTGTTTTCTTTGTGTTCGGTGAACCTTTTGTGTAGTTTGCATGAGAGGGTATTAGATGTCACGTTCACAGAGATCTGGATGTGAGATCGCACGATAACAAGATGTGCCGACTCAATGATCCGTGAACGTTCGCGTGAATGGCTCTTGTTGTCAAACATAGGTATAAGATAGTGGGTTGGGGGTTTGTGAGATATTCTTCTTTGGGGGTAGTTTTCATGAGTGTGTCTTAGTGTCTTACGTGATAAGAAGGAGCGGCAAGAGTTGTATTCATGGATGGAGGACTGAATCGAGTTCCAAATCTGCCATTTCCGAACCCTTTTCATATCAAGCTTCACTTGATCCACCGCGATCACTTTCGACAGTGGTTCGTCGCCTACTTTGGAGAAGAGTTCATGGGGAGGATGATGGACTCGCCTACTCCGGTGATCTTACCAATCGTCACGTATGGAGAGGACTGGGACTTGACAGTGTACATCTTACTTTGACGAGGGCCAATGGACCTGAATTATCCAGCCAACATCCCTTTCAACGTCTGGGTGGATGTTCGATGTCACTGTCGGCGGAAGATCAATCATCGTGCGTGGATCGCAAGGAACTTTGGGGAGGAGTACTGTAATCAAGTGATGGCTTCTCCATTTCCTTTTGTAGTACCTTTCATCGTAAATCGGTTCCAGGTCGTCATCTTGACCTTGTACTGAATCTTAAGTATTGAGTACGATCTCTATAGTTCGACGAATGTAATTAACCTAAGGTTGGGGCCGATGCCTTGAAGGCATGAGAGGATAGTAAGGTTATAGTTGTTCTAGGGTACCAAGTAGAGGACAAAAGAGGTTTTTCAGATCTGTTTTCTTATTGGTCCATTTTCGACCAATCAACGCCATTCCAGATCTGCAGACGGCTTTAGGGTTTTGGAGGTCTTCCCGAGGGTCATTTGAGGAGTGAGTGGTCTTGTTGGAAAGCTCTCGAGACGGGCTACACTCAGGAGACAAAGATCAGGCGATTTGGAATTCTGAGGAGAGAGTGATGGACGTTGAAAGTCAGGGGGGTCAAATCGGTACCCCGAGCCACGTTTTGGAGTGATCCGGGAGTTCGAGAGGTGATCTTTAGGAGCTGTCAAGGGGATCGAGTAGTTCACTCCGTGCTGGTTGTATTGATGTAAAACAATCCTACATTTGGGTTGGATTTGCTCCTGAAATGATCAATTGAAGTTGGCTGTTACAGTTGAGAGGTATGAGAAATCCCGCTTTCTTTGGATTCAAAGCTTGAGTTGCTCCGTGCACATGGGATTGGATCTCTGAGTGAAACTTTCCAGGATGAGAGTGTGCCCTATCAGCTAGTCACATGTGAAATTTCAGTTCAATTGGGTAAGAGAATGTGTGGAGATCTAGGATTTTGGCCATCGAGATCTGTAAAGCTCAGAAGTTAGCACAGGCGGGTGGCTTGATTCATCGCGAACAGTTGGGGGTCAGATCTGAGACTGAAATTTCATACAGTAGTAGAGAAGGGTCAGAGGGGATGTCCTGTGGAGTTTGAGCCTGATTGGATAATCGAGGTGAAGGCACGAGAGTGTCAAAGTTCAGTTTGCAGCGAGGCGAGAAAGACGTAGAGAGATTTTGTTGAAATCTCTTGGTTGGAGTTGAACAAAAACGACTTGAAGATGGGAGGTGTGCTTCTTGGAGGTGTCGTGTGGATGACAAGGAGGCTGTATTGTGAGATTGGTACGGCGATCACGCTCAGTGGAGGTGCCACGTCTTGCTGAAGCTGAGGTACCGTTATCCTCGGTATCACGCCCCGAGTTTCTAGCTGTTTTGCTGCCGATATGTCTTGTATCGTTGGGAAGCTTGTGTAGTAGGCGGTCCTTGCTGTGGACATGTGCAAACTCGTATCAGCGAACAATAGAAGGTCAGATGCTACAATTAGGTAGTTTGTCGAGAAGAAGTAGTGAAGCGGATGTGGATGAGAGATTGTATGAAGAGTGCTTGGGATCTAAAGCAGAGACGTACCGTGTATGAGCCTTGCCTTTATCTAGAGTGGAATCGAGCTCCGAGTCATTTGTGTGATGCACATGTGCTACACTTGGGTCAAGTTAGCTCGCTAGTAACCTACAAAAAACACTGATAGATTAGATATTGAGAGCATAAGTTTTCATCGGTTAGATCATAGATCCAGTTGTATCTCTCTACAGCCAGATACCCCGTGTATTCCCAGACCATATTTCACGCCCTATGACAGCGGTGCCATCAACGCAATTGCTGCTACAGCCGCAGCAATCTGAGGTAGACATCTCATGCCTCCTCGCCCAAACTACGTGCTCAACGGCTCTCCAATAGAAAAAAAGTGCAGCCTGCCGTTCTGATAGCGAACTACACCATCTTGCAAAGTAGCTGTGAGCTCTTGACAGTCTCCTCGAAAATGATGAGGACTGTCACACCAAATACATCTACAAACCGGAGCTCCTCTGGACGTGCAGCAACAAACGCCGGTGGTTGCTCTCTCTACAATCCAGCTAGCTCTACCTTCAACTCTCGCATTTGTCGAATCAGGTCTTTAATCTGGTTCTGTTGACCATGGTTCTCCGCAGGTCTCTGAACAGATGCCTTTTGTGCCGGAGCTGGCACAACTAGCATCAAAGGAACTGCAGCTGGGACAACAAGTCTGGGAGCAGGGACCAAAGGCTGCTATACTTGAGGAGTAGCATAAGGTGGAGTGATCACTTCTGCAAGCTGACGTCCTCCCACAACCACTCTTCCCCTCCTCAGCCTCGTCAGTACAGCCACGACATCCTCAACTCTCCCCCAATCCATAGTAACACCTCCCTCAGCAGATCGATCGGCCGACATATAACATAACCGATCTGCCGTAGCATCATCGGTAGCTTGCAAGAAAAGCTCTGTTCTCCTAGCATCTAAGGTTATTCGCTCTAGAGTTGAAAGTTGCCGGTATCTCCGATCAAACTCTCTCAACAACTCACTCAAGCTCATCATACAATCGGGTTGCTGCTCAACCCAGTCCAGAAATGTCCTTCTAGTAACTCTCTCTGAATCCTCCTCAAGAAACTCCTCTCGAAGAGTCGCTCAAAACTCATCCAGATTCCAAGGTTTCTTCTCTATACATCCCTAACTTGGTCTCGCAATTCAGGAATGACAGCTAACTCAAAACTTGCTATCATCTCAGCATCAGTAACCCTAACCAGCTCCATCTCTCCTCTATACTCACGCAGATATCTAGAAATATCTCTTCCTTCAAACCTTCCACACTTATTCACTATCGCTTGCAAAGCCTTGGTGGATTTTAACTCACCCCCTCCAACGATCGGATGCTGTTGGACCAAGGCCGCAAGCGTCTTCAAGATCTCAGCTGTATCCAGACCAGGTACAGAGGTCGTTGCAGTCACAGGTGCTACAGAAGGTGCTACAGTAGACGTAGATACAACAGCCGTAGAAGTAGCAGCAGCAGCGCTCTTGCGATCCATCTTCTCTCCTTGTAGTAAACTCAACCTCCTCAATCAATCACCCCAAGAGCTCTCAGTGGAAGCACCAGATGTAGTGTTGAGAGTCTTCTTGGGAAGGGCGGAACCTTCTAGCTGTGATATGATCTTGAAGGCTGTGTTCAATCTACTCTGGGAAGCGTTGGGCTTCTGGTTCTGTTGGAGTATTCAAGGGATAGGTTTCTCATGTTACAACAGAGCACTACGAACATTCATACAGGTCTGTATGAACCTCTAATTCACTCAGAAGGCAAAGTTCAGGTCTAACTGATAGTAATAAGATCAGGCGATGAACCTTAACATTCAAGAGAAGAAAAACTATGATGGTTCAGACTCCTAAATTTCTCCTACATGTAAAAGAGGCCCCACTGAGCACACACACGAAGTTTCAGCTTGAGATCAAATTCTGACACTAAGATATGGATAGGAAAGTTCTGATCAAAGATACTCAGCAATTTCTGGTACTCAGCCAGCTATCTCAACCTATAACAGAAGATTGGATCGATCACTTTCAAAGATTCTTACAGGATATGGATTCTACAGGATGCTGAACGTTCCTGTGAAATTGGGACTCCTGATTGTACATAGAACTCCAGATCTCGCTCTTTGAAGTTGCTGCTCCAGATTGAGAGCTTTTCAGACCCCCTCAACTTCAGCGCCGCCCTGAATTACTCAGTCGCTCAAATGATATGAAAATTTTTGGACAGTTGTAGCCCGGGTGACAGTGAACGCAACCTTGAAGGTTTGAAGCGATTTCCTTAATTCTACTGGAATTGACACTGAAAACCCCAAAATCAACAAAAGTGTAGCAGTTTTGGCACAATCCGAACTTCAATTGGACATAACTCCTTGTTTATTTATCCAAATCGATCAAGAATTTCACTGACAGTGCTTGGCTCGACGAGCTCTATCTCCATGTGCTCTCAGATTTCGCAGTGTCCTTACCAATTGCCCGAAATCCTCTTTAGAGCTCTGTTTCTAAATTTAGAGTTATACAAAAGACAAAAATGAACCAATGAGAGTTCATAGCTCCATTTGGTTGTCATTTTGTGCCTTAAACCATGTGGTAACTTAAATCCACTCAAAGGCTACCACGTAAGTCCCCTAAAGTGCCAGCATATAACTTAAACTATCTAAAACGACACATAGCCCTGAAAGTAAACTAAAACCAGCTAAAAGCGTGCATGGGCAACACGTAGGTACAACCCATGAACTTAAACCCTATCTACATGGCAAATCTAAGTCATGTACATTGAATATCATAGATAAGTATGAATTCACTTGCACAAGCGCACGAATGCTTGATTAAGATAAATAGCATACTACCAACCTACTATGACTCAAAATATATGACAGAGTTAACACCATATACAAAAGGTGTCAACCATAAGCATAAAAGACTAAGAACAATACAGAGCTAACCTCTAATGCTACTAAACTTCAAGTGTCGGAGTAGAAGTAACATGCGCCAAGTAACGCGACAACAGTGATTAGTGAATCATTTACTATGTCAAATGATTCACATCACGACAGCGTGGAAGAAGGCGCCTCAATTGATGGGCAGTCTCTCCCAGACGGCTTCCAAGAACTCCACGTCTTGATCTCCAAGGTATCTCGTCTTTTATGCTTTCCCCTTGGGAAAGAAGTGAAGAAACAACTTCACCAGAAAATGCTTCCGCGACTCCCAGTAAGCTTCTACCTTCCACCCATTCCTCCCCTGTCTATCTTCCAAGAAGAGACAAGTCGTGCTTCCAGACACATGCCACTTCCTTGAGATCATAGGTAATATCTTCTTCTCGAGCTCGTACCTTCGGTTCTCGGATTCTGGTCTGTGAAAGACCATATGCCATCACTCTGCCGTCTAGGAAGATGGTCTTCCACGAGCGACCCATGCCTTCGTAGGTACAAGGTTGAGAGGAGGCAGTGCTGCCGAAACCTCCTCCAAAAGACCCTGGTCCGCGAGGTTCCAGTCCCACTGGAAGAAGTCGAGACTTAACTCCTTAATGAAGGATTTGACCTCTGTCAACTTTGCTGCCACCCTCGAGGATGCATCGACATACTTCGAGCTTTGTTACACTAAGCTACAAGTACTTGCTGTGAGCCGAAGGCTCAGTACTTCCCAAGTCATCACAGTCTAGCTTCCACTCTCAGAAGACGAATCTAGTCTTCTAGAAGACAGCTTGTGGTGTCCATAATTTACAAGATTCACGAATTTTTGAAATTTTTAAGAATAATAACTTGTTTGTATAACTGAAGAAGCGTTGTTACTTAAGATTACGGCTTCCTTAGAAGGAAGATGATCTTACGAGCTTTTTGTAATAAGAAGTTGACTTCTTCAGAAGACGACCGTCTTCCGGGAAGCGTCTTCTCGGTGGTGTCTTTGGAAGACGGCGGAAGACGACGGAAGACGGAAGACACGTATCTTCTGGAAGATGGCAACCGCGGAAGCTTCACCACGTAAGAAGTAGGTGCACCTACCAGGTAGCACCGAATAGGTTAGGTAGATCGGGAGGATCGAAACCCCTAAACTGCGAGGAAGATGCGCAAGAAGCGCATTAGCACATTTCGGCTTCTCGCAGCAAGAGCGCTTCTTGGTTGAGAAGATCGATTCAAGAGTGATTGATTCGAGTGAGGAAGGCAACGAGGTGAAATTGAGTGAGGTCGGGATTGATTCGAAGCTAGAAGGAAGGCAAGGTCGAATTACTGAGAGCAGAAGCATATCGAGCTAAAGGAGTTTTTCTGTGAACTCTCGAAAGCTGACATTGGAGGACGGCTGAGCGGAATCGAAGGTGGACGGCTTGGTCGATTGAGGCGTAGTAAGGAGCTGACCGCGGAAGCAACTTTGTGGGGTCGCATTGGAGCTGGAACCAGAGTCGGAAGCGCGCAGAAGATCGAAGACATCTCGAGAAGCAGACAGAAGATAATAGAGGTTCTTCCCATGTTCTTCTCCCTTCCCCACTGCTTCTTGCCTTTTGTTTGGTATCCCCCGCGCTTCCTTGATTGTTTGCAGACAACCCGATCGATCAATTCCCTCCCCACGTTTTTCCTATTGTGACATTGGGTGCGAAAGCGCTGCCCAATTTCTGACATCCAACTTCTTGCTTCTTCCCGAGTTCAATTCAAGCTTTCTTGCCCATCGTCCTCAAATTGGAGATCCCAGCTATCAATTTCCCTACCCTACCATCCCTCTACTCCCAAAACCTTGAACAGAAGACGTTTCAGAAGATTGGAACATCTTCGAAAGACGTTTCGGAAGCCTGACTGTCTTCGAAAGACGACTGTATACAATTCGTATCAAGAGTAGATTTGCTTTGCTTTGGTCTTAAGAGAGGCTTGGTACGAATCCTGAGTGGCGTGGTGAGTTATTTGTTAATTCGAGAAGTTGGAAGTCGGGAACTATGCCTGTGCCTCCGGTCTTCCAAGCTTCTCCAATCCACATCTTCCTAGAGAGACTAGAAGACTGGAAGGGCTGGCAAAATGCGCGAGAAGACGTGAGGGTCCATTTCGGATCTCTTCTGTCCGACCCATAGTAGTCCATTCCTTCTTCTTCCCGAACTTAGGAGAGAATCGTGAGAAGTCTTGCTGGCAAAATCTGGAGAGAATGGTCGAGGGTCATGTCTTCCCATCATGCATCAAGCTTCTTTTGAGTGTGTATGAGGTGAGAAGTCGAAAGAACAGAGTGCACATGTCTTGAGTCTGTTGTAAGGATAGATTGCGCGTAGGAAGCAAAAGACAGGTGAGACCAGTGAAGGGAAGCCTGACTTCGGGAGGTCTTCCGAGAAAGACATTGAATCGGAAGCTGTCCCGAGAGTCTTCTCAGAGGCCACTGTTACCACAGGAGCCGCGATCATCTTCTGGAACTTGTTCATACGCTTTGCTTCTCGCACATTTTCCATCTTCTGATAGGAAGTAGGATGTAATGCAAGGTGGGTTGTCTTCTGAGGGATCCATGCGATGCCTTGCTTAGTTAGGATTGTTTAGATATAGCTCGGAAGACGAGAGCTATCTAGGAAGCACTGTTAGAATCCCAGAAGACGGAGTAGCTGTCTTCTGGAAGACTAGTTTCGCCTTCTGAGAAGTAGAAGCTAGACTGTGGGCACTTGGGAAGGACTGAGTCTTCAGCTCATAGTAAGTGCGTGTGGCTTAGTGCAACAGATCTTCAAGTATGTCGATGCATCCTCGAGGGTTGGTGTTACCCGCAGCAGAGTTGACCGAGGCCAAACCCTTCCTCAAGGAGTTGGGTCTCGACTTCTTCCTATGGGATTGGAACCTCGCCAACCAGGGTCTTCTGGAGGAGGTTTGGGCAGCTTTACCGCCTCGCAACCGTGTACCTGCGAAGGCACGAGTAGCTCGAGGAAGACCATCTTCCTGGACTGAAGATTGGTGGGGCAGGGCCTTCCACATATCAGAATCTGAGGACTGAGGTTATTGGCTCGAGAAGAAGATCTTACCCAGGATCATGAGTGAGTGGCATGTACTTGGAGGTACAACTTACCTCTTCATGGAGGACAGGCAGGGAAGGAACGGATGGAAGGTAGAATCTTACCGGGAGCCGAAGAAGCGACTTCTAGCGAAGCTGTTTCTGCATCTCTTTCCCAAGGAGAAAACGCAAAAGACGAGGTACCTTGGAGATCGTGGAGTTCCTGGAAGTAGTGTGCGATAAAGGAGTGCCCGTCAACTAGGGCGCATTCTTCCACGTATATGTACAGGTGGAGCTAGCGTACTTAGATACCCCGGCAGGAGGACACTTGACACCTTTTCTCTGTTACTTGTACGTAGCCATGGGGGATCTCACAGAAGATCAATTGATGAAGTATGGGCCAACATGGCAGCATGAGGTGAAGGAGGAGATCTCGGAAGAAGACGATCGAGCAACAGCTGTAACTCTCCCTCCCACTTTGATGTCGCAGCTGAGGCCCGGTACTCATCATAAGACGCTTCTGGTGAGAGAAGATGACTCCAGTGGGTCAGAAGACGCCATGCCTCCGAGGAAGATGGGTCCTAGAAGTGTACCTAGGAAGACCACCTCCCTCATTCATTCGGTATCGGAGACTGACTCGCAGGAAGAGCCGCTGAGTACCCGATCGGAGCAGAAGACCGCTTCTGCCACACCAAGGAGTCTTTTGAAGACTCCAGAAGACGAAGAATGGATGGATACTCCTACTTCGATGCGAGAAAGCGCAGTAAAGAGGACCGCTTCTACCATGGGGAGAGATCTTCCACCCCGGAAGATGAGAAGAGTAGCTTCTTCCCGTTGTCGTAGGGTGTGAAATATGGTCTGGGAATACACAGGGTATCTGGCTGTAGAGAGATACAACTGGATCTACGACCTAACCGATGAAGACTTATGCTCTCAGTATCTAATCTATCAGTCTTTTTTGTAGGTTACTAGCGAGCTAACTTGACCCAAGTGTAGCACATGTGCATCACACAAATGACTCGGAGCTCGATTCCACTCTAGATAAAGGCAAGGCTCATACACGGTACGTGTCTGCTTTAGATCCCAAGCACTCTTCATACAATCTCTCATCCACATCCGCTTCACTACTTCTTCTCGACAAACTACCTAATTGTAGACTCTGACCTTCTATTGTTCGCTGATACGAGTTTGCTCAGGAAGATGTCCACAGCAAGGACCGTCTACTACACAAGCTTCCCAACGATACAAGACATATCGGCAGCAAAACAACTAGAAACTCGGGGCGTGATACCGAGGATAACGGTACCTCAGCTTCAGCAAGACGTGGCACCTCCACTGAGCGTGATCGCCGTACCAATCTCACAATACAGCCTCCTTGTCATCCACACGACACCTCCAAGAAGCACACCTCCCATCTTCAAGTCGTTTTTGTTCAACTCCAACCAAGAGATTTAAGCAAAATCTCTCTACGTCTTTCTCGCCTCGCTGCAAACTGAACTTTGACAATCTCGTGCCTTCACCTCGATTATCCAATCAGGCTCAAACTTCACAGGACACCCCCTCTGACTCTTCTCTACTACTGTATGAAATTTCAGTCTCAGATCTGACCCCCAACTGTCCGCGATGAATCAAGCCACCCGCCTGTGCTAACTTCTGAGCTTTACAGATCTCGATGGCCAGAATCCTAGATCTCCACACATTCTCTTACCCAATTGAACTGAAATTTCACATGTGACTAGCTGATAGGGCACACACTCATCCTGGAAAGTTTCACTCAGAGATCCAATCTTATGTGCACGGAGCAACTCAAGCTTTGAATCCAAAGAAAGCGGGTTTTCTCATACCTCTCAACTGTAACAGCCAACTTCAATTGATCATTTCAGGAGCAAATCCAACCCAAATGTAGGATTGTTTTACATCAATACAACCAGCACGGAGTGAACTACTCGATCCCCTTGACAGCTCCTACAGATCACCTCTCAAACTCCCAGATCACTCCAAAACGTGGCTCGGGGTACCGATTTGACCCCCCTGACTTTCAACGTCCATCACTCTCTCCTCAGAACTCCAAATCGCCTGATCTTTGTCTCTAGAGTGTAGCCCGTCTCGAGAGCTTTCCAACAAGACCACTCACTCTTCAAATGACCCCCGGGAAGACCTCCAAAACCCTAAAGCCGTCTGCAGATCTGGAATGGAGTTGATTGGTCGAAAATAGACCAATAAGAAAACAGATCTGGAAATCTCTTTTGTCCTCTACTTGGTACCCTAGATCAACTATAATCTTACTACCCTCTCATGCCTGGAAGGCATCGACCCCAACCTTAGGTTAATTACACTCGTCAAACTATAGAGACCATACTTAACACTTAAGATTCAGTACAAGGTCAAGATGACGACCTGGAACCGATTTACGATGAAAGGTACTACAAAAGGAAATGGAGAAGCCATCACTTGATTACAGTACTCCTCGCCAAAGTTCCTTGCGATCCATGCACGATGATTGATCTTCCGCCGACAGTGACATCGAACATCCACCCAGACGTTGAAAGGGATGTTGGCTGGATAATTCAAGTCCATTGGTCCTCGTCAAAGTAAGATGTACACTGTCAAGTCCCAGTCCTCTCCATAAGTGACGATTGGTAAGATCACCGGAGTAGGCGAGTCCATCATCCTCCCCATGAACTCTTCTCCAAAGTAGGCGACGAACCACTGTCGAAAGTGATCGCGGTGGATCAAGTGAAGCTTGATATGAAACGGGTTCGGAAATGGCAGATTTGGAACTCGATTCAATCCTCCATGCATAAATACAACTCTGGCAGTCACCACTTATCTCTTATGACACTAAGACGTACTCATGAAATCCACTCAAGAAGAATGCCTCACAAACCCCCAATCCACTATCTTATACCTATGTTTGACAACAAGCCATTCTCGCGAACGTTCACGGATCATTGAGTCGGCACATCTTGTTATCGTGCGATCTCACATCCAGATCTTTGTGAACGTGACACCTAATACCCTCTCATGCGAACTACACAAAAGGTTCACCGAACACAAAAGAAACACAACACCCGTTCTACACTGAATTCACATGTGAGACGTCTCACAACACGACATCCACCCCCTCTAAACCTGCGCATCCTCCGGCATGCGCCACAAACACTTACAAGTTGTGGACGGCATCACACAACATCTTCGTCGTCTTGAATGATGTCATCGTTATCAGCATCCTCAAGAACCAAATCATCCTCGTCGTCGTCCAAGAGATCAAACTCCGCTCCGACTTCTTCCACGCTTATCTCTTCATCTCGCTTCTTGAAGAGTTTCACGCGCTTTCCTGCAATGAGAACTTTGAGCTTTGATCCATCAAGCTCCCGAAGTGAATATGTAGCATTGTCATGTACAACAAGAACCACATATGGTCCAAACCACCACTTAGAGAATTTTCTAAGAGCACTGTGTTGGTTGTCCAAGCTACAATCATACACCAACACCCAATCGCCTTCCTTAATCTTCTTTGGCCGCAATCGATGACGCTCATCAAACCTGCCCTTATTCTTCAATCGAGCCTTTCTCAACCTATCAACTGCAATCTCTATGTCCTCGGGTCTTCTTTCCAGTTGACGAATCCGAAGCGCAAGAAGATCCTCCTTAGACATATTATCCTCCCAAGGTAGAATGCTCCAAGTAGGAATGTGCTCCTCAATGGGCATGATAGGTTTTTGCCCATGCATTAGCTCTGCTGGCATGTACCCAGTCACTGAACTATGTGTGCAGCGATCAGCCCATAAAGCAAAAGGTAAGAACCTTGGTCACTCCTTCACCCTTCCTCTACAAGCTTTCACAATGGCTTTAACAATAGGAGGATGACCTCGCTCACTCTTAGCATTCCCTTCTGGATTGTAGGCCGTAGTAAGAGCTAGTTTCACCCCGCATCTCTCAAAGAACTGCTTAGCTTCGAGAGTATTCAGCTCTCCACGATCTGCTGTAATCTTCCCAACACACCCGTACCTACAGATCACGTCCTCCAACAAGAATCTGCAAACTCCTTCAGTGGACTTTGTACGCAAAGCCCGTCCTTCTACTTGGTTGGACAGATCCTCTCGTGCAAGAGCCAAATATCGCATTTGCCATATCCCTACTGGCATGATAACCAGATCTACCACCCATTTATAATGAATTGCAAGCGGATACGTAGGATGCAAACCGTTTCGATGTCTGATCTCTGAGTACATCTGACAAGTCTGACACGATTCTACGAACTCCACAACATCTCTATACATGTTACGCCACCAGTACCTCTCCTTGAGCTTTGTGAAGGTTGCGTAAATACCTCGATGTCCAGCCCATAAACTGTCATAGAACTCTCGAATAAGTTGCGTCTGCATCTATTTCTTACACACAACTCTTTGTGGTGGATCAACATCTCGCTTAGATCGCTTCCATAGATAACCATCTTGTAATAGATAGTTGTATGTCTTTTTCCTGACCTGTTTGAAATGTATATCACTCCACTCATGGTGCTTCAGCAACGTGCTAAGATAACGCCCAATATCTATCCATTCACCCTCGTACAACTCCTCTTCGAATGATTTTGGATACACTACTTCTCCCTTTTGCGCTCTAGAAAGGACGGTAGTGCCAACATCCTCTGTGTCCTCGATCATATCTTCCTCTCCTTCATACCTTGCTCGAGACAACATGTCTGCTACTGGATTATCCTTACCGGCTATGTGCTTGAATTCGGGATTCAATGATTTGATGTACGCTATCCACCTTAGCATAGCAATATCAGGAGTGTTACAATTCGTAATCATTCCCAACAATGGCAAACAATCAGTCTCCACAACCACCGATGCTCCAATCAGGTAATCTTTCTCAGCCTTCATAGCTGTAACCACCCCCCATAGTTCTCGCTTCACCTGTGGGTACTTCCTTTGTCGCTCACTCAACACCTTTGCGCCGAACCGCACAGCAAACCTGTTTCCTTCTTCATCATCTTGCCCCACAGCCCATCCAATTGCTATAGGACTACTATCAACAGTCAGAACTACAGGTTTACCCCCTTCATAGCTGACTCTACGAAGTACAAGCGGGGAAGACAACAGTTCTTTTAGCCTTCGAACTGCCTCTGAGTGCTTCTCGTCCCACTTAAACTTCTTGCCTTTCCGAAGCAAGCCGTATAAAGGATCAGCAACATGTGCAAAGTGAGGAATCCAAACATGATAGAATACACAAGCCCCTAAGAACCTCCGTACTTCAGTTTGCGAACTACATGTATCCTTCATCCGTTGGATGTCATCTACCTTACTTGGATCAGGCCTACGACCAAACCATCCACACAAATGTCTCACAATCACAACCTCTCGCACTCCAAATGAGGACTTAGCTCCTGATAACGTCAAGTGGACTTCCTCAAGACGTGACAATATCTTATCAACATCTGCAATGTGATCAACAAGAAACTTACGGCACCCCCTCTGATATGTCGCTTCATCCTTCTCCTCCTCTGGACAACCTTTGATTGGAATGTCATCCAAAAACGGCATTGTCTTCTCCGGAATAAAGTCTCGTAAGACTTTATTCATCCCATTCATCATGTGCATCACTGAGTTAGTAGCCCCTTGTGATAATGTGCACATCCTTACCAGTCCCAACGGAGTCCTCATAGTGGTGACATCCCTACTTCTTTCGGCAAGTTGAAATTGATCGTATCCGGAGTAGAGATCTCCCACGGAATAGATCGCTCTTCCAGCAAATGCTTCAGCAAACTCTCCTACAATTGGTCCTATCCTTGTATTCCTGATAGTCACTTGGTTTACTGGTTGCATATCTTGAATGAAGCGTAACGCTCCACTCTTTTTCGGAACTGTAAACCAACGACTGGAATACGGTGCAAATGAAGGTTCGAGAATCTTCATCTGCATTTTCTCCTTTAGAAGCTCCATAAGCTTAGGTAGATGAGCCCTAGGTACAGGGATTGGCCTCAAGTCCCAAGGTGCATGCGGCACTGTAAAGATAATCATTGGAGCTACTACGCTTGGATCCACGCATCCTATCTCCGAAGCTTCAAAAGAAAAAGCCTTCCCATGCTTACTCAACATCTCTTTGAACTCTCGCTCTTCAATAGGAAAGAGAAAATCTGCGGATCCTACCTTCAACTCCTTGAGCGTAGCTGCAGTAAACTTGTGATCCACTTGGCGAGGATCCCTTAAGCTCTTCTCCTTCGAAGCTTGATGAACTTGGTGGTTGGAGTCATCGCGTAAAGGTTGAGCTACAGGCTTAACCTTTCTATCTACCGTTTTGTACTTGGTTTCAACCCTGACTTCTGGTTTCTGGAATGACTCTATGATCGAATAGAGCTCTCGAGAATTTATTTCCACCAGTTGATCTTCACTCCTTTTCTCAATCTTGGTAAGTTCCTCCAAAGGATCCTCTAATCCCATCTCCATGTAAACACCCGCTATTCTATCCTCCTCGTCAAGTACACACACTCTTTTTAGATCTTTCTCAACTCTTTCCACAGCCTTCCGCTCCCACTTCTGTAGATCAACAAGCTGCGTATATAAAGCAAATCCACCCTCAGAAAATCCCACAACTCCTGTACAAAAAGCACTTCCCTTCGCTGGCGAGAGTACCTCCTTTTGTGTATCGGTATCACCATATCCTCGCTCTATGGTGACCCTATGCGAAAAACTTAAACTCTTCAGTGACTTTAGGAAGAAAACCACTCCGTAAGTTCTCCCGATTGCGCTCATGGTTAGGGGGTACAGTTAGAAATTGCACTGCTCTCTTACCGTCTTGATTTATGATCCTAGCATATGCAGACCCATCATCCAGCACCTTGGTCTCCATCCTTACAGCCGTAATGTATGGCTGTCCAAGAATTACCGGATACGAAGTAGTGTCTTGAACAAAAAAGTTTTGCTCTATGACTACATCCCCAATCTTCACCCTTACATCCGGACAAGCACCGTAGAGTTCTCCCCGTGTGTTGTTCGCTGCCCGGATCATCCAACCATGCTCTGTGTCAATGGGCCACTTCCCTCGCTTATAGACATCTTTGGATACGATGTTAATCTCAGATCCATGGTCAATGAGAGCAACCACCGGATCTACCAAATCTCCTATCTTCACCAAGGTCTCCGTAGTACTTCTAGCCAATGTCCCCTAGTACAATAACTGGGAACCCTATCATCTCCCTCATCTTCATCGACAGCAAATCGAACTTTATGACTGGTGCAATATTTAGCTAACTCTTGCTCCTCCTCCTTCGTTATTCTCGTATCTAGAGCGTTTGTCATAGCAGTCTCTCCTGTCAACTGCCTCTTCCTCTTGATGGTGTCAATAATGACATCATGGAACTCCTTCTTTGTTATTCCAAGGATCTCTCGTAAAGTAAACTCAATCTTTGCGTTGAGCACTCTCTCTTCTAACACCCCCTTCAAATCTGTAGCAGCTTCAATATCTGACTGCAGCTTGTAGGTAGCAGGCTTACCTTTCTTACTCCTTTCTAACCTCTCTGTAGTAAATGGTGGAACTTCCTCCATAGTCTCTTCTCGCACCGGCGTTGTATCTAGCCGAGGTTTCTCACCTCGTAACTGCCTCTTAGGAGTACTTCTCTCCTCGCTAGGACCAGCATCATCCCTCCTACGCTTCTCCTCCATGAGAGCCTCATGTTGACTCTTTGCCAAGTAGGCGTGTACAGACATTGTATCTACTGGATCACTCCATCCAGTAGCACCTCTGATTGTCGTGGCCACCTTGAGTAACTCACCCCTTGTTGCTTTTCTTTTCTCCATTGTGGTCACAGCATGACTCCATATTTCACTCGCCTTTACTTCCTCTTCAGAAGTACTATCTCTATCTTTCACTATCTCAACCCCATAGGTAGCGGCTTTTACTGATACCTCAGCATGTTGTGAAAGATAATCCTCTAAAACTTGTCTCATCCCTCCTCTTCCAAAGTTAGTTTTGAGGATCTCACCTGTCTCCTTCAAGGCAACCTTCCCCTCCTTCCAGTAGATCACTCCTTGCCGTAGGATGTCAGCAAAGTCTCCGCACTCTTTCCGGTGATGTTCAGTGCTATCGCACCACATACATCTCTGCACATACCCTTGCTTTGGAGCGGTTTTGCTCTCAAGTACTCCTCCTTTCTCCTCTAGCCTTGCTAGCTTAATCTGCAAGTCTCTCATCCCTTTTACCAATTCCTCTATTGCATCTTTTTGAGGTGCAACCATAGGGACAGGAACAGCAGGAAATGAAATAGGAGGTACTTGTACCGTAGGTGCTTGTACATTAGGCATTGTTGGTTGCCTACGGGGTAGTACGATTGGCGGTGGTCTCACTTCTTGCCTTACCACCACCTTCCCTCTCCGATACTCCCGCTTCGCAAGTACACCCACTGCTTCAGAAACCTTCCTCCAATCAGTCGTGAGCCCAGTATCTTCCAGAAGTAGTTCCAACTCCCTCTGTAGCTCATTGTTAGCTGCTTGCAGAAACAGCTCCACTTTGTCGTTCTCCAATGTGAGCTTTTCTATCCGAGACAACTGAAGGAACTGTCTCTCGAACTCCCTAAATAGCTCTGTAGCAACAAGCCCTTTATTGGGTTTGTTTACCCACTCCATGAATGACTTCTTAGTCACTCGATCTGCATCTTCTAGAGAATATTCTTCTTTTAATTGAAAAGTAAACTCTTCCCATGTAGCGCCATGAGAGTGAATGATCTCCTTCACATGCTCTCGTATCTCTGGTACGACAGCAAGCTCAAATGTGTTGACCATCTCTCTCTCCGGCACTTTACTCAACTCCATCTCCCTAGAATAGTACTTAAGGTACTTGGAGATGTTCTTTCCATCAAACTGATCCAACAAACCCACAACAGACTGCAAACCTCTAGTAGCCATTGCTTCCTTTCGTTCAGCGGCTTGTTGTTGTTCCATGATCAACGCGAATGCCTCAAGCAATCGCATATCAGATCTTTTTAGTGGGTTCACCCTCGGGACCTCTCCAGACGTAGAAGTCTCATCTATGAATTGAGATAGGCTCTCAGCGTCCATGATTGGAAAAAACATATCTCTCAACCCCAGACGTTTCACGTCGAGTTCACCAACTGTCGTAGGGCGTGAAATATGGTCTGGGAATACACAAGGTATCTGGCTGTAGAGAGATACAACTGGATCTACGACCTAACCGATGAAGACTTATGCTCTCAATATCTAATCTATCAGTCTTTTTTGTAAGTTACTAGCGAGCTAACTTGACCCAAGTGTAGCACATGTGCATCACACAAATGACTCGGAGCTCGATTCCACTCTAGATAAAGGCAAGGCTCATACACGGTACGTGTCTGCTTTAGATCCCAAGCACTCTTCATACAATCTCTCATCCACATCCGCTTCACTACTTCTTCTCGACAAACTACCTAATTGTAGACTCTGACCTTCTATTGTTCGCTGATACGAGTTTGCTCAGGAAGATGTCCACAGCAAGGACCGTCTACTACACAAGCTTCCCAACGATACAAGACATATCGGCAGCAAAACAACTAGAAACTCGGGGCGTGATACCGAGGATAACGGTACCTCAGCTTCAGCAAGACGTGGCACCTCCACTGAGCGTGATCGCCGTACCAATCTCACAATACAGCCTCCTTGTCATCCACACGACACCTCCAAGAAGCACACCTCCCATCTTCAAGTCGTTTTTGTTCAACTCCAACCAAGAGATTTAAGCAAAATCTCTCTACGTCTTTCTCGCCTCGCTGCAAACTGAACTTTGACAATCTCGTGCCTTCACCTCGATTATCCAATCAGGCTCAAACTTCACAGGACACCCCCTCTGACCCTTCTCTACTACTTACCCAATTGAACTGAAATTTCACATGTGACTAGCTGATAGGGCACACTCTCATCCTGGAAAGTTTCACTCAGAGATCCAATCCTATGTGCACGGAGCAACTCAAGCTTTGAATCCAAAGAAAGCGGGTTTTCTCATACCTCTCAACTGTAACAGCCAACTTCAATTGATCATTTCAGGAGCAAATCCAATCCAAATGTAGGATTGTTTTACATCAATACAACCAGCACGGAGTGAACTACTCGATCCCCTTGACAGCTCCTACAGATCACCTCTCAAACTCCCAGATCACTCCAAAACGTGGCTCGGGGTACCGATTTGACCCCCCTGACTTTCAACGTCCATCACTCTCTCCTCAGAACTCCAAATCGCCTGATCTTTGTCTCTAGAGTGTAGCCCGTCTCGAGAGCTTTCCAACAAGACCACTCACTCTTCAAATGACCCCCGGGAAGACCTCCAAAACCCTAAAGCCGTCTGCAGATCTGGAATAGAGTTGATTGGTCGAAAATAGACTAATAAGAAAACAGATCTGGAAACCTCTTTTGTCCTCTACTTGGTACCCTAGATCAACTATAATCTTACTACCCTCTCATGCCTGGAAGGCATCGACCCCAACCTTAGGTTAATTACACTCGTCAAACTATAGAGACCATACTTAACACTTAAGATTCAGTACAAGGTCAAGATGACGACCTGGAACCGATTTACGATGAAAGGTACTACAAAAGGAAATGGAGAAGCCATCACTTGATTACAGTACTCCTCGCCAAAGTTCCTTGCGATCCATGCACGATGATTGATCTTCCGCCGACAGTGACATCGAACATCCACCCAGACGTTGAAAGGGATGTTGGCTGGATAATTCAAGTCCATTGGTCCTCGTCAAAGTAAGATGTACACTGTCAAGTCCCAGTCCTCTCCATAAGTGACGATTGGTAAGATCACCGGAGTAGGCGAGTCCATCATCCTCCCCATGAACTCTTCTCCAAAGTAGGCGACGAACCACTGTCGAAAGTGATCGCGGTGGATCAAGTGAAGCTTGATATGAAACGGGTTCGGAAATGGCAGATTTGGAACTCGATTCAATCCTCCATGCATAAATACAACTCTGGCAGTCACCACTTATCTCTTATGACACTAAGACGTACTCATGAAATCCACTCAAGAAGAATGCCTCACAAACCCCCAATCCACTATCTTATACCTATGTTTGACAACAAGCCATTCTCGCGAACGTTCACGGATCATTGAGTCGGCACATCTTGTTATCGTGCGATCTCACATCCAGATCTTTGTGAACGTGACACCTAATACCCTCTCATGCGAACTACACAAAAGGTTCACCGAACACAAAAGAAACACAACACCCGTTCTACACTGAATTCACATGTGGGACGTCTCACAACACGACACCGTGTGCAGAAGCTGAAGACCATAGTGGTGGAAGAGGCATCCTTGCCTCTAGAAGACAAGGTCGACACCTCCGATCGGATTGTGGAGATGAACCTGTCTTCCGCAGGAAGAAGACTGGAAGAGTTCAGTGCCTTCTTCTGCTTAGAGATCCAGCCAGCTATGGAGTTGCTCGAGAAGAGAGCGAAGACTCCGGAAGAAGCCCCGGAAGACAAGAAGAAGAACCGTCTTCCTAGATATTCCGCGTGGAGAAAGTGACTTCCTCGGACCCCTATGAGGTCGCCATGGTCCCTAATACCGAACTAATCCTCCAGAAGAGCGAAGAAGCACCAGTCGACTCCGCTTCCCAGAAGACGCTTCCGTCTACCGAAGCAGAAGCAGAAGCCGAGGAAGAAGCAACAGCAGCGACAGCAGGACCAGCGAAGAACGATGAGGAGGAAGTCACCCCAGTGTTACCCGAGGTGTTCGTCGGACTTCCTAGCTTATCAGAAGCCGCTTTAGGAACTCCGGTAGGAGCAGATCAGGTAGAGATTACCTCCAAGCAATCAGAGTAGATAGTAACCACAACCGACGTTGACATTCCAAACTTAGTAGGACCGAACATGCTATCTTAAGGGTGGCAGTTTTTCAGTGTAAAATTAGTTAGGATATCATGTGGCAGCATAGGTAGCATAGGAACAGCAAAGTAGAGGGCTAAACCGGGAAAGGGAAACGGCTTGCATGTGGGGTGGCAGCCTTCTGACAGCGCCCATCTCTCCTTGGTGGTCGTCTCCTCTATTTTCTCGTGGTAGAAGGCATAAGTAGAATCGAAGAGTAGGAAATTCAGTTCTTCACACACACAAACATTTTATGGTGTAGACTTATGACACATTAGACAGAGAGTAGGATTTTGAGGCACATGATATACATTACGCACAATGCACACTACACCCGATGTTAGAGACATACGAATAGATTGAGATTATATCGAAGGGGTCTGCATGCTCGTTACCAGCAGTGGTTTGAAGATGTAGATAGAGGTAGTGGACAGTTTAGAAACAGGGAACGGCATCCTCGTGCAGTCATGTTGGCTAGACTGGTGTGTCGAGGAGTAGGCGTAGGAAGTAGAGGGAGTGAGCTTCCCAATGTCAATGTGACTTCTTCTCGAAGAATAGATTGCTGATTTGAGTGCAGAAGCTTTGTCCATGTCTTCTGGGTGGTGGGTTTTCTTGGATTCACTCCCGATTGTGCATGGGAAGTGTTCTTCTTGAGTGCCGGTGACTGTCAGCAGTTGTGGAATTGCAGCTTGGCTCGTCTAGTGGAGCACTTAGGATCTACGTACGGACGGTCTTATGGGTAAGAGATCCTAGAAGACAGAGTAGTCGGAGCAGCGAAGAGAAGAAGAAAGAAGCCTTCTTCTCACAGCAGAAGACGACATCCTCAAGTAGAAGACGGTGCAACTGTACACACGTTTGTTGTCTTCCTCCCCAAACTATTACAAGCAGGGATGGCTTGTTAGTCAAGATCCGGACTACAAGTCTGTCGGAATCTTAATTTTTCATCTTGTTTCTCTTGTTTGGATTTTCCCTTCTTCTCCATCTTCTCCCATCTTCCCCATCTTCTTACCTTCTTCTAGTGAGCTTCCGAGACTTCTATTGAGCTTCCGTGAAGGTGAATGTCGTTGTAGTGCTGCAGGAAGACCGTTTCCGTAGGCAGAAGCCTGGGAAGGCTATAGGGGGCATACACTCTATGATTAATCTAACCCGTTGGAATGTGAGAGTGAGTAAGGTGTAACAACCATGCTAGTCGACTTCTGCGAAGCAAGAGCAGTCTTCTGGAGGTGTGAGAAGCTGAGTTGGACCCCAAGAAGCCGAGAATTGCTTCGGGAAGACGATACTGAGAAGACCGGAAGAAGTGATCTAGAAGCAGGAAGTGTCTTCTCGAGCTTCTCTGTGAATAGTTGTGTGATATTTTAGTTAGTAGTTGTTTGTTTAGGTCCAGAGCACCTTTTGGCGAGTCTGGAAGACGCGTGGTTTTGTGAGAAGACGGGATTTCTAGACAAAACCCGTGTGTTTGTGTGTTTGAACAGATCTTAGAACTTAGAGCAGCGTTACTTGTGCAAATCCTCTGTGAGAACGATATCTTGTATACTAAATGAGCAAAAGGAGTAATCATGCGACACTACACAGCTATTCCATCTTCCGAGATTCTAACAGTGCTAAACAGATTCCGTCTTCCGAGTTATATCTAAACAATCCTAAATAAGCAAGGCATTGCATGGATTCCCAAGAAGACAACCCACCTTGCATTTCATCCTACTTCCTAACAGAAGATACAAGATATATGAGAAGCAAAGTGTACAAAAAAGGTTCAGAAGATGGTCGCGGACTCCTGCGGTGACAGTGACCTCTAAGAAGACTCACGGGACAGCTTCTGATTAACTGACGTACTCGGAAGACTTCCCACAGTCAGGCTTCCCATCACTGGTCTCACTTGTCTTCTGCTTCCTACACGCAATTTAGCCTTACAACAGACACGGAATGTTCATACTCTGTTCTTTCGACTCCTCACCTCTTATACACACTCAAAAGAAGCTTGATGCACGACGGGAAGACATGACCCTCGATCATTCTCTCCAGATTCTGCCAGCAAGGCTTCTCACAACTCTCTTCTAAGTTCAGGAAGAAGAAAGAATATGTTGCTATAGATCGGACAGAAGAGACCCGTAAAGGACCCTCACGTCTTCTCGCGTATTCTACCAGTCTTTCCAATCTTCTAGTCTCTCTAGGAAGATGTGGATTTGAGAAGCTCGGAAGATCGGGAGGCACAGGCCTTGTTCTTGTAACAACCCAGAGAAACACAAAGTATCGAAAATAGTAAATAAAGGATCGTTCCCACGAAGATACAGTTAACAATTACACAAAACACAGTACTACAACGTCACAATGATAATTCAGATAGTTTTCTGTTATTCTCACGGAATGGAATAATATCCGGATGAGAGTTTAAGTCTGATAATAAACCAAACCCAAGCACAAACCTGATAAATTGAATACAAACAACAATGAAATAGTTCTTTGATCAGGGACCTTTCCAACAACACAAATAGAAGATTCGAGAAGATAGACGTATGAGTAAATGAGGTAGCAAAGTACTGCTGAAATGTTACTAGTCTTCTTCTGAAAAGACAAAAGAATACAGACTTCACATCAAGGTTCCAAGGAATAAGTCCCTACTCTTCCTAAGAAATGTTCTTCCAACTAAATCCTCACTCTTAAGAATCCCACTTATTTGAAGAAGCCAAACTCAAGACGAAACCACCATCATCCGAACTCTTCTTACAATTTAACTTATGCTCTTCCACTTCACAATAACTAATATGTTCTCAGATTCTTCATTCAAACACCTTCGAAGTATACAGTTTCAACTTCGGCCGAAGTGACCTTCGGTCAAATTCTCCACAGAAGTCTCTTCGTTCAATGTAAAGGACAAAGGCCCTCGTCAATCAGAATTACACCTGCGACAGCAAACTACGTCCTTCGTAGGTAAATCGCCTTCGCCCACTTTTCTCACACTCTCACTCCACAATCTTGCGCAATCGAAAATTAAGAAACAAACACTGAAAACATGGAAAAGGTAAAATAACTGAAACTCGCTGTCGTGTCGTGGACCGGCTCCTACTTGAAATTCAAACTTCGATACTTGTTGCTCCAAAGACACTCATGATAAGACAAGCAAGGCCCCAGCTTACGGACTTTTGGCACAATCTCAGATCTCCATTTTCATCACATAGATGGGTAGAGCTCCTTGTCAGCTTTCCAAAGGCACTTTGTCTACTTCGTTTGGACGCCTAGTGGAGAAGTTACAGGACTCGAAAGATGGAGAAAATAAGCTAGGCCCCAGCTTACGGGTTTTTGGCACCACTTCGGATCTTCGTTCTTACCGCACCAGTGGATAGAGCTCCTTGTCAGCATTCCATAGGCACTTTGTCTACTTCGTTTGGACGCATAGTGAAGAAGTTACAGGACTCGAAAGATGGAGAAAACAAGCTAGGCCCCAGCTTACGAGCTTTTGGCGCAACTTCGGATCTTTACTTTTATCGCATAGATGGATAGAGCTCGTTGTCAGCTTTCCATGGGCATCTTGTTTATTTCGTTTGGACATCCAGAGAAGAAGTTATGCGATTCGGAAAAAGACTGTTGCAAGGGGGCTGCTTAAGGGGCTTGCTTGTTCCTGCGACCTGTCGGTGGATGTTTTGGAGAATTGGGAAGTCCAATACACACGCGCAAGGTGTCATCGGGTTCAGATCTGTGCAGGCTACGCACAGGTTAAGACGGTTCTTGAAGAGACGGATCGGGGGTTGTGTTCTGGAAGAAATTGAGACGTAGGGAGCAGAATTGGGGTTTTCAGTTACCTGTGAAGGAGAGTTGGACCGTTCGGGCCGTTCCGGAGTCCAAACTTGCTGTCCTTGGATCCATCGGGATCAGAACAACGAGTTCTTCAGGAAATTGAAGACGATACAAAGTTTTATCGGGCGGTTTGAGAGTTGTGAGAGAAATTGGCTCGCAGGGAAGCGCTTGCGTCAGGTTTTCATCGCCTGCGACCTGAGATTGGATTGTTCTTCGCGATCGGTGAGCCAAGCTCTTCGTTCTTGGTGCCTACGCGATCAGGGAGTCCTCATGTACGCATAGGAGAAGACTGTAAGTGAATTGGATTGTTGGTTTGGGTGTGGTGAGCAAATTTGAGCCGCAGGGAGCCGATTTACGTCAGTTTTTTGTAGCCTGCGACCAAATTTCTCGAGTAGTTTTGCAAGGGGAACTCCAAACGGCTTGTTTGGAGTCTTGTTGGGTTCAGAGTAGCCAGATCTACCTACCAGCGAAGACAGATATCAGTTTAGACGATCCGTTTGTGCGGTGTGAGCGGTTTTAAGCCGCAGGGAGGAGTTTTTGAAGGTTCGGTCAACTGCGACCGAAAATTAGCGATATCTCAACTATCGGGAGCCGGATCTGAAGGTTTCTTGGGCCAACGGAGTCAGGGAAGGAGACCCTATCAACATTTGAAGATCGTTTGGCGAAAGGAGAAAGTTCCCAGATAGGTCTTTTTCGGTTCCTTCGCTACGGGTTTCGTCCTTTTGAGTTCGTTAAGGACTTAGTTGGTTGTGTATGGCTTGTGGTAGCTAGCTTTAGCCAAGAGCTAGTGTGTGGATGTGGTTTGGACTTGGGTTTGGATCGCATGATACTGTTGTGGCTCTGGTTGTTAGCAAAGAGAAGTTCCTCTTGCTTTGAGCTACGTTTTGGCGATTTCAGACTAGGGTTACGTTTCAGGGGTTTGTTTTAGGGCTTCTGTAGTAGGTTACAGACCGCTCTGGTCTTTTCCTCAGTTTTGTGCTGTTTGGAGAAAGAATCGACAGTGTACATACTTTCAGAGTGGTATATATCGCAGCATTCCTTTTTCGTGGTTGTTCTTCTCTGTCTTGTCTCTGTTTGGCACACAGCATCTCCACAGCCAGGAACCTCGCGTTTTCCTGGACATCCTTCACGCACAAAATATCTGACACGATACGGTGGTGAACTCGACGTGAAGGTCTGGGGTGGAGATTTCTTCTGTGTGTGAACTTTGAAGAAGGGATTGGTAGTCATGAGTGGGGATGGGAAAGGTGATGGAGATGGAGCTAGTGGTTCAAGTGGGTTGCCGAAGGTGCAGTTGGATCCAGCGACTGCATCAATGTTCCAAGCTTTCACTATGTTCTTACGGCAGCAACAATCTGATGAGCGGAAGGAAGCTTTGGCAACAAAGGCGCTACAAGCGGTGGTCAGCAGGATTGACCAGTTTGATGGAAGAGATGTCTCAAGGTATCTGAGACATTATGTGAAGGAGATGGAGCTGAACCGGGTCTCAGAAGATGAGCTGATTGAGACGTTTGAGTTGGCAGCAGCTCCAGAGATTAGGGATCATGTTAAAATGCTAACGAAGCATTTTAACAAGGATTGGGAGACTTTTGCTCGTGCCTTGATGGATGAGTACTTCTTGGAGGACTCTGATCGAGTCACCAAGAAGTCATTCTTGGAGTGGGTTGAGCAACCAAGGAAAGGTTTACAAGCTACTGAGTTGCTCAGAGAGTTTGAGAAGCAGTTTTCACGGCTGACCAGGATGGAGAAGTTGACGTTGCAGTCCAACAAGACAGAGCTATTTCTTCGGGCTGCAGATGAGAAGTTGCAGGAGAAGCTAGAGGTACTTCTGGAAGACCGGGAGGAGGACGATGGATTGACCAGCAGCTGGAAGAAGGTTGAGGAAGCTGTTGGTCTGCTTACCAAGAGGGAGCGGAGACGAGAGAAAGTTCCTGTTAGGAGACTGGCGCCAACACCTACAGCTGTAACACCTGTTCCTGTAGTCCGATCAGTTCCTGTTACTAGACAAGTAGTACCTGTTGCTCCAGCTGTTCCTGTTGTTCCGGTTGTTCCAGTTGTTCAGGCACCCATGGTATCTCCGAAGAAGGATGACTCAAACCTTGAGGAAATATTGCGTGGAATGAGAGATCTGCAGATCAAGCTCACCAGATTGGAAGAGAAGGGATCTACAAGTGGAGTAAGACCGGTTGAGAAGCAAGGCTGGATCCAGCGGTGTATCTGGTGCGATGGTACTGATCATCCGCGCAGAGATTGCAAGGAGTTCACAGATATTCTGCAGCAAGGAGTGATCTTCTGGAAGGATGGGAAGGTAGCGTTGAGGGATACTGGTGCACTTCTTCAGACCAACTTTGGTAGGGGAGGGATGAAGAAGTTGGTTGAGGACCACCTATCAGCGCAAGTAGTTGCAATGGTGGAAGCTGGAACTTATGGCACAAGGGTTGAGGATCAGGCTGAGAGGAGTTTCAACAAGCAAGTTGAGCCAAGTGAGTTGTGGTCATCTGCCATCTCCATGAAACAGAAAGGGAAGATGGCACGTGAGACGTTGCAGAGGACAGCTGCAACGATCAGAAGGGATACTGGATGGGAGGATCCGATAGAAGCTCTATCGGTGCATGCGTACATCGCCAAGAACCAACACGAAGCGTTGTTGGAAGAGAAGAGAAGGCGAGATTCAGAGGATTCAGGAGAAGGGACTTCTTCAAAGAGACAGACTCGAGGGGAGAAGGTTCGCCAAGAGCTTCGGGATGCAGGAGCTCAAGACCTACCGATGGACGATGCTCCTTCTCCATCGAAGGAGAAATCTCAGAAGGAGAAGGGTAAGCCGGCTGCGTACAAGCTACAGTCGGATATCGAGGCTTCAACAGACTTGAAGGGAGTCTTGGAAGATCGCATTCTGAATGCGAAGGTGGAGTTTACTTTGAGAGAAGTGTTAGGCATCGCCAAGCGTGAGTTTCATGATGTCATCATCGATGTCATCAAACGGAAACGACAAATTACGGGTGAGACTAGTTTATCACATGCTTTGGATGCTAGGATGTCAGTGGATGAGGAGAGAGAGCTTGCAAGGTGCAGTGTCTATTCTCCAGAGGAAGAAAGAGATCGAAGGCGCAAGGTGCATTTCGAGGATGAAGAGGAGGATGGGAAGCGGAGCTCAAGTCATTACAGCCACAGTCACTGGGCTCGAGCTACGACGGAGACGTTGGTGAGGATCGAGGACTTGGATGAGCCGGTGGTTGCTCTGATCGATCATGGATCAGAAATCAACATCATGTCGAAGGAGCTGTACAAGAGGAAGAAGTGGTCGATCGACACAGAACATGGATGGGTCATAAGAGCAGCCAACAACACAAGAGGAGACTTGTATGGAGCTTGTCCGGACATCAGAGTGCGCATAGGTGATGTTGCTATCGAGCAGAACTTTTTTGTTCAGGAAGCAACATCATATCCACTCATTCTTGGACAACCTTTCATCATAGCAACTCGGATGGAGACAAAGGTACTGGAAGACGGATCTGCTTATGCTAGGATCCGAAGTCAAGATGGGAAGAGAGCGGTACAATTCCTGATTGTACCGTCCAATCACGAGCGCAACCGAGATCGTTTGAGGGAGAAGCCGCTTCCAAGGGTGAGTGAAGAGTTCAAGGATTTTCGTTGAGTACCACTATAGAGCGGGATTGTGGTGGTGCGCAAGAGAAGGTACTCTCGCTTGATGGAGATAGTGCCTTTTGTACAGGGTTTATTGGATTTTCAGAGTGTGGGATTGCTGTCTACAAGAAGATAGAAGAACTGAGAAGAAAAGAACAAAAACATTTGCGTGGTGTTGAGTTGATGTTGAAAGAGTTGGGTGAGCTAGAAGGGGATGAATGGATTTCTGGTGTTTATGAAGAGGATGGGTTGGAAGATCCCTTGCGAGAGATCATGTCTATTGGATGGGAGGATATGGATAAGGTCGTGCAGATTCATTCAAGAGAGGTCTATTCGATGATCGAATCATTCCGTGCACCGGAGGTTCGAGTTGAGACAAGGTACAAGACAGTGGATAGGAAAGTAAAGCCAGTTGCTGGTCCTTTGCCGGAAGACACCAACCAACAGATGGATCGAGCTTCAAAGGAGAAGAGTTTGAGAGATCCTGCAATGATAGGACACAAGTTCACGGAGAAGACCCTTGAAGAGCTGAAGATTGGATCTGATGGGTCTCTTCTACCAGAAGAGAGGATGTGCTTCAAGGAGATGCTTTCAAGACATGGGAAAGCATTTGCTTTTGAGCCACTTGAGATTGGATGTGTAGATCCGTACGTTGTTACCCCGATGGTTATCTTCACGGTATCGCATGTGCCATGGAACCTGAGACCAATTCCAGTACCGCGGGCTCACTTGTCCAAACTAGTGGAGTTGCTGAAGGAGAAGATGCGGATGAAGATCTTGGAGCCGTCGTTTGCACCATATTCAAGCAGATGGTTTACAGTACCAAAGAAGAATGGGTCGCTGCGGTTCATCCAAGACATGCAGCCAGTGAACGCAGTAACAATCAGAAATGCTGGGGTGGGACCGATTGTGGATGAGTTTGTAGAAGCGTTTGCAGGAAGAGCGATTTACTCAATGGGAGATCTTTACTCGGGGTATGATCAGTTTCAACTAGCGGAGGAGAGCAGAAGCTTCACGACAATGAGGACACCTTTGGGGTTGGTTAGGATGTGTACCTTACCGCAGGGAGCTACCAACTCGGTAGCACACATGATGAACGGGATGAATCGAGTTCTAAGGGACTTCATCCCCGAAAAGACGATGCCATTCTTGGATGACATCCCCATCAAAGGATGTGTGGAAGATGAGAAGGATGAAGCATTAGATCAGAGGGGGTGTCGGCGATACGTCACTGATCACATCGCAGACTGTGAGAAGATCTTATCTCGACTTGAGGAAGTTCATCTTACGCTGTCAGGTGCGAAGTCTACATTTGGAGTTAGAGAGGTTTTGATCGTTGGTCATTTGTGTGGATCGTTTGGTCGGAAGCCAGATCCGAACAAGGTGGATGCGATTGGAAGGATGAAGGAGGTTTGCAACTCGCTGACAGAAGTAAGAAGATTTTTGGGTGCTTGTGTATTCTACCACATTTGGATTCCTCATTATGCGCATGTGGCGGATCCGTTGTATGGATTGTTGCGTAAGGGTCATAAATTCAGATGGGAGGAAGAGCATACTGATGCAGTGAGGAAGCTGAAGTCCTTACTATCATCTCCTCCAGTTCTAGGAAGGATTGATTACAAGGGTGCTAGGCCGGTGATTCTTACAGTGGATACAAGTCCAGTTGCAATTGGATGGGCAGTCGGACAGGATGATGAGGATGGAGACAGGTTTGCGGTTAGGTTCGGAGCAAAGGTGTTAAGTGCTCGACAACGTGCTTACCCGCAAGTGAAGAGAGAATTGTGGGGTATTGTTTCAGCTATGAAAACTGAAAAAGAGTATTTGATTGGAGCAGTAGTGGTGGTTGAAACTGATTGCTTGCCGTTGTTAGGGATGATCATGAATTGTTCAACTCCTGATATTGCGATGTTACGATGGATCGCATATATCAAGTCGTTGAACCCGGAGTTTAGACATATCGCAGGGAAGGATAATCTGATGGCGGATATGTTATCTCGAGCTCGATATGATGGGGAAGATGAGATGGTAGAAGACATTGATGACGTGGGTACAGAGTTCTATTCGATTGCACAGACAGGAAGAGAAGATGAGTTGTTTGTTGAAGGGTTGTATGATGGTGATTTGCTTGATATCGGGAGGTACCTTAGTACGATGGTTAAGCAGACAGGTTGGACAGATGAGAGGTTTCGGAGAGTTAGAAGGAAGGCCTACAACTTCATGTTGCAGGATGGGTTTCTTTGGAAGCGATCGAAGCAAAAAGGTGGAGTACCGCTACGGGTGATTTGCAACAAGGAAGATCAGCAGAAGTTGCTCAAGGCGTTCCATGAGAGTCTTTGGGCAGGACATCGAGGGATTTGGGCCACTTTTACAAAGATGAAAGAGCGGTATTGGTGGAAAAACATGTACAGGGATGTTGTATCTTTTGTGGAGTCTTGTTTGACATGTCAGATGTATTCGAATATCCGACATCGTGATGGATTACATCCGACTTATCCGTTGGCGATCCACTTCAAGTGGGTGATAGACTTGGTGATTATGCCGGTTGGATTATGGCAGATGAGATACTTGGTACTTGCTAGAGAGGATCTTTCAAATCAAGTCGAGGGTAGGGCGCTTCGGACGAAGACAACTGAAGGGGTATGTAGATTTCTCTTGGAAGAGGTTGTTTGTCGGTATGGATGTGTGGGAAAGATCACTGCAGATCGAGGAGAGCTAGATGCACATGAGGCTCGTGAATTCTTTGCAAGGTGTGGGGTGAGGTTGTCACTGACAACTGCTTACAACCCCGAAGGGAATGCCAAGAGTGAACGTGGTCATCCACCCATTGTGAAGGCTTTGGTGAAGGCTTGCAACGGAAGGGTGCGCGAGTGGCCTCGACTCTTACCATTTGCGTTATGGGCAGATAGAACGACGCACAGCTCGGTGACAGGTTACATGCCGGTGGAACTCATCACAGGTCAGAAGCCTATCATGCCGATTGAAGAACATGTTCTGACATGGAGTGTGTTACCTTGGGAGGACAATTTGACTAGAGAAGAGCTTCTTGCTATTCGAATTAGGCAGTTAGAGAGAAGACCAGAGGATATCCAAACTGCTTTGGATAGGCTGCAAGAAGCACGGTTGAAGAACAAGGTCAGATTTGATCAGCGACATCGTTTGAGACCTAGGGAAATCAAGGAAGGTGATTGGGTGTTAGTCTATGACAACAGTCTAGACAACCAACATAGTGCACTCCGGAAGTTTTCCAGAAGATGGTTTGGTCCGTATGTGGTGAAGAAGGTTCATGACAACGCAACTTACGCCCTGCAAGAGTTGGATGGAACAAGCTTGAAGGTACCAGTGGCAGGTAAACGCGTCAAGATTTTCAAAAAGAGAGATGAGGAGGTCGATCTAGCAGATATCTAGACGGAGTTTCAGTTTGAGGATGAGGATTATGCAGAAGATCTTGAAGGTGAAGTTGGTTACGATGGAAAGTAGGACGATAAGCCGGTCCACTCCTTGGTTGGTATCTCTGGTGCATACCAGAGGATGCACAGGTTCAGAGGGGGTGGATGTCGTGTCGTGGACCGGCTCCTACTTGAAATTCAAACTTCGATACTTGTTGCTCCAAAGACACTCATGAGAAGACAAGCTAGGCCCCAGCTTACGGACTTTTGGCACAATCTCAGATCTCCATTTTCATCACATAGATGGGTAGAGCTCCTTGTCAGCTTTCCAAAGGCACTTTGTCTACTTCGTTTGGACGCCTAGTGGAGAAGTTACAGGACTCGAAAGATGGAGAAAATAAGCTAGGCCCCAGCTTACGGGTTTTTGGCACCACTTCGGATCTTCGTTCTTATCGCACCAGTGGATAGAGCTCCTTGTCAGCATTCCATAGGCACTTTGTCTACTTCGTTTGGACGCATAGTGAAGAAGTTACAGGACTCGAAAGATGGAGAAAACAAGCTAGGCCCCAGCTTACGAGCTTTTGGCGCAACTTCGGATCTTTACTTTTATCGCATAGATGGATAGAGCTCGTTGTCAGCTTTCCATGGGCATCTTGTTTATTTCGTTTGGACATCCAGAGAAGAAGTTATGCGATTCGGAAAAAGACTGTTGCAAGGGGGCTGCTTAAGGGGCTTGCTTGTTCCTGCGACCTGTCGGTGGATGTTTTGGAGAATTGGGAAGTCCAATACACGCGCGCAAGGTGTCATCGGGTTCAGATCTGTGCAGGCTACGCACAGGTTAAGACGGTTCTTGAAGAGACGGATCGGGGGTTGTGTTCTGGGATAAATTGAGACGCAGGGAGCAGAATTGGGGTTTTCAGTTACCTGTGAAGGAGAGTTGGACCGTTCGGGCCGTTCCGGAGTCCAAACTTGCTGTCCTTGGATCCATCGGGATCAGAACAACGAGTTCTTCAGGAAATTGAAGACGATACAAAGTTTTATCGGGCGGTTTGAGAGTTGTGAGAGAAATTGGCTCGCAGGGAAGCGCTTGCGTCAGGTTTTCATCGCCTGCGACCTGAGATTGGATTGTTCTTCGCGATCGGTGAGCCAAGCTCTTCGTTCTTGGTGCCTACGCGATCAGGGAGTCCTCATGTACGCATAGGAGAAGACTGTAAGTGAATTGGATTGTTGGTTTGGGTGTGGTGAGCAAATTTGAGCCGCAGGGAGCCGATTTACGTCAGTTTTTTGTAGCCTGCGACCAAATTTCTCGGGTAGTTTTGCAAGGGGAACTCCGATATTGGAGTCACTTGGTCCGGCCGAAGTCGTCGCTCCTTCTGGCCTAGGCGAAGTCCGAAGTTCTGGAACTTCCCTCTCCGTTGTCTGTTCCTTCGAGAGTACCCTGCGCACACTTGATTCTGCTTGGTCTCCTCCCGGTCTCACTATTCCCAATATCTCGACTGAAGATGACTTCGCCGGTGATTTAGCACCATCGACATCTTCGTCCGAAGTCGTGATCGTCGTTCTTCTTGCTTTCTTCTTCTTCCTCGAAGTCGCACCCCCTGGTGTAAGTTCGTCGAGCTTCCTCTTCGTCCGAGTACTAGGTCCCGCCGAAGTTGTCACTGGCGTCGTCACTTCTTCTTCTCTCTGAGGAGTAGCTTCCATTATCCGCTCATCTTCCGAGATCGTTCTTCGGTCGAACTTCTCCTCTTCTTCTGGTGACAGCAACTTCATTCCTCTGTAGAAGAATACGGCGAAGGCTGCAAAGTACGTCGACCCGCCTTCGTCGAAAGTGTTGAAGAGCTTCTGTACATGGTCGTGGAAGATCTTCGCCCAATACGCTTTCCTACCCCCGAAGATCTGTTCGATGAAGTTAATCTGCCAATTGGTCAGATAAGAAGTACGTTGCGGTTTGAAGATGGTGTTGAGGGCGATCGCCACATCCCGCTTGAAAGGATAGATGTAGGTGTGTACTTTGAAGCCATTCGATCCCACCGGTGACTTCGAGAAGAGTTCGCCATACTTCGCCACTTTGTCCGAAGTCGGCTTGCAAGTACTGTCATACATTAAGTCTCCTGGTACTCCTGCGTCGTCGATCCCTAGGGCGAAGTTCCAGTGGTTTAGAGTCCAATTGTTCGGCCTCGCCCGAAGATCTTCAGAGGGATGTCCTCTGCAAATGAGTATCTCCTGTAACAGATCCGAAGAAATCACACCCCAATTCTCCAGTAAGAACGCCAACCCCATCTCCTCGAGTCGTTCTCGATACGGACTGAAGTCCGGCCACTTCGTCGCTATAGTCTTCAACTTCGGTCGCTTCGCTGTCTGCATTCCTCGATCCTTCGAGGAATGCAGGAATTCGAAGTACCTTCGATCTTCTATGCTTACGACACTTCTTCGTCGAAGTTGATACCTGATCGTGAAAACGTCGACTTCGGAGGTCGCCGTCGTAACCACCACAAGCCGCACCGATAAAACCTAACCCTTCGCCGAAGTCTATCTTCGCCCTCTTTCTTCCGATTGATGAAAGCGGAGCTCTACAGTAAACTCGCGATTGGAAATAGTAAAGTGAAAATGCTTTTGATCTTACTTATAGCTTTTCTCTTCGTCTCCTCACGTGCGAAGTCCTTCTCGATTCTCGAGCGCGAAGTTGCCCTAACTCCTGTCTCATTTTAGTTCTTCTTTCCCAGGTCATAACTTCGTCGTCCGATGTCCGTTCTTAGCAAATGAGGTACCCCTGGAAAGCTCTTCGTTCGTAGAATACAAACAAGTTATCTCTTCGAAGATGTATCTATCATAACTTCTGTATTTCTACTCAGCATCATTCTTCGGCGTAGAAATCCTATTCTTCACTGAATCTATCTTATCTATCATCTATACTAAACATTCTATTGTTTTACTTATCAAAAATCAAAAAATTCTTAACAAAGTGAAAATCCAAGGCTTCACATACTCCCCCTCTCAATTGTGAAGCGACCTCGCGAACACATTCAGCTGTAGTATCGTTTGATCCTTCCTCCATTTACCCGAGTAGCAAAGAGATTTCCTTTTAGGTCTTTAAGTTGGACTGAACCGTTACCATAACATTGTTCGACTATGTATGGTCCCATCCATCGCAGTTGTAGCTTCCCTGGAAACTTAATATGTCTGCTATCATATAGCAAGACCAAGTCGCCATCGTTCACCTCAACTTTTCTTAGCCTCTTATCATATACTTCTTTCCGCTTCTCTTGTATGTCCTTAGTTAGCTCCAGAGATGCTTCACGATTTTCTTCTAATGCCATCAAACTTTGCAATCTGATGAGCTGACTATCTTCTGCAGACAGTCTATCCTGTGACAGAATCCTGTAAGTAGGGGTTTCAAACTCAATAGGCATAATGGGATGCATTCCATACGCCAAGAAGAATGGTGTTTGTCGTGTTGTTATCTTCTCTGTATTTCTGAATGCCCAAAGCGCTGCATCCAACTTGGTGTCCCAATCATAAGCATGATTGACAGTAACTTTGTTCAGAATCTTGCACAGTAATCCATTGCTTTTCTCGGTAAGTCCATTCGCCTTAGGATTATATGGGGTAGTCTTCCGATGCTTGATCTGAAAGTAATCTGTCAGTGCCTCTATGGTATTGTTCAAAAAGTGTGTGCCCCTGTCACTCACCAGTTCCAATGGACATCCAAATCTGGTGATGATATTCTTGTGTAGAAACGCTGCCACGGTTATCGCATCATCTTTCTTTGTTGCTTCAGCTTCCACCCACTTGGTTGCATAATCTGTAGCCACCAAGATGTATCTTCTGCGTGTCTTCCTCGTTGCTGGCTGAATAGGTCCCACAAAGTCAATTCCCCACTTCTCGAATGGTGCAAGAGGTAAGATAGGATGAAGTGGCCATTGAGTAGTTCGAGTAGGCTTACCCACTCGCTGGCAACTGTCACATCTCTTAATGATCGCATGCACATCTTTGTACATGGTGGGCCACCAGTATCCTGCATCCAAGGTCTTCTTCACTGTGTTGCGAAGAGCATAGTGTCCTCCTGCTGGTTCCGAATGCATGGCATCCACCACTCTTCCTACTTCTTCCTCTTCTAGACATCTTCGTAGCTCATCATCGGTCCCTCTTTTGAACAGAATGCCACTCTTCAGTTCGTACGGTCCAACCTTGTGTACGAACACTGTACGCTGTTCCACATCCATTCCTTCAGGACACTGCAACGTATACAAATATCTGTATATCTCATGGTACCTACTTGTGGGAGTGACTGTGAGCTGGAAAAGTTCTTCGTCTGGAAAGTCATCTGCTACATTGTCTTGACACTCTCCCGTCCTCAGTCGAGACAAGTAGTCTGCATTCTCGTGATGTTTCCCTGCTCGAGTTTGAACTGTGAATTTGAATTCCTGCAATAATAACATCCATCTCGCTATTCTTCCTGATAGATCAGATTTTTGCACCAGATGTTTTAAAGCATAATGATCCACATAGAAAACAAACTCGCATCCCAACAAGTAGTGTCGAAATTTCCTGACAGAATACACCATCCCTAGTGCTTCCCGCTCTGTAGTGGAGTAGTTCTTCTCTGCAGCGGATAGCAGTCTACTCGCATAGTAGATCGGATGGTCTCTCTTTTCGCCATCTTTCTGACTCAACACCACTCCAATAGCGAATGCTGAAGTATCCACATACACTTGAAAAGGTAGATTCCAATCTGGTGCCTTCATGACGGGAGCTTCAATCAACTTCGTCTTCAGCGTTTCAAATGCCTTCTGCCTCTGTTCCTGCCAGATGTACTCAGTAGTCTTCTTCAACAATTCGGTTAGTGGTGCTGCCAAGGTTGCATAATCTTTGATGAACCTCCGATAGTAACCCACATGTCCTAAAAATCCCCGCAACTCGCTAACATTGGAGGGAGGTTCCAAAGCTACTATAACTTAAACTTTATCTACGTCTACTTCAATGCCTCGCTGCGAGACTCTATGTCCTAATAAAAGCCCTTCTGACATGGCGAAGAAACACTTTTCTGGATGCAACGCCAACTGAGCATCTCTACAACGCTGAAAAACTACTGCCAAGGAATTTATGTGTTCTTCCCTTGGACCAAAAACGCAAAAATCATCTATAAAAATTTCTAACAACTTCCTAAGATACTCCTGAAAAATGTTTGTCATCATTCTTTGGAAGGTCGCAGGAGCATTACATAAACCAAAGGGCATCTTATGATAAGCAAAAGTACCCCAATCAGTGGTAAAAGTAGTTTTGTCTTTATCTTCTTCTCTGATGGATACCTGATTATACCCTGAAAATCCATCGAGAAAACTGTAGCACTCATGACCAGCTACCCTATCCAGAATAGAATCTGTAAAAGGTAAGGGATGGTGGTCCTTCCTAGTTGCTGCATTCAGTTTTCGAAAATCTTGACATACTCTTATTTTACCAGTTTTCTTCTTAGGAACTATCACTATAGGTGATACCCATTCACTGCTAAGGACAGGAAAAATAATACCAGCACTTAAGTACTTGTCAATTTCATCCTTGACTAATAGAGAGTACTTTGGGTTCAGTCTATACTGTCTTTGTCTTACAGGTACAGAGTTTTCCAGTAGGTCAATTCGATGTTGACCCCACTTCGCTGGGATACCCTTCATGTCTTCTATCTTCCAGGCGAAGACATCCTGGTAGTAAGTTAACATGTCATGGTACACTTCCAATTCGGGCCACTGTAACTTCACTGAGATCTTCAAGACTTTCCCTTCGTCGAGAACCAAGTCCATTGTCGCTGATTTCAGTACCATTCCTTCTGTGTGGCTCACCTCTGAACTTCCCTGTCCCAACTGTGATTGCTATTCTTCCTCATTCTCGTCGCATTCTCCTTCATCTTCTATCTCGTAGCATTGCAAGTAGTTCACCACTATGTAAGGTCCTGATTTCTCATTTTCCGAGCTAGTATCCGAAGATGAAGAGTCTTCGTCCGAAGTGTACCCTGAATCTGTTGAAGATGTTTCTCCCTGATGCGACATCTTTTTCCAGGATACAGAGACACTTTTCTCCTTGGGTTTCATCGGATCATTAAAGGACAGCTTTTGCTTATACCAATCAGTGATTACCTTAGCACCGTATAGCCAAGGTCTCCCTATAAGCACTCCATAGCCAGATTTAACCAAGGGTCTTAGTACAATATAGGTAAGTTTGAAGATTATCCCTCCAATGGTTGTAGGGATATCTCGCAGTACTCCCAAGGGTCTTCTTCTGCTCTGGTCCGCCATCCTCAACACTCTTGGTGTTGATTCGAATTGTGTGTAACCCAAACCATGCGCCGTATCCTCTGTAATGATATTCACACTAGAACCAGAGTCTATAGGCACATGTTTTATTAGACATCCATCTATCTCGATGTCTACTTCTGGAGATCCTAAGTCCTCCAGTCCAACTTGAAACAATGAAGGTAAATTTTTCGACTTAGCCTTCGCTGGTTTTCTCAAGGCTGCCAATAACAGTTTCCTGTACAGCCTATTGTCCTCGACCAACTGCTTAATGGTTATATTGGCTTGTTGGTTCAGCAAGTCTTCTACTACATTGTAATGAGGGCTCACCACTGGAACAACCCTCTTTGTTTGTTCTGCTGCCATCTTGCGCAGTTCGGATGGTCGTTCGACTTCGGGCGAAGAGACTTCGGCCCGCACCTTCCCTAGCCCTTCTTGGCTAGGTTCCACCTCCTTGGCTTGCTTACTCAGTTCCTTACCGAGTAGTACCCTTACTTCTTCGGAGATGTCCGCAGGTAATGTTCCTGGGATCTTCTTCTTTCTCTGCTCTTCTTGACGATTATCTGTCCGTGCCGATATCGTCTGTTTCTCTACAACTTCGCGCACTTGTTCCTTCAAAGTTTTGTGCGCTTTCTTCTCTTTCTTCTGTTGCTTCCGCTCAGTCTTTTTAAGGTCCTTCCCCTCCTGAGCTCCAGCTTCTGCTAGAGTCTCTCCCTTTCGAAGTAGTCTCTTCCCACTTCGAGTCTCCACTTTGTTCACCAGAATCTCCTCGTCTTCTGGCCAACCATTTCCGTCTTCGTTTGACAGAGTACAAGTCTTCAGATCATCGACCAGTTCGACCATGTTTACTCCTGCATTTGATCGTTGCTGGTTGGGTGGCGGTTGAAATCTGACTCCGGTCTTTTGAACTGGTTCATTCGTACAGTCCGTAGCTCCGTGACCGGGTTTTCCACACTTCCCACATAATGGCATATATCCTACTTGTTTCTTTGGATGAGGACAAGAAGGAGCCCAATGACCATTGGCGCCACAATTAAAGCATGATGTACTAAGAGACGGTGGTCTTTCCTGGTAATCTGCAGGGGCAAACTTTCGTTGGGTAACGTTAGTTGCCATCTGTCTAGGTACAAAACGTTGAATATGTACCGGGGGAATGGGCGTGAATTGTTGAGGCTGAGTGGGTATCATGGCTCCATCTTGAGCTTGTACTCCATAGACCCCGTCTTCACACTCTACAAAGTAATTGGGTTCGTATAATGGCGCCCACTCCACCGCATGGGTGTTATAGGATGATTTATTGTTGAAACATTCCGTATTGGCATGTCCAGGTTTACCACAATTAGTACACCACAAATTTGGACGTGAAGTAGTTGGCGATTTTCGCCTCTCGGGCGTTCTGACCAATTGCACCTTGAGGTCTTCGAACTTCTTTAGAAGATCATCAAGTGCAGTGTCCTTAGATGGCTGTGTCCTCCTCACCATCGGAAGTTTGGACTTCGTCATTCTTTTCCGCTTCTTATGCTTTTCCCCTTCGTCCGAAGATGAGGTATCTTCGTCTTCTGATGTTGAGTTTTCGTCTGAAGACTCTTCTGAGGATTCTTCCGAAGATGAGAATTTTCGGTGTTTCCGTTTTGACTTCTTCTTCTTCTTCTCATCCTTTGCACTCTTCTTCGATTTTCTGAAATCCTTCTTCTTTCTCGACTCTGAGGCTTTTTCACGATCTCTGCTGAGGATATTGGAGGATTCGTAATTCTCAGCAGAATCAATGGCTCGTTCCAATGTTGACGTATCAAACCGTCTTACCCACGTTTGTTGCTTTGAAGGTAACCCTTTCACAAACCATTCCACCGCATGTGCCGGAGTGTAGGCTGGGTGTGTTCCATTGGCAGGTAATCTATCCAAAATTCCATAGAATCTTTGGACATAGCTTTTCAAGGACTCTTTCCTCTTACGTTTGACACTGTTTACTTTATGTAACACATGCCTGTTATAATTCAGTTCTCGGAATCTCTTTAGGAATTCATTTTTCATTAGATCCCAAGTAGATAAGATCGCGGGAGTTAGATTGGCATGACTGTACCATTTTCCGGCTGCATGTTTCAACAAGCTGGGAAAAATCCTCGTACGATCAGGATCATTATCTTCTTTATTCGCGTGAGATACCGCTTCGAATTGTTTAACAAATGAGTCGGCACTCTCTCCATCTCCATCACTGTCCGAATCGTCACCGCCGAATTTTGGATAATTTTGGCGAGTGAAGGGTGGTGCCCCTGACGGAAGTGGTACTCCTGTCATTATAGGCGGTAGTGTGTAAGGTGGAACTGTTGTCTGCTGTACCTGACCCTGTCTTGTTGGTACCGTCAAGTTTGGAATCCTCACTGATCTTGCATTCGACAAATTGCTTAGTGGTCGAAGGGTCAGCTTGGCAAGAGCATTCACGACAGCTGTTCCCACTTGGATATTTGGGGGATTCACTTCGGGCAAAGTTACTTCGGCCGAAGGCTCTTCAACTGAGTGAATATTTCCTCGTCTTACTTCAGGTTCCTTTCTGGGTGAAGACGAGGTAGAGGTCTCTTGACTTCGTATCTTAAAGAGTGATACTCCTGGAGTACCTTGAGGTCTAAGATTTGGGATTTGAAGAGCAGGTGATCCCAATGGTAATAATTCTCGAATTAATTCTTGTCCTCTTTGTTTCTTCAAGAGGTCTACAAAGCTTGTGATCTCTGGCCCATGTCTGACGATCAGCTCCAAGGCCGCTTCCGCGTCCGGATTTGGATCTTCTGCAAGAGTTGTCAAAATATTTGATTCTGACTGTGCTGATCCTGAAGATGAAGATGAAGATGAAGATTGAAACAACTCCACTCTTCGAAGTGAAGGTGTTTCTTCTCTATCTGTATCCTCTTCTCTGCTTGAATACCTTCTTCTTTTCTTGTTGATTCAAACAGAGATTCATGCAAATTTGTGGTCCCTGAAGGAAATGGTAACCATGATACGTCTTTAGGTGAACTCTCTCCACTCCGTACGCTCGAGTGTGGAGATTCGATATCTCCCTTCTTCTTCCAGTATGTGCGCTCGTCTTTCTCGTAACGCGTTCGTGGTGAAATAGGTACCGAACTTCTTTCAAGCGAAGATGAAGTTCCTTCAGAGAGATTTTTCACTTCTTGCCACTTTTGAGCTGCTTGACGTCTTCGCTCCCTCGTTGCCTCCTTCTGGCGTTGGACTTCTTCCAACAATTGTTCGCGGACCAATCTTCTTTTCAGCGCTCGCCTGGTCCTTCCCGTCCTCTGATCTTCGTCAGAAGGCGCTCGTGCTCCCCCCGACATACATGTCGACGGTTACAACTTACTGAATTCAAAGTAAAAGTTAAATCTGTATCCTCGGCAGCGGCGCCAAAAGTTTTAATGTTTCTATATGTAACAACCCAGAGAAACACAAAGTATCGGAAATAGTAAATAAAAGATCGTTCCCACGAAGATACAGTTAACAATTACACAAAACACAGTACTACAACGTCACAATGATAATTCAGATAGTTTTCTGTTATTCTCACGGAATGGAATAATATCCGGATGAGAGTTTAAGTCTGATAATAAACCAAACCCAAGCACAAACCTGATAAATCGAATACAAACAACAATGAAATAGTTCTTTGATCAAGGACCTTTCCAACAACACAAATAGAAGATTCGAGAAGATAGACGTATGAGTAAATGAGGTAGCAAAGTACTGCTGAAATGTTACTAGTCTTCTTCTGAAAAGACAGAAGAATACAGACTTCACATCAAGGTTCCAAGGAATAAGTCCCTACTCTTCCTAAGAAATGTTCTTCCAACTAAATCCTCACTCTTAAGAATCCCACTTATTTGAAGAAGCCAAACTTAAGACGAAACCACCATCATCCGAACTCTTCTTACAATTTAACTTATGCTCTTCCACTTCACAGTAACTAATATGTTCTCAGATTCTTCGTTCAAACACCTTCGAAGTATACAGTTTCAACTTCGGCCGAAGTGACCTTCGGTCAAATTCTCCACTGAAGTCTCTTCGTTCAATGTAAAGGACAAAGGCCCTCGTCAATCAGAATTACACCTGCGACAGCAAACTACGTCCTTCGTAGGTAAATCGCCTTCGCCCACTTTTCTCACACTCTCACTCCACAATCTTGCGCAATCGAAAATTAAGAAACAAACACTGAAAACATGGAAAAGGTAAAATAACTGAAACTCGCATCGCTTATATAGCCCTTCGCCCTAAGATGGCGGATCTCATTTCCTACAAAAGATGGTCACATCTAGATCGCTTGATCACGACTCCCCAGTTGGCGGAACCGCAGTATCTACTCTACCTAACTGTAACTTCTGTCCTAAACTGCATAGTGTAAACTTAACTGTCTCCCTAAGCTCCTTCAAATCTCGAATTATTCTCTCCGCTAGTCTAACTATTCTGCTCTTCGCCGAAGGATCTGGCGCTATCGTTAACTCTGCCCGAAGCCGCTGGAGTAACTCTAACTATGTTGCGTCGAGTTCGGTGGCGAAGTAGGTTGTCGTGACCTCATCCACCTTCGTCCGAAGTTCTTCGGCCTTCGCCTCAGCTATCTCCTTCGCTTTTTCTGACTTCGCCAGCTCTTCATCCTTTGCGACCAACTGTTCGTCCTTCGTCGCAAGCTGTTCCAACATGGCATCCCTCTCTGACTTCAAATCGTGAAAGCGTGCAGTCATGAGACTCAACTTCATCTCTACCTCTTGAATCTCATCCAAGTATCGCGTCTGTTCGTGTGACTGCTGTATGAGTAACGCCTCGCGTTGTGACATATACTTCTTGACATCGGTCGAAGTCTCTTCTAACTTCGCCATAAGTGCATCCTTCTCCTTCAACCATCCATACCGCCCGAAGTGCACAGCGTCGAGAAGGTCACTCAATGAAATTGGTTCCTTCGTCTCCTTCTCATAAATATGTCGTTGATGATCCATCTGTGCAATGAGTGGCAACGCTGTACCACTTAGGAACTCAAGAGTCTGCTCGAACATCTTCAATTCCTTTCCGATATTGGAGTCACTTGGTCCGGCCGAAGTCGTCGCTCCTTCTGGCCTAGGCGAAGTCCGAAGTTCTGGAACTTCCCTCTCCGTTGTCTGTTCCTTCGAGAGTACCCTGCGCACACTTGATTCTGCTTGGTCTCCTCCCGGTCTCACTATTCCCAATATCTCGACTGAAGATGACTTCGCCGGTGATTTAGCACCATCGACATCTTCGTCCGAAGTCGTGATCGTCGTTCTTCTTGCTTTCTTCTTCTTCCTCGAAGTCGCACCCCCTGGTGTAAGTTCGTCGAGCTTCCTCTTCGTCCGAGTACTAGGTCCCGCCGAAGTTGTCACTGGCGTCGTCACTTCTTCTTCTCTCTGAGGAGTAGCTTCCATTATCCGCTCATCTTCCGAGATCGTTCTTCGGTCGAACTTCTCCTCTTCTTCTGGTGACAGCAACTTCATTCCTCTGTAGAAGAATACGGCGAAGGCTGCAAAGTACGTCGACCCGCCTTCGTCGAAAGTGTTGAAGAGCTTCTGTACATGGTCGTGGAAGATCTTCGCCCAATACGCTTTCCTACCCCCGAAGATCTGTTCGATGAAGTTAATCTGCCAATTGGCCAGATAAGAAGTACGTTGCGGTTTGAAGATGGTGTTGAGGGCGATCGCCACATCCCGCTTGAAAGGATAGATGTAGGTGTGTACTTTGAAGCCATTCGATCCCACCGGTGACTTCGAGAAGAGTTCGCCATACTTCGCCACTTCGTCCGAAGTCGGCTTGCAAGTACTGTCATACATTAAGTCTCCTGGTACTCCTGCGTCGTCGATCTCTAGGGCGAAGTTCCAGTGGTTTAGAGTCCAATTGTTCAGCCTCGCCCGAAGATCTTCAGAGGGATGTCCTCTGCAAATGAGTATCTCCTGGAACAGATCCGAAGAAATCACACCCCAATTCTCCAGTAAGAACGCCAACCTCAGCTCCTCGAGTCGTTCTCGATACGGACTGAAGTCCGGCCACTTTGTCGCTATAGTCTTCAACTTCGGTCGCTTCGCTGTCTGCATTCCTCGCATCCTCGCTGAAGGTCCGAAGTACCTTCGATCTTCTATGCTTACGACACTTCTTCGTCGAAGTTGATACCTGATCGTGGAAACGTCGACTTCGGACGTCGCCGTCGTAACCACCACAAGCCGCACCGATAAAACCTAACCCTTCGCCGAAGTCTATCTTCGCCCTCTTTCTTCCGATTGATGAAAGCGGAGCTCTACAGTAAACTCGCGATTGGAAATAGTAAAGTGAAAATGCTTTTGATCTTACTTATAGCTTTTCTCTTCGTCTCCTCACGTGCGAAGTCCTTCTCGATTCTCGAGCGCGAAGTTGCGCTAACTCCTGTCTCATTTTAGTTCTTCTTTCCCAGGTCATAACTTCGTCGTCCGATGTCCGTTCTTAGCAAATGAGGTACCCCTGGAAAGCTCTTCGTTCGTAGAATACAAACAAGTTATCTCTTCGAAGATGTATCTATCATAACTTCTGTATTTCTACTCAGCATCATTCTTCGGCGTAGAAATCCTATTCTTCACTGAATCTATCTTATCTATCATCTATACTAAACATTCTATTGTTTTACTTATCAAAAATCAAAAAATTCTTAACAAAGTGAAAATCCAAGGCTTCACAGTTCTCAACTTCCAGCTTCTCGAAACAACAATCAACTCACCAAGTCACTCAGGATTCGTACCAAGCCTCTCTCAACACAAAACCCAATCCAATCCAATCTTGATACGAATTGAACACAGTCGTCTTCCGAAGACGTTCAGACATCCAAAAGCGTCTTCCGAAGATGTTCAGATTTTCAGAAGCGTCTTCTGTCCAGAGATTCAGGAACATAGATGCGGTAGGTTAGAGAAATTGATAGTCAGGTGATCAAATTTAAGAATGGGAGATGGGGAAGCTTGATTCCAACTTGAGAAGAAGCGAAAAGATGGCTATCGAAAATTGGCCAGCGCTTCCGCGCCCAATTTTCACAGAAGGAACTTCAGGGTAGGAAATTCGATCGATGGGCTTCCCGCAAACGAGCGGGGAAGTGCAGAGGACATCAAATCAGAGGCGGGAAGCGGTGGGAAGGAGAAAGAACACGAGAAGAACCTCAGTACTGCTTCTGCGTGCTTCTACTCGTCAATCCCAGCTCCAATGTGATCCCACGAACCTGCTCCTGTCGTCAATCTTGAGCTACGCCCCTCTGCTGCTACAATCAATTCTTACTCCTCTTTCGAAACTTCTCTAGTCAATCCTCGATGTCTGCTTCCTGAAATCTGCAGAGATTCTTTCAGCTCGACTATGCTTCCAGTTTAACATAATCGACCTCGCTCTCTCTCTTGTCTCTGTTTGATCCTATGAGTTCCCCATTCCACTTTCCGTGCTTCCACGACTCAATTCGGACGCTGATTACAATCGATCTCTCAAAGCGCAGTTGTCCTTCAGTGCGAGAAGCAGGCGCCTGATCTCATGCTAATGTGTCTCGCCCTGTGTCTTCCCTGTGATTTAGGTTAATTCCTTTGGTTATCCCAAATTACCTACTACTGGGTAGTACACTTACTCTTGGGTGATGTGACACGTGGTTGGTACCTCCTGCAGTCGCGATCACCGTCTTTCGTCTTTCGTCTTCTGTCTTCTGGAAGACATGATCGAGAATATGTCTTCCGGAAGATGTCCGTCTTCCGTCTTCCAAAGAAGTAGACTTCTCCTTCCAAAAAGACCTTAAGATCATTTTTTCTCTAAGCAAGGTGTAATCTTAAGTAATAAGGTTATTTCATTTACATAGTCATGTCATTAACTTTAAAAATTTCAAAAAATCATAAATCTTGTAAATTGTGGGCACCATATACGCCCACCCTCACATTTTTACGTCCTCGCAAACATCAACGTTTACGTCCAATATTTCTTGACACATCATCCGTTAACACGAGTGGTCATCAAGATACCATCTAGCTCTTCCAGCTGTAAGGAACCATTGTTGAAGACCTCCAAGACTCGATAAGGATCCATCCAACGAAGATGAAGCTTCTTAAGGAATTTCAGATGCCTGTTGTCGTATAGAAGAACCAAGTCTCCATCTGTGACAGTCACCTTCTTCAGCTTGCCATCATAGTTAACCTTGCATTGTGCTTGTACCTTGTAAGTCTTCTCCAGAGCTGCGTTCTTGTCTTCTTCGAACTCCACAAAGTTCAGAAGACGCTGCTCTTGGCTTTCCTCTTCTTCCATGTATTTGATAACAACTAATCTGTAAGTAGGGACCTCAAAGGAGCGAGAGATAAAATGAGAGTAAGAGGCCACCTAGTAGTAGTTGTCCGTCTTCCTATCCTCTGGCACGCATCACATCTTTTGATCTCTTGAAAAGTGTCTATGTACATGGTTGGCCACAGTAGCCGACGTCCAACATCTTTTTCACCGTTGTCTTCAATCCATAGTGACCCCCAGCATCTTCGTAGTGAAGACTCGTGATCACTGGCTTAATTTCTGAAGGCTCAAGGCATCTCCTTAGCTTCTCGTCATGTCCCTTCCTAAACATGATACCCTGGAAGATGGCATAGGGGCCTGCCTTTTGTAAGAAGACAACCTTCTGCTCGGCATCCAATCTCTCGGGGTGCTGTTGATCTTCTAAGAACTTCCTCAAGTCCTTGAAGATCGATTTCTCTATGGAAGTCACGTAAACCGAGTCAAAAGACCTACTCTCGTCTTCTGGGGAGTAGACGGTACGCCCCCCTCATATGATAGTGTCTCTGGAGAAACTCGAAACAACTTCTCATCAGGGAACTCGTCTTCCACTTCGTCTTCTCGACGTTCTATCTCCAATCTGGATAGGTAGTCAGCATTGACATGTTGTCTTCCAGGCTTGTACTCAACCGTGTAAGTAAATTCCTGGAGTAGAAGAATCCACCTAGCTATCCTACCAGACAAATCTGCTTTCTTCACTAGATGCTTTAAAGAAAAATGATCCACATAGAAGACAAATGGATTAGCTAGAAAATAGTGTTTGAACTTCCTACAAGAGTAAATCATGCCAAGACACTCCCTTGTTGTCTTCCCGCATAGTAGATGAGATAATCCTTCTTCTTCTCATCCTTTTGGCTCGTACCACCCCTATGACAAAAGCAAAAACATCCACATAAATGTGGAAGACCCTCCCAATCAGGTGGTCTTAAGACAAGAGATTCTGACAGAAGTCTTTTCATCTTCTCAAACACTTTCTGTTGCTTAGAAGACCAGACGTAAGGTTCGTCCTTCTTAAGCAACTGGGTAAGTCTTCCTGCTACCTCTGCATACTTGTCAATAAACCTCCTGTAGTATCCTACGTTGCTCAGGAAGCTTCTCAACTGAGTCAGGTTAGCAGGTGGGTGAAGTTTCATGATAACTTCCACCTTAGCACAGTCGACTTCTATGTCTCTTCCACAAATCCTATGTCCTAGCAAAATCTTTGCTGACATACCAAAGAAGCACTTCTCAGGGTGAAGAGCCAAATGATGCTCTCTACACTTTAAAAAATACTTCCTCAGAAATATCAGATGATATTCTTTCGATCCAAACACACAAAAATCATCCAAGAAGATCCCCATAAAAGTATGAAGATATTCCTTAAAGATGGCAATCATCAGTCTCTTGAATGTGACATAAACCAAACAGTATTTGATTGTACGCGTACGTGCCCCAATCAGTAGTAAAAGTGATCTTCGACTTGTCGTCTTCTTTGATTGAAACTTGGTTGTATTCAGAATACCCATCCAGGAAGCTGTAGAACTCATGTCCTGCTACCTGGTGTTCGAGTGGGAGTATTGACGATCAGTCACACACGACGATGACATATTGGATTCTAATCTAGCCATAGTTGACTTCTATATTAGCACAGTTCCTTATTATGTAACTAGCCTTCCTCATTAGACAACTGTAGATCTGTATCAATGTGCAAGAGCGGAGATAGTGATAAGTCACATGTGCGTTTTCTATTCTAACCATTCCCATCTACGTATTTATACTAGGTCTAGCTCTTGGTCGAGTACTCTTAGTTGTATTCAGCTGACTCAGTAGTCAGATTGACTACTTGCGAAATAAAGTGTGAAGCTGACCGTAGCATCAAGCAAGGTGCAGTATAAAGATCTCTCTATTTGAGCTTTAGTCACAGCGTGCTCTACAGATTTGCAATAAGCTTCCATCAAATTCTCAATAATGATAATGAGCTCTATCCATTGATGTAATGAAAGTGAAGATCCGAAGTTGTGCAACAAATCTTTTTTTTTTAGTCTCATGAGTGTCTTTGGAGCTGTAATGATAAGTATCAAAAATAGATTTTCAGATAGGAGGCAGTCCACGACACGACAACATCGTGCATTTTGACAGCCTGACGGCTCTAGACTCGAAATAATACCCCTAACAAAAAGAAACTCTAGCTTTTATACTCTACAAGATGTCTGCTTGTCATCCACTTGTCACCTACCAAAATGCCAAGTGACAGTTATGCATGTCGTCATGTCACCAACCAGTCAAAACGTCAGCAAAAATCTGCCACATCAACAGTTGCCACGTCAACATATTTCCATGTCAGCTTTTCAACACGTCAGATTTTTGATGCATTGTCAGCACATGTCACATCATCACTAGGATGTCATGTCAGCATCAGTCAGCATCCAAACACTAAAACTTTTGATCTCCATAACTCTTGTAATATAAACTCTTTTGCGATGATGTGTACGTTCATGTTGAAAAAAATATGTTTCTCAACATACTTTTCACTCACTAGCCGGTCCACGACACGACACTGTTCATTTGTATTCACTTTGTCCATCTATCGACGGAAGAAGTAAACACGACACTGTTCTTTTGTATTCACTTTGTCCATCTATCGACGGAAGAAGTAAACACGACACTGTTCTTTTGTATTCACTTTCTCCATCTCTTTCTCTCTTTCTGTCGATGGAAGAAGTAAATATCCAGACGTCTAATTCATTACACAACTCTTCTTGCATGGAAGGTTAAGTAATAAATTAAACTGACATTAAATTAATATATAAAAAGCTATAGGTTCACGGACTTATATCTTTAGAAATGTTATAGTCTACTCAGGTTTTATGGTTTATATTATAATATTAGAGTGTTTCGAAGCATGCGATAATAATTAATATTTATTAAGTATGTTAATTATATTTATCTATTTAATATATAATTTTCATTTAACACTTACATATTTCCAAAGGCAAAAGCGAGCAAAAGTTCAAAGAAGATAATCGAGCATGCATAATTTGTATTCTCTTTACTTCATGTGACTCGTTTAGTTTTCAATATCTACAGTACGGAGAGTGTTTCCTTGACCGGATATTGTATTTGACGACACTTATCCGCCTGCTCCGGATGGGGACAAAGAAGACGATTTTGGGGGGCTGACGCCATCAAAGGCTATCCATAACGCCAAAATGTCCATGCTCTTGCCGATGTTCAGGAGCTGTTGACAGCAGTGCTCTAGATTCAGAATTTGGTGGTCCTCCAGATAGATAGTGAACCTCGTGAGACCAAGTTCCCAGCATGAGTGTGAGAGAGAGATAGGCACTAGGCATCTGGGACTACGGTATCATAGCATCTCGCTCCTGCCTGTGTGTGCCTGCTTCTGGCGAGGCGGTACGGTACGCCGTACTTCTCATACGGCGGCCGACACGAACAAGATTCTCAAGAAAAAAATTGCCGCGCAAATTTTTTCTTCTGCTCTTCACATCTCACACTGGTGAGATACCACCGTAGATATGGTGATGACCTGTGCATGCTCCGAAGCTACGACATGTACACATCAGAGTAGCTAAGTTTTGGCACGATGATTCCAGATTCCTCGACGTCGCTCAACGTTTTCTTGAGAAATGCAGCAGTTGGATCCTTGGGCCGATAATTAGCTCTCGAACAAAAAGAGGACTTGCCTCTTCAAGTTGTTATGAGAGTTGAATTGGCGTGTCTCTTAAGTAGGAATTCTCGAGACTTTAGATTCAGGTGCTTGCCCAGACTCCACGTGATATATGAACCACAGAAAGCTTGTTGCACGGTGTAGAGTGTCTACTTTATATACGGAGAATTTATGGGAATTTTGACAGAATCTTCTTGAGGAGCATGTATCTAAGTAAGGGATGAGTTGAAATCGATCGCTTGGACTGGACTGGACTGGAATGCCTTTGAGAAAGTTTAAATTAGGATCAGCGAGGCGAAAATGGTGAAGTTTGGAAAGCAGCTAGAAGGGCAGCTCGTGCAGGAATGGAGGAGCGCGTACATGGACTACAAGCAGCTGAAGAGAGACATCAAAGCTGTGAAGGCGGAGAAGTTGAAGGCCCTGCCTGTGTCAGACAAATGGCGCAACGCACCGCTCACACCGTCCACTCCTCTGGTCTCCGGGCCTTGGAGTGGCTCAGCTCCTCCGAATCGTCAACTGGCTCGCAATTTGACTCGTCAAGCAACTCGTGCCATTAACAAAGTGCAGGAGACTGTGGCAGGGACCTTCGAGTCCTTCGTTTCTGCATCTGGCCGAGCAGTTGACGCTCTTCGATCCAGACCCATCAGTAAGAGAATGCGTAGGGATATTCTTAAGGTAAGAGTGAACTCACGTCGTTCACCATGCATTGAATGCTGTCGTGCCTGAGTTTCGAGTTCCTCCGTCGTAAACGTGTAATTCGATCGAGGAGTCATGGAAGACTGAGGTGATCCGAAGACAGCCGCTTGTGTAGCAATAAGAGTAGTGCCAGTAGTAATACCAGCAGCCAGCAGAAAATAATTTCTCAGGCGGTTCGCAAGCTGTTTGTTAGTCAGTAACAGAAACAAGCAAAAATGAAAAGAAAGTAGAGGAAAATAGAAAGGAAAAAGTTAGTCAGTATAACAGCAAACTTCCGGGAGTCGAGTTTTCTAGTGCATGAACGTATATTACCTGGAATCTGCCACTCGTCTCTGGCACTTAGTTCGAGTACGTTGTTGGTAAGTTCGAGGGTTCTCCAAGGGGTTTAGTAGTGCTGAAACTGTCAGCTCAAGCGGGTTCGAGTCCAGCGGACGAAGTGTAGTTCAGCTGAGTAGAGAGACGAAGTTCAGTGTCGAACTGGAGCTGAAGTCTGCGGGATACTCTCTGATGGAGACAGCTCAAAGGCACGAATATATGAATTTGATGGACTGAAGCTGAGCTCGGTACTCACCTTTGCAGGTGAAGCAAACCAAACCTGTAGGGCAGTATGAGGTGTACACTACAGAGTTGAGCGATGTCTTCAGTAGCGTGGAGGCGCCCGCTAGGGTTTTCTTCGCGCGACTGGATGCAGAATTAAATAAGGTGAATCACTTCTACCTGAAGAAGGAGAAGGAGGTCATAGAGCATTATGGAAGCCTCAAGAAGCAAGTCGAATGTCTGGAGGAAATCCGTACCAGTCTCAAAGATGGTACCCAGGAGCAGCCGAAGCACGAGGACGGCTCTAACTGCGGAAGAAACAGCGGCCAACCCAAAACGTTGGCGGAGGCGATCGATGTTGCACAGGGCCGTCGAGCTCAGCGCTTGTCCGGAGTCGGATATGTTTCACCAGGGAGTAAGTTCGTCACTGCAACGCCTACGAAGTATTCTACGCAGAAATACGAACGCTAGGCTCGCCACTGGATTTCGTCCACGATTTCGAGTTTGTCAGCTGAATGACCGAGTCTGACGAATATCATCCATTGTTCTTGCAGTTGCAGCAAGAGAAGGATCGGGTCAGGAGTTCGGTGCAGAGTCGATACAGAAGGACAGTGATGATTCTGTTCAAGCTCGAGGTCCTGGGACCGCAAGACCTGCGCAGCGAGAAGCTGACTCACTGGAACCCATGGCGACCGTGGAAATGTCGGATCTCGGGTCCACGACACGTGATGGTGATGATCCTTCACGAGGAGGAGATTCTGGTGGTGGCTCTGAGGGTGGCTCGACTAGACCACAAATGCGGCTGAAAATTCCTCTGACCACGCCCGGTACAACGATCAGGATACTCACCCAGAGTTTGTGGGAGGATCTACAGAAGCAGGGTGGACTGAGCAAACACGCCTCGTCCAGTGGAGAAGAAGCTAACTTCGCAGTGACCAAGAAGAACGTACATGTGGCTGAGAAGATGCTCCGGACCGCTTTCATCGAGTTTCATCGGGGGCTGACCATGCTCAAGACCTACAGGTACTACTATCCCGCTTCCCAGAAAATTAAAGTCATGGCGCTTCCTTCCCATGGTTTCTCTTGTTAGATATGTGATCTGCGCCTGCATTCTTCCTGCAGGTGCCTTCATGCCTTTTTTCCCCTTTCCTTGTACTTAGCTTTGGTTTCTCATCTCACCGATCACTAACAGATGATGCGTGGGACTTTCAGCTCGTTGAACATGGTTGCTTTCTCCAAAATTGTGAAGAAATTCGACAAGGTAGAGGTTTCAAACGAGTCTTTTGCACTGGACATAGAGTGGTTTCTGTTACGAGTGTCAGTGGAATCTGGATCGAGTTTGGATACTGAACGAGGCGCCTTGGATGTTGCAGGCCTCTGGGTACCCAACTTCACCTATCTATATCAAAACCGTCGAATCTTCATACTTCAACACATCAGACAAAGTAGGGTTATGACGTCCACCGTATGTTTACTTATTTGTGGAACTCTCTTATAAATAAAGGAGGAGGAAGGCTGTAGGGAAATATGTGTAGTATATACTTCCGTTTCTTGCTAAGCTAAGCTCATGACTGTAACATTGCGTACTGTTCCAGGCAACCATTCTGTTGGAAAAGGTAGAAGCACTGTTCGCTAAATCTTTTGCCAGGAATGACCACTCAAAGGCCAGGCTTCAGCTGAGACCACCTCGAAAGAGAGCTTCCCATGTTGTCACTTTCTTCCTCGGTGCGTTCGGCTCAAAAGTTTCTCTTTGCTTTCCTTCTTAGCTGAGAAACTAGAAGTTACAATCTTAGGGGGTTGAAGGTTCATTCGATCCATCTCGATTAAGACAGTTAGAAGTAGATAAGTTGGAGTTAATAGGAACTCTCAAAAGGTTTTCAACTCCAGGAGTGGATGGGAAATAGGGCTACGGTTCTTTGTCACTTCTCAGAGCTTATTCGTTCATCTTGATCCCCTTGTGATTTCTCCTGCAGGTCTCTTCACCGGTGGGACGTTGGCTTTCCTGGTGGTGTTTGCCACACTTCTGGACCGCATGTTGGATAAGTACATTGCACCTTTGCATGCTGAGTTGCTCGTTCCTTCGCCATCCCTACAACTCCCGGAAAGCGTATACCTCAAGACAATCTTTCCACTGTTCTGGTATGCTCTTAAGCAAGTGTGAAGTCAATGATTTTGGTACTTTTGGTACTTTCTTATCTTAGACGCTTAACTTTTTAAAAAGGCCATAGACAGTATTTGGGCTCACTTTGTTAGTTCCCCTCGATATCTTCCAAAGTATTGTTGGATTATTGTCGTCTTCGTGTTATCCTGAGCTATTCGCTCCTCCTTTTACCGATCATTCCGGACAAGATAGCATATCTGTTGTTATTGTTCAGCGGAATAAGTTTCTACGATATGAGAACATTGGGAACATGGCAGTCCACAGCAATTGATCTGTTAAGGAGCTTGTGGGTGGTTGCAGCGTCTCGGCTCTCATAATTATTCATATGTTCATGTACGGATTCAATGTCTTTTTTTGGCGGAAGTGGCGAATAAATTACGCATTTATGTTCGACATGAAGCCAGGAACCGAACTTGGGTACCGTGAGGTTTTCATGGCAGCTTCGGTCCTGATGACTATTCTCGTAGCGGCTATGGTTGGCCATCTGGCACTGCATAGCATTTCGGATTCCCCTTACGCCGACTTGGTTCCCCTCGGTGTTTTCATGGTGGGTTGACACTTACTTCCATGTAAATCCACTGAGTTGTTGTTGCTTTTCTCTGCAGTAGTAGGGTTACAACTACCCCTGACTATTTAGCCCTATTCAGAGAAGACTATCTCACTTGCATCCAGCGTCCTGTTTCTGCTTTTAGAGGCGATTTGCACAGTTCGCTCTCTTTCAATATGCCAAAAATGATTGCAAACAAAGTCAACCTTTTAAGTTGGCGCGGTAAGTGTTGCAAAGACCTCCCTCTCCCTTCTGAGAGGTCTGAGCATTGTAAGTACATTGGCTTGTTCTTACTGCTAAGTGCTATAACTTACATTTCTCTGTCTCGGTGTTTCTGCTGTACAGCTTCTGGTGGTACTCCTCTTTTGCCCTCTAAACGTCTTCTATCGATCGAGCCGAATTTTCCTCATCACTTGTTTTATTCACTTGGCGCTCGCTCCTCTGTACAAGGTATACCTTGGACAGAGGACCTGTCAGATGGACCTGTCAGAAGCTTCGAAGCAACGCGTGATTAATGTAGGGTTTGAAATGAAAGAAATGGGAAAGACAGAGACGTGACTAAAAAATCTGCGTGTTAGATTCATAAACATTTAAGGTTTGTAGAACTGGGGAAGATATAGAAGTAACTCAAATGTGCCTGTTAAATTTGTATACATATTAGCGATTTTTGTAGATACGGCTGGACGTTCTGTTGAAGACTGATGTGCGAAAAGAGACATGAAAGGACGAAGGGTTATCTTCCGATTATAACAACTCGGATTTTTGTAGGTGTATCTCCCAGACTTCTTCCTAGGGGATCAGCTTACGAGTCAGGTACCACTGCTGTTCAGGAACCGCTGTTGATTTCATCACAGGCATATTAGATATGAACTTCTTCTTCAATATCAAGTTCGGTGCTTTACTTGGTAACGAGACCTCCTCGCTTGCTGGCGATAATATAAGTTGAAAGAGCTGAATGTTCTCAACGTCAGATGGGTACCAAGAACCTTTTCGAACCTTGTGCAGGTGCCCATGCTGAGAAATTTGCAGTATCTCATTTGTTATTATTCTGGGAGTTTCTTCATGACGGCAAATGCGGACGGTTGCATCCTGAATAAAACATTCAGCGGATTCGTATACCTCGCGTCTCTGCTTCCTTACTGGTGGCGTTTTCTACAAGTAAGTGTCATTTTGGATATACTTTTGTGGTTGTTGCCCGTAAGAAAAGACTGTATGAACTCATCTCAATCCAAGAAGCCGTCCAGCCAACACCATCCATAAACTTATGGTTTACTGTCAGTAAGGCAGTGTTGCCAGATTCCTGCGTCCGGGGCGGTCTATGTCAGTAGTGTGAGGGGATTTTGTTATAGATGAGGATCTTCGAGGGTTACAGGGGGAATTAACAATGTTTCTGCTGTTTACACTTTAGTGTCTAAGGAGAGTTGTGGAGGAGCATGACGGAAGTCAGCTGCAGAATGCTGGCAAGTACCTGTCAGCCATGGTTGCAGTGGGTCTGAGAATCCAGTATACGAGAAACGGTAACGTCGTTTGGTTCGTATTGTTCGTCTTAGCATCCATCGTGGCAACAGTCTACCAAACGTTCTGGGATCTCTACATGGACTGGGGTCTTCTGCGGAAGAACTCGACGAATAAGTGGCTGCGAGACGACCTCATCATGCCAAAGGCAAAGTATTGGTACTTCCTATGCATGGTGAGCCGTCCTCTATTTCATGACGAAGCCAAGTTGCATGTCAGAAGGAGATGTATGAATCGTTGTGACAGTCTCAATACAAGTAATGAGCTATCAGCTGTATGCGCTTTTACTCCAGTAGCTGCTACCTGTTGAACAGACTTTGAGGACCTTCATATGTAAATAGAAGAAACGATCTGATTACGCGGCAATGACAATGTTTGCAGATTGCCAACGTCGTTCTGAGACTGGCATGGCTCCAGTCCATCACTCGTTTCCGCTTTGGCCAAATGGACTTCCAAGTGGCAGATTTTAGTTTCGCTGCTCTGGAGGTTCTCCGAAGGGGCATTTGGAATTTCTTCAGGTAATTTTACTCGTTCTGCTCTCTTCCAGAAGGAGTTTACTGAATTCCCTGGTTGATTGTGATGGTACCAGGATCTGTAGTACATGTGGTTTTGTTAAAAACTTGAGGCTCAGAAGTTTCCTCCTAGTGTTTTACATGTACTCTCTACCTGTCAGGCTCGGAACCACGTCCAGTTCGTAGATTCCGGTTCTACTGAGGTTGCGGAGAAGACTCGATATTCGTAGTAATGCCTGACCCGTTTGGACGTTGCATTGGACAGGATGGAGAACGAGCACCTGAATAACGTTGGAAATTACAGGGCTACAAAAACCGTACCCTTGCCGTTTGAGGACCCATCCGAGTACTACTAGAGCTGTTAAACCCAAACTGCCCTCTCCGTTCGCTGAACTTGGCCCAAGCCGACAGGCGTTCCATGCCCAGGCATGGGCTATTCGGGCGAACTCCCACCCATGGAGTAATTGTGCTCCGGGCTGTTGATGGCTTCTGTAGCTGCTCATCAGATTCCGCATCACTGGGATCCTAATGCTGGTGGCTGTCAGATCAGAAGAGATGAAGAAGACTCAGAAGAAATAGCACTCCCGAGGAACTGACAGATCCCTGCAGATATTATGGCTCTTAAGAGATATGATATGATAAGGAGCAGCTTGACCACTTTAACGCTCGCTCATGTATACTCAGGAGTACAAAGCATTTGCAGGGACAAAAGCTGCCTCATCGACGTGGTCTGTTTGATGAAGCTTTTGTGATTTTGGACGACGACTTCACAACTAAGAGAACGAGCCTGAGCTGCATCACTTGAAAGAGGATGACAGTGAGTCGAAGGCAGGAAAAAACGCTGCATTCAGCAAGAGCTCGTCAACGACCAGTATACGGTGTCACTCATGTAAACGATGTCAGCCCCGTTCGCTTTAGATTATGCTGCATCCTGTCATGGTTTCCTTCAGACAAAAGAATGAAGGAAGGCCCTTGGTTGCATTGTAATTCTGCAACATACTGTACTTGGGTCTGAGTGATTGCTAAGCCCAGTTTCACAGCACATAGAAAATTTCAAGATACCACACAATAGCTGGTGAGACGGTATAGTATGTTGAGATATGAACGCTCGGTGGGTCCATAGTTAGAAGATCTTATACCTTGATACTACGTCTATCAAGCTTGTATGATGAGCCTCAACCGTCAGTAAAGTGGAGTATGCCGTCTTTGTACGACTCTTAAGAATTCACACTACGTTGATGGTCATGTATAGATCAGTTGGGTTTACTCAGACTTGAGCAATTTGATGAGTTGATATGGAATGGCATCACTGTGCAGATGCGTGTGTATATACTCTGACGGTAACCTCAGTCGAGGGCATGCTTTCTAGCGTGATGAATATGTTTGTTTACATACTCCAAGCGGAAGTTACAGTCGCTTTGAGAATGAAGGAGTACATAATTTTTGGTGCTTGTAATAACATCTGGTCTGATTGAACGTTACGTAATCCACAAACATGAGCATAAAGGCTCCTGGCCGCCTTTCGCCCATTGCCAGTCATGGAAAAAGGACAAGTGACCCGTCAACTGAGAAAATTTGTCTTCATGACCTCATTTGGGAACGAAATCTGACATGCGAGGAGCAAAGCTGAATGTCTTGCCGAGCTTTATATTTTTGAAATTTATTTATAACCGGTCAGGATAGTATTGGCAAAGAACCATGAAGGCGAAATCGGCTCGGTTCTTGGTAGTACAAAGCAAGTTAAAGAGAAACAGAAATGTTTGCTTTCCTCCAAGAAATAGGGGTGAACTTGGAACTTCTCCAAGAGATATTTTCGCCCGCTAGCTGGAATTACGACTTCGGTCAGAGATCCGCGGGCGTATCTTGAGGTACCTGCAAGAAACACCTATAGGCATTTGTTTATTCACTATCGGTTCGTTTCAACCGTGAGCGGTATCAGTAGGAAGAAGTCAACGTAAGTTATGAATTTTCAGTGTCAGTGACAAAAATTAATTCACGAAGAAATTATTCTTTCTACTCAAAATCTCACTTTCTTATGTTATGAATTTTCAGTGTCAGTGACAGAAAATAATTCACAAAGAAATGATTTTTTCTACTCAAAATCTCACTTTCTTATGTTATGAATTTTCAGTGTCAGTGACAGAAAATAATTCACAAAGAAATGATTCTTTCTACTCAAAATCTCACTTTCTTGTGAACCACTGTCTTAGAAAACGTTACCCGATTGTTTTTTATGTGATTTTTCTCATGTTGATCATAGAAAAATCTTTATGTTTAACTTTGACATCTCCTAATAGCAGTGGCATAGTTTATATTTCACTCGTGAAATATATGGGGTGTCAAACTTAGCGCCAATGGTGATTATTCTTTTTTCTGCGATCAGACACGAGCCAAGGGGATCCGTAGAGATAGCCAGAGAGCATTTTTGTGATGCAGAGAAGATGAGCTGTAAGATACGTTCAATTGACGATGACATAATGATGTTGTCAATGATGATGATTATGATAATGATATATATTTTGTTGATAATAATGTTGTTGATAATGAGTATCGATCTAATTTCTAAGTCAAAATAGTCTAGCTCGAAACAATTCTTTTTAACCTAGGAGTTAGGTGTTGTTTCGATCTGGAATGAGAAAAGGAGTTTTTCTGACTCAGTGTAACTTCTTGCAGGTATGGAAAGAAGGAGATGATGGAACTTGCTATGGCGGTGTCTTAGAATCGCTTGTGAAGGTTCCGTAAACCCGCAGATCTCAAAGCTTGTTTTCTCTGGTTCTCATGCAGCATGTGTCCTTGTTTCTAATTGAGAGTACCTAGAGCTCGGTTTTGTACGTTGATGAATTGAATTCTTTTGGTCTCTTATGTTTAATGATGAATTGCAAACTTTGACAGTTCTTCTGGCATAGCTACAGAAATTGTTAGCTTTGCAATTTTGAAGATTCTAGAATGATGAAAACAAATGATGCTCAAACCACTTAGTGCAGATATGATGGACTAATTGGTCAAGATAAATCTCCTAATTAATATTTGTGGGTGTCAAAGTTTAAAAAATATTCTTTAATCGATGAAGGAATAATATCTATAACTCTTTAACCCTAATCTATAATGTGAATGGAAGAGTAACTTTGTTCACGGTCCGTAACTCATGCCCGTGAGATTTAGAAGGAGGATTTTTAAGTTACACATCCAGATTCCAACTTGAAAAGATGTGAACAAGGTGTGAACAATCAATGCGTCTTCTTATTTGCTATGGTGAATTCCTCTTGTTTGCATATGTACGAGGGTTATATTTCTTGTAAATGCTCTTGTAGGATTTTCAGGTCAACACATTTAGATTTTGATCTAAATCTAGGTCGAAACTAAACCCCACTTCCAAAACCTTAAGAAACCCAGTAAACTTTGAAGGCATCCAGCATAGAGAGTGTTGTTCTAAATTCTATGATTTTAATTGCTCTGGAAAACCCTTCTCTTGATGTTTCCAACAAGACCAAAAACATCACAAACTAAGCTATCTAAAGGGATGCAAACTCATGAAATCAAATCATCAAGAAATGTATCAAATGTAATCAAATGCAAGCAACTCACTTGCTTCACAATGTTCTCTTGATCGAGCATTTTTAGAAATTATGTGCAATCATGGCATAAGATTTAAAACGAGTTGCATATTGTGTTAATCTGACAACAGACGGCTCAAATTTACCCAAGATTGAAATGAAATAAAACATGCATGCAACATGCACTTCTGGCTAGGAGAAGGAAAGGGACATGCAGATTTTACAGATAAAAAACTAGAGCTCTTCATTCCTTTAGCTATACGTTATTTCATCTGAGTGGAAACTAATTTATAAATTAACTATATACATTCGAGTGTATGGAAATTTTTGTGTATGAAAGGTAGCTCATATGCATATCCAATGCTAAATACAATGTTGACTCCGTAAAATGTGAAAATAATATATATTTAGAATGTATGGACTAACAGTGCTAACTATGGAAGTAAAGAATCCAAGCTTCAAGAATACAAAGCTCGGGAGAAATTATTCATGTAGTATACTTTAATTATACACATGCTGAGCTTAGCATAGTGATAACTGGACTCGCTAAGACTCCAGACATCGTGAGTTCGAGTCGGGAGAGAAATTACTTTTTTTTTTTTGAAGAGAACTCTCGTATCATAATAATACATTATTCTAGAGACACTAGTATATCATAATAATATAATTATTTATCAGTCTTTTGGTTCTAGATCTTCATCGAGATTATCTTCTTGATCCTTGTCTGTTTCTCCTCCATCTCTATTGTTCTGGATGTCCTCATCTGGATTCATGTCTCCTAGTATGATGATGTGATTGTCAAGATTTCCTCATCTAGAAATGAATCACCCTCTTGTTCTTTCTCGCGTCTTGCTTCAACTCGGCTCCGTTAGTCAACTAATACGTTTGCTGAACTTTTGATTATGAAGTCAAATTCTTGGAGGAGTAATAGCCAACTGGCAATCCTTCTTGTGATATGTGCTTTATTAACTAATTAAGTTAATGATTGATGATCAACAAAGAAGATGAATTTGTTGTCTAACAAGTAATGGATGAACAAATCAAACAAATGATCGATTGCGACATAATTTTTTCGAGAGTCGAGAGACAATTTCTTCAGTTATCGCAGATGGAGAGGCTCACACTTGAGAATGATAAAGTGGAGCTATTCCTATGATAATCCAGCAATGACGTACAAAAACAGTTGGAGCTGCTTGTAGAAGATAAGACGGAGGACAATGAGCTTACCGTTGATTGGAAAAAGGTTTCTGGGAGCGCAACTTGCCTCTTCCTGGAGGACAGGCAGGGAAGAAACGGATGGAAGGTCGAAGCTTACCGGGAGTCACAGAAGCGTCTTTTGGCGAAGCTGTTCCTTCACCTCTTTCCCAAGGAGAAGGCGCAGAAGACGAGGTACCTTGGAGACCAAGACGTGAAATTCTTGGAAGTCATTTGGGAAGGGCTGCCCATCAACTGGAGTGCGTTCTTCCACGCATATGTGCAGGCAGAGCTGGTGTACTTAGGCACCCCGGCAGGAGGACATCTTACTCCGTTCTTCTGTTACCTGTACGTGGTCAAGGGGGACCTAACGGAAGATCAGTTGACGAGATATGAGCCAACGGGGCAGCACGAGACAAAGGAAGAGACCTCGAGAGAAGCAGCAGCAGCAATGACTCCCCCTCTCACTCTGATGCCGCAGATGAGGTCAGGTACTTATCAGAAGACGCTTCTGGTGAGGGAAGACGACTCCAATGGGTCGGAAGACGCGACACCACCAAGGAAGATGGGTCCTATGAGTGTGCATAGGAAGACCACCTCCTTCCCGATCATTCACTCTGGATCGGAGTCCGACTCACTGGAGGAGCCAGTGAGTACCCGAGCTACGCAACAGACCGCTTCTGCAACACCAAGGAGTCTTCCGAAGACTCCAAAAGACGAAGGTTGGATGGACACTCCTACTGCGATGCGAGGAAGCGTAGTAAAGAGGACCGCTTCTGTCATGAGAAGGGATCTTCCACCTCGGAAGATGAGAAGAGTAGCTTCTTCCCGTGCGCAGAAGCAGAAGACCATAGTGATGGAAGAAGCATCCTTGCCTCTGGAAGACAAGGAAGACACCTCCGATCGGATTGTGGAGATGAACCTGTCTTTTGCAGGAAGAAGACTGGAGGAGTTCAGTGCCTTCTTCCACTCGGAGATCCAACCAGCTATGGAGTTGGTGGAGAAGAGAGCGATGGTTCAAGAGAAGTCCCTACAGCCTGGATTCGGTCTGTGCACCCGGATGCGGCAGGAAGAAGGCCAGAAGAAGGTAGAAGCGCTGGAAGCCAATCTCCGTACCACGGAGAAGCTCGTAGCGAAGTACAAGGCGGAAGCAGCCGCTTCTGCCAAGGAGTTAGCGCAGCTGAGGAAGAGCAACCAGGAGTTGCAGGTGCGTTTACAGCAGCGTGACCAGGAGGTTCTGCGAGTTCGGGGCAAGATTACCATCCTCGCAGAGAAGAAGACAACATGAAAGACACTGTGAGAAGCCACAGAAGCACAGACAGCAGCTGAGAAGACGCAACGAGAAGCAGTGGAAGCTCGTGCGCAAGGATGCTAGCTCAGACGGTGGAAGCGCTTCGGAAGAAGTTTAACTTCACCGCGGATAGGAAGCTTCTTACCTTAGCTAGTGAAGACACTCTATGGTCTTCCCTCGATTCTGTCACCCGCAACTGCATCTTCCCAAGCCTCAGCACAAACGACCGGATCAGACTTGGAGAAGGAGGAGTTCGACCTCGCTGTCCACTTGGTAGTGACAGCGTTGGAAGTTGAGAAGACTCCGGAAGAAGCCCCGGAAGACAAGGTGTCTTCTAGAAGACAGGAAGAAGAGGTATTCCGAGTGGAGGAAGCGACTTCCCCGGACCTCTATGAGGTCACCATGGCTCCCAGTGTCGAACTAGTGCCTCAGAAGAGCGAGGAAACACAAGTCTACCTACCTTCCCAGAAGATGCTTCCGTCTTCCGAAGCAACAGCAGCAGAGCCAGCGACGAATGTTGAGGAGGAAGTCACCTCAGTGACACCAAGGTATTCACAGGGCTTCCTAGCTTATTAGAAGCCGAGTTAGGAGTTCAGGTAGGAGCAGGTCAAATGGAGATTGCATCCGAGCAATTAGAATAGGCAGCAAAGCGCAGAAGACAAGTTGACTTGTCCAAACTTAGTAGGAACCAAGATGCTATCTTAGGAGATGACAGTTTTAGTGTAATATTAGATAGTTGACCATGTGGCAGAGTAGGCAGCGCATGAGTAGTAAGGTGGATGGCTAAATAGGAAAGAGAACCGCTTGCATGTGGGGTGGCAGCCTTCTGACAGCGCCCATCTCTCCCTAGTTGTAGTTGAGGATTGGAGGAGATTCCCTCTGCACCTCAAGGCAGATGCTTAAGTAGGATCACAGTGTAGAAATCCAGACTGCTGCACATACACACACATTTTACGGTGCAGGAGACGTACAGATATGCCTCACTGTGAGTAAGAACACATTACACACTAGAGACGCATACGCACAGTGCACATTACATCCGATGTGAGAGACATACGAATAGATTGGGATTTGTCGCGCCTCTCATTCTCAAGATCGGGCGCAGACGCGAACAACAGAACCCTAGCGGACTTGCGCTAGGTTGTGAACGCTGCGAGTAGGACTTAGCGGCTTGGCCGGGAAGTCGGGATCAGATGAACCCTAAGTGGTTCTCTAAACCAAGGTTGGAACCTTGGGTTAGGACATAAGGGCCTACCCCAAGAGGGCCCCAGACGAACGCTGACCTAAGGGGGCGAGTCTGGGAACGGGCTGAAACATGAGTCTCAGACATAGGTCTGAGACGTGGGTCCGAGACGTGGGACCGAGACGTGGGTCCGAGACGCAGACGAACCACAGGGTTCGACCCTGGGTCTGGACCACAGGTTTCGGAAAAACTGCTAAGTGTTGGAGCTCCAGGGACGTTTTAGGTCGTGGACGGAGCTCCACGTAAGATCTCGAGGCGAGTGAGGTATCATTGGAAAGGTCTCGTCGAGAGCTTTCCAGTGATATATAACACTCCTCGATCTGACCTCCGAGCTGGAAGTTATGGCCGAACCACAATCGGGTTGTGGTATAATTTTCAGGGACCAAAGAGGAGGGCGGGGCCGCCGATCCCCAGAAGTATATATGAGGGGGGCTCAATGCCTGGGTGGGCCAGGACGAGTCACCCGACCCCAGGGTTCGGCGGGCGGACTCTGGGGGCATGAGGTGATGGCTGGGCCGGTTCCAAGGCACGTTCCGATCCAGACTTGGATGGCTGGACTTGGGAACGATGCAAGGGCTGGGGCAAGACTAGGGAACGAGTCGGCGGGTTAGACCACCGTTCGGGAGCCTAGACCCAGACGGACATCACGGGCGGTTGAGCCGCTAGGTGTGCTGGAGGCACCGTTTAGGACTCTGGACTTTATGGGAAGTCCGCCCCAAGTCATATTGTGACTTGCTCATGTTTGGGACCGACTTAGGCGGATCTAAGTCGGGACTTAGGATTGCTGAGCTTGATGAATAGGGAGACGGTCCGGCTCCGGTCCGGACCAAACAGAACTAAGGTAAGTGGTGCATGGACACTAACTTGTGATTGTGTTTGCAGGTTAGTGGTGTAAAGTTTGCGACCTACTGAGCTAGAGCTTCCGTTGGCGCAACAAGGCGGTAGGTGCGCGAAAGATTACACCGAAGGGATCTGCATTCTCTCGTTGCCAGCAGTGGTTCGAAGATGTAGATAGAGGTAGTGAGCAGTTTAGGAGCAGGGAGCGGCATCCTCGTGTAGTCCTGCTGGCTAAACTGGTGTGTCGAGGAGTAGGAGCAGAAAGTAGAGGGAGTGAGCTTCCCAACACCAATGTGCCTTCTTCTCGGAGAATGGATTGCTGATTTGAGTGCAGAAGCTTTGTCTGTGTCTTCTGGGTGGTGGATTTCCTTGAATTCACTTCCGATTGTGCATGAGAAGCATTCTTCTTGAGTGACGGTGACTGTCAGCAGTTGTGCAGATTCGCAGCTTGGCTCATCTAGTGGAGCACTTCGGATCCACGTACGGACGGTCCTATGGATAAGAGATCTCAGAAGACAGAGTAGTCGGAGCAGCGAGAGAAGAAGAAAGAAGCCTTCTTCCCACAACAGAAGACGACATCCTCAAGTAGAAGACTGTGTAACTGTACGCACGTTTGTTGTCTTCCTCCTCAAACTATTACAAGCAGGGATGGCTTGTTAGTCAAGATCCGGACTAGAAGCCTGTCGGAGTCTTAATTTCTTATTCTTATCTTGTCTTTCTCTCGTTTGGATTTTTCCTTCTTCCCCATCTTCTCCATCTTCTTACCTTCTTCTAGTGAGCTTCCGAGACTTCTATTGAGCTTCCGTGAAGGTGAATGTCGTTGTAGTGCTGCAGGAAGACCGTTTCCGTAGACAGAAGCCTGGGAAGGCTACAGGGGGCATACACCATGTGATTAATCTAACCCGTTGGGACTTGGAAGAGCAATGTGCGACAGATGTTGCTAGTCAACTTCTACGAAGCAGGAGCAGTCTTCTGGAGGTGTGAGAAGCCGAGTTGAATCCCCAGAAGCCGAGAATTGCTTCGGGAAGACGGTACTGAGAGGACTGGAAGAAGTGACCTGGAAGCAGGAAGCGTCTTCCCGAGCTTCTCTGTAGATAGTTGTGTGATATTTTAGTTAGTAGTTGTTTGTTTAGGTCCAGAGCACCTTCTGAAGGGTCTAGAAGCCGTATGGTTTTGTGAGAAGATGAGATTTCTATGCAAAACCCGCGTGTTTGTGTGTTTGAACAGATCTTAAAACTTAGAACAGTGTTACTTGTACAAATCCTCCGTGGGAACGATATCTTTTATACTAAATGAGCAAAAGGAGTAATCATGCGACACTACAGCAACTGGTACTACTTGTCTAGCAACAGGAACCACTGGTCGGACTACAAAAACAGATGTTACAGCAGTAGGTGTTGGTGTTAGTCTCTTAACAGGAACTTTCTCTCGTCTCCGCTCCCTCTTGGTAAGCAGACCAACAGCTTCCTCAATCTTCTTTCAACTACTGGTCAATCCATCATCCTCCTCTCGATCTTCCAGAAGTACCTCTAGTTTCTCCTGCAACTTCTCATCTGCAGCTCGAAGAAATAGCTCTGTCTTGTTGGACTGCAACGTCAACTTCTCCATCCTGGTCAGCCGTGAAAATTGCTTCTCAAACTCTTTGAGCAACTCAGTAGCTTGTAAACCCTTCCTTGGTTGCTCAACGCACTCCAAGAATGACTTCTTGATGACTCGATCAGAGTCCTCCAAGAAGTACTCATCCATCAAAGCACGAGCAAACGTCTCTCAATCCTTGTTAAAATGCTTCGTTAGCATTTTAACATGATCTCTAATCTCTGGAGCTGCTGCTAACTCAAACGTCTCAATCATCTCGTCCCTCTTAGAGATGTTTGCAACTGGAATGGACATCTCTCCACCTTAGACTTCTTCGGACCCAGACCAATACACGCCGCCTTCCTCAACATCAATGATTGGGCTCCAGAGTCTAACAAGATTTTCTGTCGTCGATACACCTTCCTTGAAGGTGCCACCAAACAGAAGATATCACTTCTGTTGTCCAACAACACCACATTTGGTGCCAAACCAGCACGGTCAATCGCCGGCCTAGCTGTTAACTCATCTAATTTAACAGTCGGCGCTTGTCAAGTACCACTGGTAGCTATCTTGATCCTCGACTCCATGGACACATCTACCGTCTCTCGCTGAACCACCTTAGCACTAGAGGTAACAACATCCTCGCTCTCACTGAACGTGACCGTCAGCTGAGACGTTGGAGCCAAGCTGACTCCCAATGCCTTCATATCCGTGGCTGAAAATAGTGAGGCTCCCAAAACTGCAGTAGCCGCCTCCAACATCGAGTTTGACAGCCCATCCACAAACGTCAAGGGTTGACTCACATCATCCCTACTCCTAGATGTCGATGTCTCCAATTCCACTACACCATCGATAGACCGTTTAAGAACCATAGATGTGATTCTCAACACCTCGGATAACGTGAATGATTGAGGAAGCCTGGCTTGTCTACCAACCTCCCAGCATTGTGGATCCAACTCCATCGATGCACTTCGTGACTGAAAGATACGTACTGCATCTCGAGTCACTACCGCATATATCTCGATCTGCGCCACACCAGCCATGAAGTCGAAGTCATCTCCTTCTCCTCCATAAGACGTGGAAGCTTCTATTCGACCAAATCTCCGGTGAACCATAACCATACTAGCTATCCTCTGCTCCAATTGCTCAATCCGAGCAGCCATACCTATTTTTGACATCATAGCAGACGGTGGATCGAATGGTCCTCTCTCATGTGCTGGACCTCTACCTCCAGCTCGACCACCATAGTCCTCCCTGAGCTCGTCTCGTCCACGATAAGTCTTCCCTTGCCGTAGCTCGGGATGAAGATCAAAACAACTGTCACTACTATGACCTGGTCCTCCGCAATGCTCACACTGCCTAGGCATCGCTTGAGAAGTCTCAGACGCATCATAACCACCTCTCCTCTATGGACAGTCTTTTTGCTGATGAGGACCATCACACGTCTAGCAAGGACCCGCTTGCTGTTGACTAGAGAAGGACAGCATGGGCTTCTGCCCACCAGGTCCTCCAACACCTCCCTAGGATCGTGATTGTCCAACACGATCTTTACCACCACCACCACCACCATGCTGTTCCGTAGCTTGTGATCCTCGAGAAGAGTTGGTCATTCCGTGTGGTGTCTCCTTGCTGAACCCAGCAACCACCACCCTCTCCTCTATCATGTTGAGCTCATTCGCTCAGCCAAACCAAAGACAACCGCCAACGTCGGAGCGGTGTCTCTAAAGAGTGTCGCATCTCTCCTACACAGCTCCCGGTCTAGTATCTCTTACCGAATTGGATTGCTTGTGCTTCCGTCATCTCTTGGGCAATGCTGATCACTGCCTCATATGAGTAAACGCCTCGCGTATGCTCTCTCCAGTCTTCTGCTATAACTCTTGTAAACTCCTCAACTTGTTGGTCCGCACACCCTGATAGTGCTTCCTCAAACACTGGAAGAACTGAATCACAGGGTTAAACCCTAGTGGTATCTCGCTTACATACCACATGCTCCACTACTAGTGGATGCACCACTGATAGTAGATACTCCGCCACTCGTGGATGTACCACTGCTACTGGCACCCGAACTCGTAAGTGCTACGCCTCTCGAAATTGCACCAGTAGTGATAGAAACATAGTTGAGAGACCAATGTTATCTCCACAACTCAATCTCAACACCGTAGTCTCGTCTGAACTCGTGGTAATCGTCGATCGGCGGTCCCTCCAAGTGTTGAAACAAACCCTTCCACGTCATGAAGGGTGTAAACAACTATGGGTTTCGCATCTGTTGCAGATCGCATTGTCGTGCGCATACACATCGCTACACAACATACATCGCTGTCAAAGGAACACCACACATACACATAACACATGGACGATGTCATACACATACACAAGTGTACCACAATGATAACAAGGTATGTACTCACTCCATCATGCCAACAAGCACTAGACAATCACTACAGTCGAGCCAAATCCACTCTGTGCTCGCAGAGAATCCAGATCTCACTCACAAGACTACCCACCATAGCCAGGAGCTTGAAGGCTCAACTTGAAGAACAAAGGTCTCCAAGCCCCTACCTGCAAAGTATACCCCTTGTGGGCACTCTCACCAACTTTTCCTAACGGCCTTAACGGGGTCCGCCACTTCGCACTCGGTCAACCTAGCCAAGTTACCAAACTGACGTGACAGCTGTCGTGCGCATACACATCGCTACACAACATACATCGCTGTCAAAGGAACATCACACATACACATAATACATGGACGATGTCATACACATACACAAGTGTACCACAATCGCCCCCCTAACTGGCGGTTAGGTCCTTCTAACTCTAGATAGCTCCATATCTCAACTACGTGATATACACCTTCATGAGTGCAAGGATCAGGAGGCCGGGTGCTACATTGCCCCATCGTTAGTCGCCTGTCTGCAATCCATACCACGCAAAGATCTAATCGGCTATCCCTGCTATATACATCGAGGACAAACCCACCGTCCAATAGGAATGACAGTGAGAGGTGGAGTCAAACATGATATGTGCCAACCTCTCGAACAGCCATCACACACCAACATACGGGCTGCTCCACCAGCAGACCCACACAACATACACCTCAAGCCTGCTCGTACAACTGCCAAGCTTGGGTCAACGATACCATCGATGTTGGGAAGATGACATGGTGCGCAATTACGCACATGATCCTTCCAAACAACACCATCACGGCCCTCTAACATGAGTACTCCAGAAGGTAACACCTCACGGACTCGTAAAATAGTGCGTCTTGCGGTCACATCCAACGTCGTCGGTGCAGTCTGCTGCAGATAGATATAATTGCCAAGATGAAACCTGCGAATCGATGGTCGATAACCTCCTCCTCGGATAGTTGCATATCGCAACGTGTCTCTATGCTGAGCAATCGCTAGTTTCTCAAAAGCCATGGGCATAACTCTCCGAAATGTCTCTGCTCGTTGAGAACATGCTCTCACCCACATATCCGGGTCATCAAGGTTCAGCACCTCAGCAGAATCACGACAAATGGCCGAAGGTAGATCTGGATCTCGACCGTATAATAGAAAATACGGTGAGAAGGAAACCAAAGACGCTTGTCGGCTAAAACGATAGCCCATAGCCAACCATGGTAACTGCACATCCCAGTCTCCCAAGTGGCCCTTCTGCAAGCCATACTTGCGCAATCCTCTCTTCACCGTCTGAACTGCCTCTCTGCCAAACCATCCGCCTCAAGATGATCTCGAGATGTAGTTCGATGATCAATCAGCGCCTGATCACACAAGACCTGAAACTCACCAAGGAACTCTGTACCTTGGTCTGTCAGCACTTCAGCTGGTGCTCCAAAACGACTCAACACTCGATCTAAGAATGCATACGCTGTCCCTTCACTCGCCTTGTCTGGTAATGCCACCAACTCAATCCACTTGGAAAAGTGTTCCACCATCACCAACACATATCGATGATGACGTATAGTCAACGGTAAGGGTCCCGTAAAATCCAAACTCCAACGGTAACCCAACCCCATAATCGGTAAGGGGTGTAACTGTGGAGTAGGAGCATTAAACGATGCTCGTACTCGATCACAAACCACACATCGTGCAACAAACTTTGCACATCGACGTGCATACCACGCCACCAATATGCGTGCGCTTCACTCCAAAATGTCCCAACTCCTCATGAGCATGTCGTACTAACTGTGCCCTCTGGGATGGATGTGGCACTATCCGTACTCTCTCATCATCCCACACTCGAAGTACATGTCGTCCTTCTCGTCGAAATCTCTTCGCTCGTTGAAGGACACAATCTCGCTCCTTGGCACTTACTGTGCCTACCACCACGTCAGTACGTAGATACTCCATCACGGTCACATCATCATGGATATCTCGCTGGTTTAGAACACCATCTCCATCCTCAGGATCTGGAGACTCGTCATTTACTCTCTCACTTGAGAAAGATACGACTTGACCCTCCATACTAGAGTTCATGGTCAACACACAAAGAAAGACAGATGCATGCCACCATGGCACTATCTCCTCATCAACCTCGTCATGCCATCGAGCCCCAGTCTGATCCTGCTGACTCGTGCATGAGTTACGACTCAACCCATCAGCATCTAGGTTTGCAACTCCCGGTCTATGCACTACCTGGAAGTCATACTCCTGTAAGATCAGAGCCCATCGTGCAAGCTTCCCTGTAAGCTTATCGGACTCCATCAACCACTTGAGCGGTTGGTGATCAGTGATGAGAGTAAAGGGGTTCTCAAACAGATAACATCGGAAGTGTGCAACAGCCCACACTGCAGCTAAACACTCCCCCTCGTACGAATTGTACCTCGCCTCCGCCGAATTGTTGGAGCGACTGGCATACGCCACCACAAACTCCTTTTTCTCATCATCATGTTGAGTCAGCACTGCTCCAAGTCCCAACATACTCCAATCAGTGTGCAGTTGGAAAGGACGTCCTCTAACGGGTCTCCTCAAGATGGGAGCAGATGTCAACCTATCCTTGAGCTCCACGAAAGCTCGCTCTTGCTCATCTCCCCACTGCCACTCCTGGTCCACCTTCATCAGCTTGGTCAATGGCTTCGCAATTGCACTAAATCCTTTCACGTATCGACGATAAAAGTTCACCAAACCAACAAATGCTCGAACTCGACTCACATCAGTGGGACGTGGAATACGTGCAATGACCTCGACCTTCGTCTATTGAAAACCCAACCCACCTGGGTAGATGGTGTGATCCAGATACTCTACCAACTCCTGGAAGAACTTGCACTTCCCAGGGTGTAACTTCAACCCATGAGCTCTCAACCGCTCGAACACATCCCGAAGTGTCTCTCGTGCTCCTCCACTGTAGCACTATAGACTAAGATGTCGTCAATATAGCATCTGACAAAATCCAATCCTGCTAGGATCCTATCCATCACTCTTTGGAATTCAGCAGGGGCGTTCTTCAACCCAAATGATAAGAACCGCCACTGATACAAACAATCTTTGCCGTGAGAGTCAATCCCCCAGAATGCTACCTTGGGTTTATCTTCCTCTCTCACCGGCAACTGATGATACTCTGCTCGAAGATCCAAAGTACTGAAGACCTTCACATGCCCCACTGCATCAAAGATCTCCTCAGGTGTCGGCATGGTATACTTATCGGACTTCGTCTGCCGATTGATAGGACGGTAGTCTCCACACATACGCCTATCCGTGTAGTTGTCATACATATCTTTCTTTGCTGACATAATTGTGACAGATGCATACTCTCCATGCGACATCTCCACCAACCCAGCTTCCACCAAGTCTTGAGTCCTACTCTGGATCAAAGTTCTCTCCATGTCACTGTACTTGTAAGGACGTCGAAAGATTGGCGTGTCATTAGCCAAGTCGATCCGTATACCCGATCCCTTCAAGGTACCCAAATCCTTCATACTAAAGGCAAAACAATTCCTGTAGCTCTTCAGGAATCTCTGAACTCTTCGTCTCTCCTCTTCTATAAGCTTGGGTCCAATCTTTGGCTCCCAAGTATCCTCTGTCACCATGCTAGAGGTAGAGGACGAAGTCGTTGACTGCTATTGTGAAGCCTTGGTTTTTTGTTTTGTTAATTAATTGATTAGTTGTAAAGTAAATAAGAAGAATAGATGATAGAAGATAAACGATATGAGTAGAATAGTGTTAATTAGAAGTTTAGTGAAGAATCTCAGTTCTGGAGGAATTAATCGAACCTATGGAGACACTGGAGAGATGACTTCCTCATAGATGAATTCCTCGGGCGAAGAGCTTTCTAACAATATGTTGTGCGAGGCAATCGGAGACCGAATGATGAAGTTACAGCAGACCGAAGAATGTCAGTCGTTAAGAGGAAAACCCTAACTTCGGCACGTGCGGGAAAGCCTATCGCGGGATATAAGTCAGGTAACAAAGTCATTTACTTTATTGTTTTACTATTCCCAGAGCGATAGCAGGAGCGCAGCGCGCCGCATTTTCTGATCGCCGAATTACATCTACTTCGCCGAAGTCAGTGACTGGCATAGAAGCCAATTTGAGAGGAAGAACTCGATTACGGGCGAGGAAGGGATTGCGACAAAGAATCCGTTTGCGACGAAGCTTGTTGCAGTGATCCTAGGGATGCGAGGGATGCAGACGACTAAGGCACCGAGGCTCCGAGCACTGGAAGTTAATCGAGCGGCTCTTCGCCGCTATGAGAAGGAGCTCGAGGAGATGGGATTAGCATTCCTCTTACTTCCTTGGTGGGGAATGGTCTCCTCGAAATTGGTACATGAGTTGAAAGTCTGTAAACAGCATCCGGCCGATGACAACTATGGGCGGCCTTGTAACTGGATCGAAGATCACTGGTCCGGTGTCTTGGGAACTGACGATGCAGGTCGGGAGGGTAACCTTCTTTTTGACAGCGTCTCTGCCGCTGCTTCGCTCGAAGCAGTGAAGAACTTCTCAAATCTTTTCAAGGAATTACCTCAAGGGAGGAACGGTTACAGAACGGGCGATTACTGCGATCCGAAGAAGAGAGAAGTAGCAGATGCGATTATGGCGATCTTTAGGCCAAGAAGAACGACATACATGTCGAAGTGGCAGATCAATTTCATCGAGCAGCTCTTCGTCAGAAGAAGAGCGCATTGGGCGAGGATCTTTCATCGTCATGTGCTGGAGCTTTGGAACGAAGAAGACATGGTGTACATAGGACCATTTGTCTTGGTGTTCTACATGGGGATGGGACTGCTATCGACCGAACAGCAGAAGAAGTTAGGCTTCACCGCGGCAGCCGAAGAAGACGAATTTCAGGTGATACAGACTCCAGCCCGAGACGCACAACTGGAGAAGTTCTTCGACGAAGTCATCACCGAGGAAGCAACGACCGAAGTAGTGGTGGACACAGCGCAGAGGCAAGACACGTCGATTCCAGCAGCAGTTCTGTAGTGACGAAGGATTTCTCCTTTTGCCCATTTAGTATACAAGATATCGTTCCTACAGAGGATTTGCACAAGTAACGCTGCTCTAAGTTCTAAGATCTGTTCAAACACACAAACACACGGGTTTTGCCTAGAAATCCCGTCTTCTCACAAAACCACACAAAACAACACGTCTTCCAGACGTGCCAAATGGTGCTCTGGAACTAAACAAACAACTACCAATTACAATATCACACAACTATTCACAGAGAAGCTCGAGAAGACGATGTTCTTGCTTCCAGGTTGCTTCTTCCGGTCTTCTCGATACCGTCTTCCCGAAGCGGTTCTCGTCTTCTGGGGGTTTAGCTCGTCTTCTCGTACCTCCAGAAGGCTGTCCTGCTTCGCAGAAGTCGACTAGTAACAGTCGTTACACCTTATTCTCACACTCTCATTCCATCGGGTTGGATAAATCACAGGGTGTATGCCCCCTGCAGCCTTCCCAGGCTTCTGCCTACGGAAGTTGTCTTCCTGCAGCGCTACAACGACATTCACCTTCACGGAAGCTCAATAGAAGTATCGGAAGCTCACTAGAGAAGATAAGAAGATGGGGAAGATGAGGGAAGATGGGAAGAAGATGAAATCCAAACAAGAGAAAACAAGATGAAAAGAGGCAATTAAGATTCCGACAGGCTTCTAGTCCGGATCCTGACTAACAAGCCATCCCTGCTTGTAATAGTTTGGGGAGGAAGACAACAAACGTGAGTACTGTAGCACCGTCTTCTACTCGAGGATGTCGTCTTCTGTTGCGGGAAGAAGGCTTCTTTCTTCTTCACTTCGCTGCTCTGACTGCTCTGTCTTCTGGGATCACTTACCCAGAAGACCGTTCGTACGTAGATCCCAAGTGCTCTACTGAACGAGTCAAGCTACACTCCACAACTGTTGACATTCACCGCCACTCAAGAAGAAGACTTCCCATGCACAATTGGGAGCGAATTCAATGAACCTACCATCCAGAAGACATGGACGAAGCTGCTGCACTCAAATCCACAATCTATTCCTCGAGAAGAAGTCACAATGGCATTGGGAAGCTCACTCCCGCTACTTCCTACGTCTACTCCTCGACACACCAGCCTAGCTAACAGGACTGCACGAGGATGCCGTTCCCTGTTCCTAGACTGTACACTACTTCTATCTACATCGTCGAACCACTGATGGTGCGAGTATGCAGACCCCTCCTGTATATTCCAAGACTATTCGTATGTTTCCAACAACGGGTGTAGTGCTCTAAGACTGTCTCTGCTCTAATGTGTCTCACCTGCCTGCCTGTAGAATCAGTATGTAGGTTCGGTTACTGCCGAATTCTACAGAACTGGCAGAGCTCTCAGAGAGAGATTTTCTCCTACCCTGCTATCCTACTTAACCATCTGCCTCGAGAGTCAGGGGAGGCGACCACCAGGGAGAGAGAGAGAGGCGCTGACAAGAGGTTGTCACCTCACATGCATGCGGTCCCTCTTCCCAATTAGCCCTCCACTGTGTTACTCCTACGCTACCTATGCTGCCACATGGGGTCCTAACTATTTTTACATAGAAAACTGCAACCCTTAAGATAGCATGTCCAATCCTACTAAATCTGGAAGCGTTTAATTGAGTTTGCTAACTACTCCGATTGCTCGGTGGCAATCTCCACATGATCTGCTCCTACCGGAGCTACTACCTCGACTTCTGATGGGCTGGGAAGCCCTGCACTTACCTCGGGTACCACTGAGGTAGCTTCCCTCTCCTCGCTCTTCGCTGGCCTTGCTATTTCTGCGGCTGCGTCTTCCTCGGCTTCGACTTCGGAAGACGGAATGGTCTTCTGGGAAGACGAGTCGAATGGTGCGTCTTCGGTCTTCTGGGGCACAGATGCAGTACTAGGGACCATGGCGATCTCATAGGGGTCCAGGGAAGTCGCTTCCTCCACGCGGAATACCTGGGAAGACGGCTCGTCTTCTTGTCTTCCAGAAGACATCATGTCTTCCAGAAGACATCATGTCTTCCGGGGCGTCTTCTGGAGTCTTCTCGTCTTCCAACGCTGTCACCACCAAGTGTACAGCGAGATCGAACTCCTCCTTCTCCATTCTGGATCCAGTCGAGGGTGCTGGGGCTTGGGAAGATGCGGTTGCAGGTGTCGGAAGTGAGGGAAGACCATAAAGTGTCTTCACTCCTTCTATCTGTCTATCCAGGTACCTGAACATGCTATCTCTGCATTCCACCAACCTCGTCTTGGACTCGCTGTCCCATTCCCTAGCTAAGGTAAGTAACTTCTTACCCGCGGTGAAGTTGAACTTCTTCCGAAGCGCTTCTACCGACTGAGCTAGCATCTTCTGCGCACGGGCCTCTACTGCTTCCCTCTGCATCTTCTCCGTTGCAACTCGCGCTTCTGCGGCTTCTTGCTGCATCTTCCAAGTGGTCTGCTCTTCTGCGAGAGCAGTGATCTTCTCCCGCACTTGGAGAACTTCCTGATCACGCTGCTGTACTCGCGCCTGCAACTCCTGGTTGCTCTTCTGAAGTTGCATCGACTCCTTGGCAGAAGCGGCTGCTTCCGCCTTGTACCTGGCTGCAAGCTTCTCCGTGGTGCGGAGACTAGCTTCCAGCGACTCCGTCTTCTGCTGGCTGTCTTCCTGTCGCAGCAGGGTGCGCAGGCCGAATCCAGGCTGTAAGGGCTTCTCCTGTGCCCTCGCTCTCCTTTCCAGCAACTCCATAGCGGGTTGGATCTCCTTCTGGAAGTAGGCACTGAACTCCTCCAGTCGTCTTCCTGCAGAAGACAAGTTCATCCCCACCACTCGCTCGAGGATGTCGATTTCGTCTTCCAGAGGCAAGGGAGCCTCTTCCACCACTACGGTCTTCATCTTCTGCGCACGAGAAGAAGCTACTCTTCTCATCTTCCGGGGTGGAAGACTCCTCGTGGCAGGAGCGGCTCTCCTCTTTGCGCTTCCTCGCATCGCAGTAGGAGTACCCATCCATCCTTCGTCTTCTGGAGTCTTCGGAAGACTCCCAGGTGTTACAGAAGCTGTCTTCTGCTCCAATCGGGTACTCAGCAAGTCTTCCTCTGAGTCCGACTCCGATCCTGAATGAATGAGAGAGATGGGTGTCCTCGGTACACTTCTGTGACCCATCTTCCTTACTGACGTGGCGTCTTCCGACCCACTAGACTCGTCTTCCCTCACCAGAAGCGTCTTCTGGTGAGAGCCGGGTCTCAGCTGTGGCATCAGAGTGGGAGGGGGCGTTGCTGCTGCCTCTCGGTCATCATCTTCCGAGGTCTCCTCCTTCACCTCCTGTCGCTCCGTTGGTCCAAACACTACCAGCTGATCTTCCCTAAGATCCCCCATGGCTACATACAAGCAGCAGAAGAAGGGCGTCAGATGTCCTCCCGCCGGGGTACCCAAATATGCTAACTCCGTCTGTACGTAGCTGTGGATGTACGCGCCCCAGTAGATTGGCACTCTGTCATCCCACACTGATTCCAGAAACTCCACGTCTTGATCTCCTAAGTACCTTGTCTTCTGCGCTTTTCCCTTGGGGAAAAGATGCAGAAACAACTTCGCCAGAAGTCGCTTCTTCGGCTCCCGGTAAGACTCTATCTTCCAACCGTTCCTCCCCTGCCTGTCTTCCACGAAAAGGCAGGTGGTACTCCCAGGCACATGCCATGAACTCACAATCCTAGGCAAGATCTTCTTCTCGTACCAATAGCCTCGGTTCTCGGTCTCAGGCCTGTGAAACGCCTTACGCCATCAGTCTTCTGTCCAGGAAGATGGTCTTCCCCGAGCAACTCCTGCCTTTGCATGTACACGGTTACGCGGTGGTAACGCGGCCCACACTTCCTCCAGAAGCCCTTGATCTGCGAGGTTCCAGTCCCACAGGAAGAAGTCGAGACCCAACTCCTTGAGGAAAGGAGTGGCCTCGGCCAATTCTGTCGCTGGTAACACCAAGCCTCGCGGATGCATCGACATACCTGGTAGATCTGCTGCACTAAACCACAAGCACCTACTATGAGCTTGAAGGCTCAGTTCTTCCCGAGTGCCCACAGTCTAGCTTCCACTCTCAGAAGACGAAACTAGCCTTCCAGAAGACAGCTACTCCGTCTTCCGGGATTCTAACAGTACTTCCTAGATAGCTCTCGTCTTCCGAGCTATATCTAAACAATCCTATCTAAGCAAGGCCTCGCATGGATTACCAAGAAGACAACCCACCTTGCATTACATCCTACTTCCTATCAGAAGATACAAGATATGCGAGAAGTAGAGTATGAGAAAGGTTCAGAAGATGGTTGCGGGCTCCTGCGGTGACAGTGGCCTCTGGGAAGACACTTGGGACAGCTTCCGATTCAATGTCGTTCTCGGAAGACCTCTCGAAGTCAGACTTCCCTTCACTGGTCTCACCTGTCTTCTTCTTCCTACGCGCAATCTATCCTCACAACAGACTCAAGACATGTGCACTCTGTTCTTCTGACTTCTCACCTCTCATACGCACTCAGAAGAAGCTTGCTGCATGATGGGAAGACATGACCCTCGACCATTCTCTCCGGATTCTGCCAGCAATACTTCTCACAACTCTCTTCTAAGTCCGGGAAGAAGAAGGAACGGCTGCTATGGGTCAGACAGAAGAGACCCAAATGGACCCTCGCGTCTTCTCGCTCATTTTGCCAGCCTTCCAGTCTTCTAGTCTCTCTAGGAAGATGTGGAGTTTGAGAAGCTTGGAAGACCGGGAGGCACAGGCCTAGTTCCCGACTTCCAACTTCTCGAAATAACAAAACAACTCACCACACCCCTCTGGATTCGTACCAAGTCGCTCTAAACACAAAAGCAAAGCAAATCCACTCTCGATACGAATTGTGTTCAGTCGACTTCCGAAGACCGTCTTCCGAAGATGTCTTCCGAAGACAGTCAAGTTCAAGAAGCGTCTTCCGAAGATGTTCCCATCTTCCGAATCGTCTTCTGTTCCAAGTTTCGGGGATAGAGAGATAAAGGGGTAGGGAAATTGATAGTCGGAGTCTCCAATTTGAGGGCTAGGAGTAGGGAAGCTCGAATTGAGCTCGGGAAGAAGCAAGGAGATGTCTCGACAGAAATTGGGCAGCGCTTCCGCGCCCAATGTCTCAATAGAAAGAATGGGGGTGGGGTAATCGATCAGGCTGCCTGCACACAATCAAGGAAGCGCGGGGAGTACCAAGAAAAGGCGAGAAGAAGTGGGAAGGGAAAAGAACAGGGGGAAGAACCTCTACAGTCTTCTTCAGCTCCCCGAGTTGCCTTCGACCTCCGCGCGCTTCTGGCTCTTGTCTTAGCTTCCAATGCGACTCCACACGACTGCGCCTACTGTCAATTTCGGTCCACACCTTGATTCCATCTCTGCTTCTACTCGCCACTCTTTACTGTCAGCTTCTCGGAAGCTCCACAGAAACGCCTTTGCTTTCTCTGCTGTTCGTGCTCCCGCAATTCGCTCTCACCCTTCGACTAGCTGCCAATTTACTCTCTCCTACCTCGATGTCTCACTCGATTCCTCTCTCAATGCTAGCTCGAAGTTCACTCTCTCAATCGATCTTCTTCAGGCGCACTGTGCTGCGGGAAGTTGGAATGCGCTAATGCGTTTCCCTACGCATCTTCCCTGCAGATTAGGGGTTTCGACCCTAGGTGTCTTCTTCGACCTACCTACCACCTGGTGCTTACTCAGTAGGTACACCTACTTGTTTACCCGAAAACTCGTGGTCAGGTCTTCGTGATCGTTGTCTTCCGGAAGACAGGTGTCTTCCGCCGTCTTCTCATCTTCCGCCGTCTTCTCGTCTTTTGAAGACGCAACTGAGAAGATGGTCTTCCGAAGACGGTCGTCTTCTGAAGAAGTCAACTTCTTATTACAAACAACTCTTAAGATCATCTTCCTGTTAAGGAAGACGTAACCTTAAGTAACAACGCTTCTTCAGTTATACAAACAAGTCATTATCCTTAAAAATTTCAAAAATTCGTGCATCCTGTAATTTGTGGGCACCACATACGCCCACCCTCACATGTTTGCGTCCCCGCAAACATCAGTGGTTCCTGCACTTCTGTTTACGTCCAGTACTTCTTGACGCGCCACCCATTAACACGAGTGGTCATCAGTGTACCGTCCAACTCTTCCAACTGCAAAGAGTCATTGTCGAAGACCTCTAAGACACGGTAAGGTCCCATCCAGCGAAGATGAAGTTTCCCGGGGAACTTAATATGATGGTTGTCGTAGAGAAGTACCAAGTCCCCATCCACAACAGTCACCTTCCTCAACTTGCTATCGTAGTTTACCTTACGTTGCGCTTGCACCTCGTATGTCTTCTCCAAAGCTGCATTCCTGTCTTCTTCAAACTCTACGAAGTTCAGAAGACGCTACTCCTGGCTCTCTTCTTCTCCCATACGTTCGGATACGGCTAACCGGTATGTTGGGACCTCTAACTCAATGGGCACAATGAGCGTCATGCCGTAAGTTAGGTAGAAAGGCGTCTTCTGGGTAGTGACTTTAGGTGAAATTCTGAAAGCTCACAACACAGATGGCAGTTTCGTGTCCCAGTCATACGCATGGTTAACAGTTACCTTGTTCAGGATGTTACACAGAAGACCGCTCGACTTCTCCGTCAGCCCATTCGCTTTCGGGTTGTATGGCGTCGTCTTCCGATGTTTAATCCTGAAGTATTGGGTCAGGAGGGAGATAGTCTCATTTAAGAAATGAGTGCCCCTATCTGACACCAATTCCAGCGGACATCCATACCTAGTGATGATGTTATGCCATAGGAACCTTGCTATTACTGCGGCATCGTTCTTTCTCGTGGCCTCGCCTTCCACCATCTTGGTGGCATAGTCGGTAGCTATTAAGATGTACCTTGCTCGTGTTTTTCTCGCCACCGGGGCGATAGGACCTACAAAGTCGATTCCCCACTTTTCGAACAGGGCAAGCGGAAGAATGGGAGTAAGAGGCCACCTTGTCGTAGCGGTCGGTCTTCCCACCCTCTGGCATGCATCGCACTTCCTGATCTCCTGGAAAGTGTCTCTGTACATAGAGCTACTGTCACTGCTACCTTCCGAGACGTCTGGAACAATCTCCTCCAGTCTTCTCTCACCTTGAGAAGCTTCTTCCGTACTTGGGAAGACGTCTTCCGAGTAACCAGTACCAAAATCTACTTTATACACGTGATCACCCGGTTGGCTTCTGTCTTCGCCAAAGATTATGCTCGAGATGGAAGGCTCTTCCAACTCTACCGATCGGATCTTCCTGAGCTCTTCTTCTTTCCTTTGGTGTCTCTGGGATATCCGCTGCTCTCTAGAAGCGATTCGCTGGGGTGAGTTAACCCACTCAAGATCTTTACCCGTGCGTCTTCTGCTTCTTCCTCCGGTCGGAGGCATCCACCAGAGTACTGAGAACCGATGTCTCTATTCCTCTACCACTAGATCCGGGAGACCAAATGACTGAACAACCGATCACAGGTTCAGAACGTCTTCTTCTCCTGCTTCTGGTTGCTTTCACTGCAATCTTCCAAGATCGAGTCTTCTAAGGAGTTCTTGGAAGTAGGGAAGCGGCTTCTTCCAACTTTCCCTGATGTATCTTGTCAGCTTCTGGTTGCGGTTCCCGTCTTCTAGCAAGATAGAGTCCCACAACACATTCAACTACAATTGAAGTTAGTTCGAAAGGAACCTAACTAATGGCACACAGATCCAGGAAGCTTAGAACATAAGTTACTAAGATGAAATCCCCGGCAGCGGTGTCAAAAATAGTTCCTCACTATATGTAGTGACGTAAGATTTCTCCTTTTGCCCATTTAGTATACAAGATATCGTTCTCACAGAGGATTTGCACAAGTAACGCTGCTCTAAGTTCTAAGATCTGTTCAAACACACAAACACACGGGTTTTGCCTAGAAATCCCGTCTTCTCACAAAACCACACAAAACAACACGTCTTCCAGACACGCCAAATAGTGCTTTGGACCCAAACAAACAACTACCAATTACAATATCATACAACTATTCACAGAGAAGCTCGGGAAGACCATCTTCCTGCTTCCAGGTTGCTTCTTCCGATCTTCTCGATACCGTCTTCCCGAAGCGATTCTCGTTTTCTGGGGGTTTAGCTCGTCTTCTCACACCTCCAGAAGGCTGTCCGGCTTCGCAGAAGTCGACTAGTAACGGTCGTTACACCTTATTCTTACACTCACATTCCAACGGGTTAGATAAATCACAGGGTGTATGCCCCCTGTAGCCTTCCCAAGCTTCTGCCTACGGAAGTTGTCTTCCTGCAGCACTACAACGACATTCACCTTCACGGAAGCTCAATAGAAGTATCGGAAGCTCACTAGAAGAAGGTAAGAAGATGGGGAAGATGGGAGAAGATGGGAAGAAGAAGAAATCCAAACAAGAGAAAACAGGATGAAAAAGGGCAATTAAGATTCCGACAGGCTTCTAGTCCGGATCCTGACTAACAAGCCATCCCTGCTTGTAATAGTTTGGGGAGGAAGACAACAAACGTGAGTACTGTAGCACCGTCTTCTACTCGAGGATGTCGTCTTCTGTTGCGGGAAGAAGGCTTCTTTCTTCTTCACTTCGCTGCTCTGACTGCTCTGTCTTCTGGGATCCCTTACCCAGAAGACCGTTCGTACGTAGATCCCAAGTGCTCTACTGAACGAGTCAAGCTACACTCCACAACTGTTGACATTCACCGCCACTCAAGAAGAACACTTCCCATGCACAATTGGGAGCGAATTCAATACATTCCACCACCCAGAAGACATGAGCGAAGCTGCTGCACTCAAATCCACAATCTATTCCCCGAGAAGAAGTCACAATGGCATTGGGAAGCTCACTCCCGCTACTTCCTGCGTCTACTCCTCGACACACCAGCCTAGCTAACAGGACTGCACGAGGATGCCGTTCCCTGTTCCTAGACTGTCCACTACTTCTATCTACATCTTCGAACCACTGCTGGTAACTAGAGAATGCAGACTTCTTCCTGCATAATTCCCTTAGTCTAACATCGAGCAGAGCTAATCTGTCTGCACTGTAGAATCGGTATATGTGCAGACCTCTGTAGCGTATAATGTGTCATGAGTCTCCTGCACCGTAAGATGTTGGTGTGTATGCAGAGGGCTCCTAATTCATACTCTGTCATCCTACTTAAGAAAACAGAGGAGGTGACCGCCAAGAAGAGATGGGCGTTGTCAGGAGGCTGCCACCCCACATGCACACCGTTCCCTTTCCAGCTTTAGCCATCTACCTTGTTTACCCCTGCGCTGCCTACTCTGCCACATGGTCACTGATCTAAAATTAAACTGGACCTGTCTTTTCCTAATATAGCATTTTGGGCACTTACTAAGTTTGGACAAGCTCCTGATCTTCTGGGCTTTGCTTATCTATTCTATGGCTCGGATGCCATTTCCACCTGATCTATTCCTACCTAAACTACTAAAACGGCTTTTAATAGGCTGAGAAACCCTGTAATTACCTCGGGTGTCGCTGAGGTGGCCTCCTCCTCCACGTTCATCGCTGGCTCTGCTGCTGCTGCTTCGGAAGACATAAGCGTCTTCTGGGAAGCTGGGTCGACTTGTGCTTCCTCGGTCTTCTGAGGGACTAGTTCGACACTGGGAGCCATGGTGACCTCATAGGGGTCGGGGAAGTCGCTCCCTCCATGCAGAATACATGGGAAGACGGTCTTCCTTCCTGTCTTCCAGAAGACATCTTGTCTTCTGGGGCATCTTCCGGGTTCTTCTCGGCTTCCAACGCTGTCACTACCAAGTGTACAACGAGGTCGAACTCCCCCTTCTCCAAGTCTGATCTTGTCCATGATGTTGGTGCTTGGGAAGACGTGTTTACTGATGGCGGGATCAAGAGAAGACCATAGAGCGCCTTCACTCTCTCTATCTGCCGGTCCAAGTACCCCAACATACTCTCCTTGCACTCCTCGTCCCACTCTCTAGCTAAGGTAAGGAGCTTCCTACCCGCGGTGAAGTTAAACTTCTTCCGAAGTGTCTCCATCGTCTATGCTAGCATCTCCTGCGCACGAGCTTCCGCTGCTTCCCGTTGTGTCTTCTCGGCCACAACCTGCGCTTCTACGGCTTCCCGTAGAGTCTTCCACGTCGTCTTCTCTTCTGCAAGGGCGGTGAGCTTATCTCATACTCACAGAACCTCCTGGTCACGCTGATGTAAGCGTGCCTGCAACTCCTGGTTGCTCTTCTTCAGCTACGCTAACTCCTTGGAAGAAGTGACGTACTTGTTGTGAGTCGAAGGCTCAGTCCTTCCCTAAGTTCTCACAGTCTAGCTTCTACTCTCAGAAGATGAACCTAGTCTTCCAGAAGACAGCTACTCCGTCTTCTGAGATTCTAACAATGCTTCCTAAGTAGCGCTCGTCTTCCGAGCTGTATCTAATCAATCCTAACTAAGCAAGGCCTCGCATGTATTCCTAAGAAGACAACCCACCTTGCATTACATCCTACTTCCTATCAGAAGATACAAGATATGCGAGAAGTAGAGTATAAGAAAAGTTCAGAAGATGGTTGCGAGCTCCTGCGGTGACAGTGACCTCTAGAAAGACACCCGGGACAGTTTCCGATTCAATGTCTTCTTCGGAAGACCTCCCGAAGTCAGGCTTCCCTTCACTGATCTCACATGTCTTCGTCTTCCTACGCGCAATCTATCCTCACAACAGACTCAAGACATGTGCACTCTGTTCTTCTGACTTCTCACCTCTCATACACACTCAGAAGAAGCTTGCTGCATGATGGGAAGACATGACCCTCGACCATTCTCTCCAGATTCTGCCAGCAAGACTTCTCACAACTCTCTTCTAAGTTCGGGAAGAAGAAGGAATAGGCTGCTATGGGTCGGACAGAAGAGACCCGTAACGGACCCTCTCGTCTTCTCGCTCATTCTGCCAGCCGTTCCAGTCTTCTAGTCTCTCCAGGAAGATGTGGATTTGAGAAGCTTGGAAGACCGGGAGGCACAGGCCTAGTTCCCGACTTCCAACTTCTCGAAATAACAAAACAACTCACCAAGCCACTCGGGATTCGTACCAAGCCTCTCTTAACACAAAAGCAAATCCAATCCACTCTTGATACGAATTGTACACAGTCGTCTTCCAAAGACAGTCAGGCTTCCGAAGCGTCTTCCGAAGATGTCTTCCGTCTTCCGCCATCTTCCGTCTTCCGCCGTCTTCCGAAGATAGTCTTCGGGAAGATGCTTCCCGGAAGACGGTCGTCTTCCGAAGAAGTCAACTTCTTATTACAAAAAGCTCGTAAGATCATCTTCTTGCTAAGGAAGCCGTAATCTTAAGTAACAACGCTTCTTCAGTTATACAAACAAGTTATTAATCTCAAAAATTTTAAAAATTCGTGAATCCTGTAATTTGTGGGCACCACAGGAAGTGATCGGTCGGAAACTGAACTTAGCAGAGTTAGTGCATACGATGCACTTCGGCCGAGGTAACTGGCAGGAGGAGAAGGAGAACTTACGAGCAGCACTTCTCATGGCGCAGAAGGAGACTCAAACGAGGACCGAAGAACTTAAGAGCGCCTTCGGAGAAAGAAGGACTTCTTCAGCAGAAGTTGGATCGAGAGAGAGAACACAAGAAGGTTCTTTCCCTAACGATTTTCTTAGGAAGAAGATCCGTCATCTTCGAGAAAATCTGTATATAAGCGTTGTGTTGTTCGTGCTCAGTACCTCTTTGTGTTTTATCATTTTTGAGTTTTCTATTTCCTGAGTTTGCGGAGCCATTGAGTGTTTGTCTACTTCGGGGATTTACCTACGAAGTATTGTAGTTTGCTGTGGTAGGAATTAGACTGGGTGCCGAAGGATTTACTGTCGACATTTGAAATCAGAGTAGAATGTTTACGACGAGGACTGAGAATAGACCAGCACCTGCGGAGTTAGTTTGCTACGAAGACGGTTTTGGGCGAAGTTGACTTCGGAGGAAGTAGTTCTTTGGTGGAACACTTAGGAAGAAGTTCAATCTGGTACTTCGGCGGAAGAAGAGTCTTCTTCGCCAAAGTTTTTCGAGAGCAGTAGTAGTAAAAGTAACTTAGTGTGAAGATACTTAGCGTTTATGTTGTTAGAGGCTACCTAGTAGCACTTCAGCAGCACTTCCTCGTATGACATTTCCATCTGTGGCTCTGTTTCTTTGTTTTTCATCTGTTTCTTGAGGTCCCTGACCTGTTCAGTACCTGTTATGTTTATTTGTCAGGATTATCAACTCTGTCTTGTTGGATAGATCTGAGTTTGATCTCTACCGGGACTGATTTCTGCCCGTGAGAATAAAAGACAACTATAAAGAATCACCTTTGTTACGTGTTTACTACTTTTGGATGATCTTTACTTACATCTCTGTGGGTTCGATCCTTAAATTACTACTTTCGAGCATCTTTTGGTTTTCTTGTGTGTTACAGCTATCTTGCAGCCTCTGGAGCAGTTTCCTTCCGCTCACCACCAACAACCTCCACCGCTACTGTGCGAAAAACTTCTGCAGTTCTAGCTGCAAGCTCCACACTCTCTCCTACGACATCTCATGATGTCCAAGGATGACGAACTCCACGTGCCTCGCCCCCAGCCTTTGCCTCCACCGACCCGATAGACAAAGAGCTCAGGAGTGTCCGAGCAGTAACACCCATCAATCGCATTCGACGCTGCTCAGCCAATCCAAGGCTAATAATCCATGTCAAGCAGTTCAATTCCATTGCTTGACCCAACACTTGCTGACGTGAAGCCTCCGACACTGAAGCTACTGCCGTTGTACTCGTAGGAAAACCCATCGCTCTCTCTCTCGTCGGCATTGGACTCCACCAACTGTTGTAACCGAGCATCCCACACAAGCCCAGGTCCTCCATCTCTGTAAGCATGTGACGCTGGAAAGCTCACCAAAGTGAGTAACGCTGCCATAGATCGTCCCACTAGGTTCACAATTGCTATGGGTGACCTATCGACGACTCTCACTTCTTGAGATCGTCGTCTTGCATCCAAGATGCCATCGACTGTGAGGTGCGCTGATCATCTCACTGCATCATGTGCGCGCTTGAACACCTCCCTCGGTAACAAGTTCGTCCACCACAATCGTGGACGATGTGCACGAGATCCCACTCTCGCTGCATCTAACAACACTGCCGGTCCGACCCAAGACCGAACCTGGTGCACACTCGTCATCATATGTGCACGAGCATCACCCAACAAAGGAACATTCTCCAAGATGTACGCTGGAGAATCCATCTGATGCATCTGGAGATGTCGTAAGATTCGTAACATCTCCCAAAACATCCTAGATCGTGAGTCATGCAAACCCTGACCTCTCCCAGCACGCGTGTGACCTTGACATGGCCACCCCGCTATCACTAAGTGAATGTTGCCAACAAACGTGAGATCCTGCGCCCTCAGCAGCGAAATATTTGACGGCAATGCTTGCTGGTATCCTCTAACGGCTGATATAGACAACAACTCAGGACATCTCTGCACCAAACGTGCCACATGACACAATGAGACGCGTCTTGCGACCTCATCTCTCTCCACATACAAGTATCGCTGTACTTGTATGCCTGCCTGCAATACCGCAGCCAAACCTGTGCTGATCCTTCCAAATAGCTCCAGCACACACACACCCTCCTCTGGATATTGTCATACAATAGGAGTCGTATCCAGCGGTGTTAAGGTCACAGGGCCAGTAACAGGGACACCCCGATGTTCCTCTACTGGCGGTACAAAGGCTTCAGTCCAAGCCTGCTGCACCAACCGGTCAGCATACTGCTGCAACTCTCCGCTCGAACTCCAAAGTGGAACATCCAAGGCAGATGGTACTAACGTAGACATGCTAGGCATGTCCTCCACCTCCTCAAAGACCGAAGTATCCTCCGCATGGACATTGCCCTCTAACAACTCACCCGGCCAAGTTATGACCGAACTGAATCTTGCAACGGATGCCATCGTCTCTGATGTACGCTCCGTTGTCTCAACTCTAGCACTGAACCGCACTGGTAAACGACTCACTCGTCCCTCACCGGACTGCCAACCTGGTCTGTAAGATGTTGTCTCCGTCCAATAGTCGATCACGAATCCCATAGGATACAATATAGCACCTCCAACCAATACATCAGAAGACTCCGCGGCCGTAACGATAGCCTTGGCCCTCACCATAGAACCATCCGTGGGATGATCTGGTCTAACTCTCACCGTTAGCAACTCGTGTCATGTGTAGAGTTGTACCTCCTGATCCCCCTAGAGATGTCTGTAGCTGGAATGGACATCTCTCCACTTCGGACTTCCTCAGCCCCAAACCGATACACGCCGCCTTTCCTAACATCAACGGTTGGGCTCCAGAGTCTAACAACACTTTCTGTGGTCGATACACTTTCCCTGAAGGTGCCACCAAACAGAAGATACCACTTCTGTTGTCCAACAACACCACACCTGGTGCCAATCCAGCACGGTCAATTGCCGGCCTAGCTGGTAACTCATCTAGTCTGGCAGTCGCTGCTTGCCAAGTACCACTAGTAGTTGTCTTGATCTTCGACTCCATGGACACATCTACCGCCTCTTGCTGTACCACTTCAGCACTAGAGGTAACCACATCCTCGCTCTCACTGAGCGTGGCTGTCAACTGGAACACTGGAGCCACGCTGACTCCCAGTGCCCTTATATCCGTGGCTAAAAATAGTGAGGCTCGCAAAACTACTATAGCCGCCCCCAACATCGAGTTTGACGCCGCATCCACAGACGTCGAGGGTTGACTCGCATTATCCTCACTCTTGGATGTCGATGCCTCCAACTCCACTGCACCATCGGTAGGCCGTTTAGGAACCATAGACGTGGTCCTCAACGCCTCTAATAAGTGAATGATTGAGGAAGCCTGGCGTGTCTACCAGCCTCCCCGCGTTGTGGATCCAACTCCACCGACGCACCTCGTGGCTCAGGGACACGTACTGCACTTCGAGTCACTGCCGCAGATGTCTCAATCTGCGCCACACCAGCCATGAAGTCAAAGTCACCTCCTTCTCCTCCATAAGACGTGGAAGTTTTTGTTCCACCAGATCTCCGCTGAGCCATAGCCATACTAGCTATCCTCTGCTCCAACTACTCAATCGGAGCAGCCATACCGGCTTCTGATGTCGTAGCAAGCGGTGGACCGACTGGTCCTCTCTCAGGTGCTGGACCTCTACCTCCAGTTCGACCACCACGGCCTCCCTGAGCTCCTCCGCCTCGTCCACGATCAGCCTTCCCTTGCCGTAGCTCGGGATGGAGATCAAAACAGCGGTCACTATTGTGACCTGGTCGTCCGCAATGCTCACACTGCCTAAGCACCACTTGAGACGTCCCAGATGTCTCATAACTACCTCTCCTTTGTGGACAATCCTTTTGCTGATGAGGACCATCACACGTCCAACAAGGACCTGCTTGCTGCTGACTAAAAAAGGACGGCATGGGCTTCTGTCCATCAGATCCTCCAGCACCTCCATGAGATCGTGAGTGTTCAGCACGATCCTTACCCCCACCACCACCACGCTGTTATGCAGCCTGTGATCCTCGAGAAGAGGAGGTCGCCCCATGTGATGCGTCCCTGCTGAACCCAGCAATCACCACCCTCTCCTCTACCATGTTGAGCTCTATCCGCTCAGCCAAACCAAAGACAACTGCCAACGTCCGAGCGGTGTCTCTAAGAAGAGTGGCATCTCTGACTCTCCTACGCAGCTCTCTGTCTAGTATCCCATACCAGAACTGGACTGCTTGTGCTTCTGTCACTCCTTGGGTAACGTTGATCAACCGCCTCATGCGAGTAAACGCCTCGCATAGGCTCTCTCCAGTCTTCCGCTGGAACTCTTGCAAACTCCTCAACTTGTCGGTCCGCACACCTTGATAGTTCTTCCTCAAATAGTGGAAGAATTGAACCACAGGGTTAAACCCTGGTGGTATCCCGCTCGCACTACCACCTGCTCCACTACTAGTGAACGCACCGCTGGTAGCAGGTACTCCGCCACCCGTGGATGTACCACTGCTACTGACAACCGAAGTCGTAGGTGCTACACCTCCCAAAACTGCACCAGTAGTGATAGAAACGTAGTTGGGAGACCAATGTTGTCTCCACAACTCGATCTCAACACCGTAGTCTCGTCTAAACTCGTGGTAATCATCCATCGGCGGTCCCTCCAAGTGCTGAAACAAACCTTTCCACGAAAGGTGTAAACAGCTGTGGGTTCCGCATCTGCTGCAGGTCGCACCAACTGTCAAACTCCTGGATGAAGTCATCCAGCTCAATGGTACCCACCGTACCCGAGTAACGTCGAGGCCCCTTCGTGATCCCATAGATCTCGTCCATGTCCCACAACAACGATGTGGCGACACTAGACTCACCACCAGAAAACGCATTGTCTGCGTATGACTCGTCCTCTGGAACAACCAACGGCAATGGTGTAGGTAGTCGGTACCTCACTCCACTCCGTGTATATCCACTGTTCGAGAAGTCCCCACCAGAACCTCCCGAGAACTCCGTGGTGATAGAATCTCGAGGACACACTCTCTAACCAGAATGTCAAAATCTCCGTCACCATCGTAACTACAACTTGCCTATCCCCGCTCCTACTGAGCTCACCTATCCCCTACTAGGACGGTCAAGGTAAGGGCAACCTGTACCTGCCATCACCACAAGCAGTCTCTCACGGTTTGTTGGTCGTCACTCCAATTACACCGTGAGAGAAACAAAGGTAGTCTGACTGGTCATCACTCCAGCCTCACTACCGACAGCACACTAGAGTGAACTCACTCTGGAAATCAAGCGCCAACACAAGCAAACGCGACGCACAAACAGGAAGTAGAATATGGAGGGGTTCCAACCACAAGAAGTCCAAACGATAACCCTCCACACTCAAACATTCACATAAAGAGAAACCCATCCCCATCCGGACTGACGCGTCTTCTTCGGTGACCACATGCACAATATATGGTCATCGACTGTTATAACATGTACCTAAAGTCACTAACTAGATGTCCATACCTCTAGTAGCTCCAAAAATATCAACGTGATAGCTCTACTAGCTCATCCAAGACAACTGCCACCAACTGCCTTCATACGCGTCTTTTCGGTATAGACAAACACTACCACAATAGTAGCTTTCCCCTAGTACTCTGGGGTCGCCCTACCACTCCTCTAGGAACATGCGAGCAGGTCTCCTACTACCTTAAACCAGCCCCTAAGTACTTGCACGCATCCTTGTAAGACATCAAGAGCTATTGGTCTAGTGGTACAGTCAAAGTTGAGACTACAGAGTTAAGCGTCCAAGTCCAGAAATAGTGTTGGGATGGGTGACCTACTGGTTTTACACTTCCCACACAACTGAAACTTGGATACCTCTCTCACGCACGCCAGCAAGCTGGCTTGCGGCGGGCTCAGGCTCCGCCTCCGCACTCTCGCACTCCGCTCTCACGCCTCCGCACTCACGCACCTCTGCTCCTCGAAGCCTCGAAGCCTCTAAACGCCTCGACACTCCCGCTCACTCTCCGCTCCGCTCCGCTTGAAAAGAAGAGAACCCGGGCCAAATCGAAATCAGCCAATTTGGAACTCGCAGACGGGATTTACGTCAGATTTTGGCCAACCCGCGACCTTCTTCGGCTTGTAACTTCGTCGATCCTTCACCAAATTGAACGATTTTGGTTGCGTTGGAATCGTCTTCCCGGCGCACACCTACTGCACTCCTCAGATCCAAATATTATCGACCCATGCCAACCTAACACTCGCCGACGCACCTCTGCTGACCTAAAACCCTTCACAAAACCCGTCACCAGAAATTTTGACTTCTCATAACTCAAAAATGGCTCGACCAAACTTCGTGAACCTTCGTGCACTAGGACCGTCTTCCCAGCGTGCTTCCAACGAGCCCACATCGATCTGACATTGTCGACTATTTCGTCTGTCACGCTCAAATGCGCACTTCAGCCTGAAATAGGTCACTTCAACACATTCCGCGAAATTTCAGCAGCGCTTTCGCACTACCTCACCACCAAATCGAATGCGAACAAGTTCAGACGACACCCATCCACACAACGATCGATCACAACACCAAAACAAGCCACTCCACGCACGCGCACACCCGCAAATCGAAGATACCAACGATCTGCCAACTTCGGAGATACCACCGGTAGCAATCTGCGACCTGAAATCTCTCAACCAGGCCTCGCAATCCGAATTCTTCAAGTGATAACAAGGTATGTACTCACTCCACCATGCCAACAAGCACTAGACAATCACTACAGTCGAGCCAAATCCACTCTGTGCTCGCAGAGAATCCAGATTTCACTCACAAGACTACCCACCATAGCCAAGAGCTTGAAGACTCAAGTTGAAGAACTGAGGTCTCCAAGCCCCTACCTGCGAAGTATACCCCTTGTGGACACTCTCACCAACTTGTCCTAACGGTCTTACCGGGGTCCGTCACTTCGCACTCGGTCAACCTAGCCGAGTTATCAAACTGACGTGACAGCATCAACTGTCAAACTCTTGGATGAAGTCATCCAGCTCAATGGTACCCATCGTACCCGAGTAATGTCGAGGTCCCTTCGTGGTCCCATAGATTTCGTCCATGTCTCACAATAATGGTGTGGTGACACTAGACTCACCACTAGAAAACATGTTGTATGTGTCTGACTCGTCCTCTAGAACAATCGACGGTAATGGTATAGGTAGTCGATACCTCACCCCACTCCGTGTATACCCACTGTCCGAGAAGTCTCCACCAGAACCTCCCGAGAACTCTGTGATGATAGAACTTTGTGAACGTTCTCCAACCAGAATGTCGAAATTCCTGTCACCATCGTAACCACAGCTTGTCTAACCCCGCTCCTACTGAGCTCACCTATTCCCTACTAGGACGGTCAAGGTAAAGGCAACATGTACGTGCCATCGTCAGAAGCAGCCTTGCACGATCTATTGATCGTCACTCCAATCGTATCATGAGAGAAACATAGATAGTCTGACTGGTATGCAACTCCAATCTCACTATTGACAGCACACTAGAGTGAACTCACTCCGGAAATCAAGCGCTAACACAAGCAAACGCGACGCACAAACAGGAAGCAGAATATGGAGGGGTTCCAATCACAAGAAGTCCAAACGATAACCCTTTGCGCTCGTGCCTTGTTGTTCCTCTTTCCGGACTTGCACAATTTTCATAGTCAAATTCCTCACGTATTCTCATATACATTTTTGGCATCTTACAATACGACATTGGATAGACCCGATCTCATGTACGATGAGAAAATCTCTTCTTCCGATCAGTTCGAGTGGACAACAATACACAAAGACATCAAAACAACGATTTAATGAACGATACAACCAATCTAGTTCAACTATTCATGACTTTACTATAGCACAACGTGAATACATATGCCACAGTTATAAACTACTCTCAGTTCTCTACATTCTTCGCATTCCTTAAAAGAGCTCTTATCGCTCGTATCCACCTTTGATCTCTATTTGGATAATCACTCAATCTCGAATAATCTTGATCTCTACTCTTCAATCCCAATCTTGAATGAAATCGATATCTAAAGGTTCGATTGTTGATGAACTCATAATCTCTCTCTCTTGCTCCGCACCTTCATGCTACTCTTCTCGTGGCATATGTAAAAAGAGTAACAACATATTCCAAGCCTCTTGAATTTTTGAAGAATATAGACAAAACTTGCCTAAGACTTAAACATACATGCACATGTCGATACATAAGCATATGTGTTGCATTTCTAAAGACTGCATATTAAACTTAGTTGAGTTGCAATCAAGTGAGGCATCTCATATAAAGAAGTCACTCGAGAGTAAGAAGAAATGGTTGTGGTAATAATAGTTGTTCTGTTGTGTGTTAAAATTATTAGTATGTACAAGTGAAATATACGTTTTGACCCTACTAACTAACTATCTCGTCTAACATGTAGTGAAGAGTTAATCACATTAAACACTCTATTCTGTAGTTTTACGTTCTCCATGACTTGTACTCGTCTTGAACTTTGATTCAATTTTAGAATTTTGGAATATATATGTAATTTCAAGGTTTGGTGATCTACATATAAATTTTATTCTTACCATTTAGTACATGCTTTCAGTTATTGATGTGCATTGATAGTCTGTTTTGCTGTTACTATTTGAATTTCTAGCAAGATTTGTCTGGCTTAATATTAATATCTTATTCTGTAGTTTCTAATTTTTGTTTGTAACAAAGAGGTAGTTATTGGCAGATAGAATATATTACATTTATACTTTACTTACGTTGATTATAACATAATTAATTGTTTGTGCATATAAAAGTTTGATTTGAATATTTTTGCATTTGATTAACGATCCTCTCTTAGTTACACTCATAAGTTCCTATGTTGTGTGCTCTTATTTGTTATGATAATGTTTATTTTCATTAGTAGTAAGTAACAGATATTCGTTATGAATTTTTGTTAGTTAAGTGTTTTTTACAATCCAATTGTCCAACTTCTTACAATGGATGGATCGTGACTTGTTGAAGAACTCATTTTCTCTTTCCCGGTTGAACTGATTCTACGGCTGGAGTGTCATCTTTGACAGTCTCTTGTTCCTCGGGCTAGACATTACAGATTTGACCAAATGCTTCTTCGATAGGACTGGTGAATAATCTACTGCATATTCAACTTTCCATTTGAAAGCTAAGTGGTTACATTTTCTTCCTCCTTTCTCTTCTAATTATATCTCATTAAGGTATAGCTTATGTCACCAAGTTAGTCTGGTTTTTTGGTTTAGTCCATTGAGTGAATTTGCAAAATCTTGCTTAATACATTTTTATTTAATTTTCAGTTCTACCTTAAAGTGTTAATTTTCATAGAATTTGGGCTACATGAGAATTTGTGTCACTCACACTAAATACTATAGATAGTGTATCTGCGTAGATACATATGACTGTGACTCTAACTGCAGTCAAGGTCGAACGTTACATGGGGATCGCAGTTTCTAGAATCTTGTAGCATTTTCAAATTTCTTTATATCCTGTTGAGCCGTGAAATCCCTCAATATATGCATTGTGAATGCCTTTTGAACGGGATGTGGCTGTATATATGGGCAAGCTCTGCAAAGGTTTTATGAGTACATAAAAGACTTAGAAATAGATATGGTAGCTGTTTTGACTGAAATTTGAAATAGATATGGTAGATTCTTCTACTTTTGATAAAGCCCTTCTGTTGTGAATCTACCAGCTTCCCAATGACTTCCTGCAATCTGTCTGTCGTGATTCGGCTTAGGATCTTGTAACTAGTTGTCAGCATAGTCAACGGTCTCCAGTTGTTTAGGAGCTCCTTCTCGTCTTCTTTCAGCAGAAGTTTGATGACCCCAGTTTTGATCTGCCGTTGTATGGCAAGTTCTGTCCAGCATGTCTGTATGTACTGCACACAGTATGCTTCCATCACCTCCCAGTATCCTTGCAACGCCTCACTAGTAATCCCATCTATACCTGGAGCTTTGTCTTTCGGTAAACTTGTTACCACTTCGCTGATTTCTTCCGTAGTGGGTACAGCATCGAGCTCGGCAGCTTCTCGATCAGTTAGAGTTTTCCTCATTAACTGCTTGCGTATCTGATGTAGCTGATCCTCCTTGATATCAGAGTCTGCGACTTCCTCTGAGTATAGACATTGGTAGAATTTGTGGATCTCCGTCAGCACTTCTTTCTCATCAGTAACCACACTGTCATCCTCCTTCCTGATAGCCTTGATTGACTCTCTTTTCTCCTTCGCCTTGGCTTGAGCAAAGAAGTAAGAGGTTGGGGCGTCTCCAACTGATAGCCATTTAGCACTGCTCCTACGTTTCCATCGCATGGCGTCCTTGTGCTCCATCCTTCGTAATTTATCTTCTGCCTCTATAATTTGTTTTCTCAAATCTTCCTCTGGGTGGATTGCTAGTTTGTCTCTTAAGGTCATGAGGTTTTGTTGAAGCGTCTCCAGGCTGCCGTCCTTCTTTCTTAGTTCTTGTTGCTTGGTGCAGAGTATTCTGCGGACGCTTTTTCACTTTAGCACCCACTTTATTCTTCCATCTCTGGTTGTCTTTTGTTCCTCCTTCCAACTCTGTGTTACTTCATTCTTGGCTTGCTTGTCCCTTATAGTGTCTACTTCCACCTTGAAGTAATTGTGGATGTCTCTACTCCTCCTTACTTGTACTTGCAGAGTGTCGTGCGCATACACATCGCTACACAACATACATCGCTGTCAGAGGTACACCACACATACACATAACACATGGACGATGTCATACACATACACAAGTGTATCACAATGGCCCAGGCCCAGATACTCTACCAACTCTTGGAAGAACTTACACTTCCCAGGGTGTAACTTCAATCCATGAGCTCTCAACCGCTCGAACACATCTCGTAAGTGTCTCTCGTGCTCCTCCACTGTAGCACTATGGACTAAGATGTCGTCAATATAACATCTGACAAAATCCAATCCTGCTAGGATTCTGTCCATCACCCTTTGGAACTCAGCAGGGGCGTTCTTCAACCCAAATGGTAAGAACCGCCACTGATACAAACAATCCTTGCCGTGAAAGTCAATTCTCCAGAATGCTGTCTTGGACTTATCTTCTTCTCTCACTAGCAACTGATGATATCTTGCTCGAAGATCCAAAGTACTGAAGACCTTCACATGCCCCACTGCATCAAAGATCTCCTCAAGTGTCGGCATCTATTCTCTCACCTGAGAAAGATACGACCTGGCCCTCCATACTAAAGTTCATGGCCAACACACAAAGAAAGGCAGATGCATGCCACCTTGGCACTATCTCCTCATCAACCTCGTCATGCCATCGAGCCCCAGTCTGATCCTGCTGACTCGTGCACGGATTGTGACTCAACCCATCAGCATCTAGGTTTGCAACTCCAAGTCTATGTACTACTTGGAAGTCATACTCTTGTAAGATCAGAGCCCATCATGCAAGCTTCCCTGTAAGCTTGTCGGACTCCATCAACCACTTGAGCGGCTGGTGATCAGTGATGAGAGTAAAGGGGTTCTCAAACAGATAACATCGAAAGTGTGCAACAGCCCACACTGTCGTCAAACACTCTCTCTCATACGAACTATACCTCACCTCCGCTGAATTGTTGGAGCGACCGACATATGCCACCACGGATTCCTTTTTCTCATCATCATGCTGAGTTAGCAATGCTCCAAGTCCCAACATACTCCGATCGGTGTGAAGTTGGAAAGGACGCCTCTAAAGGGTCTCCTCAAGATGAGAGCAGATGTCAACCTATCCTTGAGCTCTACGAAAGCTCGCTCTTGCTCATCTTCCCACTACCACTCCTGGTCCACCTTCATCAGCTTGGTCAACGGCTTCACAATTGCACTAAACCCCTTCACGTATCGACGATAGAAGTTCACCAAACCAACAAATGCTCGAACTCGACTCACATCTGTGGGACGTGAGATACGTGCAATAGCCTCAACCTTCGTCTGTTGAACACCCAATCCACCTGGATAGATGGTGTGGCCCAGATACTCTACCAACTCCTGGAAGAACTTACAATTCCCAGGGTGTAACTTCAATCCATGAGCTCTCAACCGCTTGAACATATCCCGTAAGTGTCTCTCGTGCTCCTCCACTCTAGCATTATAGACTAAGATGTTGTCAATATAACATCTGACAAAATCCAATCCTGTTAGGATTCTGTCCATCACCTTTTGGAACTCAGCAGGGGCGTTCTTCAACCTAAATGGTAGAACCGCCACTGATACAAACAATCCTTGCCGTGAGAGTCAATTTCTCAGAATGCTGTCTTGGACTTATCTTCTTCTCTCACTGGCAACTGATGATATCTTGCTCGAAGATCCAAAGTACTGAAGACCTTCACATGCCCCACTGCATCAAAGATCTCCTCAAGTGTCGGCATGGCATACTTATCGGACTTCGTCTGCCGATTGATAGGACAGTAGTCCCCACACATCCGTCTATTCATGTAGTTGCCATACATATCCTTCTTGGCTGGCATAACTGTGGCAGATGCATATTCTCCATGCGACATCTCCACCAACCCAGTCTCTAACAAGTTTTGAGTCCTACTCTAGATCAAGGCTCTCTCCATGTCACTGTACTTGTAAGGACGTCGAAAGATTGACGTGTCATTAGCCAAGTCGATCCGTATACCAGGTCCCTTCAAGGTACCCAAATCCTTCAGTATGAAGGATTTGGGTACCTTGAAGGGAAACAATTCCTGTAGCTCTTCAGGAATCTTTGAACTCTTCGTCTCTCCTCTCTTATAAGCTTGGGTCCAATCTCCGGCTCCCAAGTATCCTCTGTCACCATGCTAGAGGTAGAAGACGAAGTCGTTGACTGCTATCTTGCAGCCTCTGGAGCAGTTTCTTTCTGCTCACCACCAACAACCTCCACCGCTACTGTGCGGAAAACTTTTGCAGTTCTAGCTGCAAGCTCCACACTCTCTCCTACAACATCCCATGATGTCCAAGGATGACGAACTCCACGTGCCTCGCCCCCAGCCTTTGTTTCCACCGACTCGGTAGGCAAAGAGCTCAAGAGTGCTCGAGCAGTAACACCCGTCGATCGCATCCGACGCTGCTCAGCCAATCCAAGGCTAACAATCCATGTCAAGCAATTCAAGTCCATTGCTTGACCCAATACTTGACGAAGTGAAGCCTCCGACATCGAAGCTACTGCCATCGTATCCGTAGCGAAACCCATCGCTCGCTCTCTCTCATCGGCATTGGGCTCCACCAACTGCCGTAATTGAGCATCCCACACAAGCCCCGGTCCTCCATCTCTGTAAGCATGTGACGTTGGAAAGCTTACCAAAGTGGGTAACGCTACCATGGGTCGTCCCACTAGGTTCACCACTGCCATGGGTGACCTATCGACGACTCTCACTACTTGAGATCGTCGTCCTGCATCCAAGATGCTATCAACTGTGAGATGCGCTGGTCGTCTCATTCCATCGTGTGCGCGCTTAAGCACCTCTCTCGATAACAAGTTCGTCCACCACAACCGTGGACGATGTGCACGAGATCCTACTCTTGCTGCATCCAACAACACTGCTGGTCCAACCCAAGACCGCACTTGGTGCACACTCGTTATCATCTGTGTACGAGCATCACCCAACAAAAGAACTTTCTCCAAGATGTACGCTGGAGAATCCACCTGATGCATCTGGAGATGTCGTAAGATCCGTAACATCTCCCAGAACATCCTAGATCGCGGATCATGTAAACCCTGACCTCTCCTAGCACGCGTGTGACATTGACATGGTCATCCGGCTTTCACCAAGTGAATGATGCCAACAAACGTAAGATCTTGCGCCTCCAGCAGCGAAATATCTGACGGTAATGCTTGCTGGTATCCTCTAACAGCTGATATGGGCAACAACTTAGGATATCTCTGCACCAAACATGCCACATGTCGCAATGAGATGCGTCTCGCAATCTCATCTCTCTCCACATACAAGTATCGCTGTACTTGTATACCTGCCTGCAATACCGCAGCCAAACCTGTGCTGATCTCTCCAAATAGCTCCAGCACACATACACCCTCCTCTGGATACTGTCACACAATGAGAGTCGTATCCAACTGTGATAAGATCACAAGGCCAGTAGCAAGAACAACCCTTTGTTCCTCTACAGGTGATACAAAAGCTTCACTCCAAGCCTGCTGCACCAACTGATCAGCATATTGCTGCAACTCTCCACTCGAACTCCAGAGTGGAACATCCAAGGCAGATGGTACTAACGTAGACATGCTAGGCATGTCCTCCACCTCCTCAAAGACCGGAGTATCCTCCGCATGGGCATTGTAGTGACGTAGGATTTCTCCTTTTGCCCATTTAGTATACAAGATATCGTTCTCACAGAGGATTTGCACAAGTAACGCTGCTCTAAGTTCTAAGATCTGTTCAAACACACAAACACACGGGTTTTGCCTAGAAATCCTGTCTTCTCACAAAACCACACAAAACAACACGTCTTCCAGACACGCCAAATGGTGCTCTGGACCCAAACAAACAACTACCAATTACAATATCATACAACTATTCACAGAGAAGCTCGGGAAGACGATCTTCCTGCTTCCAGGTTGCTTCTTCCGGTCTTCTCGATATCGTCTTCCCGAAGCGATTCTCGTCTTCTGGGGGTTTAGCTCGTCTTCTCACACCTCCAGAAGGTTGTCCGGCTTCGCAGAAGTCGACTAGTAACATTCGTTACACCTTACTCTCACACTCACATTCCAACGGGTTGGATAAATCACAGGGTGTATGCCCCCTGTAGCCTTCCCAGGCTTCTGCCTACGGAAGTTGTCTTCCTGCAGCACTACAACGACATTCACCTTCACGGAAGCTCAATAGAAGTCTCGGAAGCTCACTAGAGAAGATAAGAAGATGGGGAAGATGAGGGAAGATGGGAAGAAGAAGAAATCCAAACAAGAGAAAACAGGATGAAAAAGGGCAATGAAGATTCCGACAAGCTTCTAGTCCGGATCCTGACTAACAAGCCATCCCTGCTTGTAATAGTTTGGGGAGGAAGACAACAAACGTGAGTACTGTAGCACCGTCTTCTACTCGAGGATGTCGTCTTCTGTTGCGGGAAGAAGGCTTCTTTCTTCTTCACTTCGCTGCTCTGACTGCTCTGTCTTCTGGGATCCCTTATCCAGAAGACCGTTCGTACGTAGATCCCAAGTGCTCTACTGAACGAGTCAAGCTACACTCCACAACTGTTGACATTAACCGCCACTCAAGAAGAACACTTCCCATGCACAATTGGGAGCGAATTCAATACATTCCACCACCCAGAAGACATGAGCGAAGCTGCTGCACTCAAATCCACAATCTATTCCCTGAGAAGAAGTCACAATGGCATTGGGAAGCTCACTCCCGCTACTTCATGCGTCTACTCCTCGACACACCAGCCTAGCTAACAAGACTGCACGAGGAAGCCGTTCTCTGTTCCTAGACTGTGCACTACTCATCTACATCTCCAAGCCGCTGCTGATAACTAGAGAATGCAGACTTCTTCCTGCATGATTCCCTTAGTCTAACATCGAGCAGAGCTAATCGGTCTGCACTGTAGAATCTGTATATGTGCAGACCTCTGTAGCGTATAATGTGTCATGAGTCTCCTGCACCGTAAGATGTTGGTGTGTATGCAGAGAGCTCCTAATTCCTACTCTGTGATCCTACTTATGCATCTGCCTTGAGACGCAGAGGGAATCCCCTCCAATCTTCGACTGAAATCAGGGAGGGATGGACACCGCTAGAAGGTTACCACCTCACATGCAAAAACGGTTCCCCTTTCCTAATTAGCCACCTGCCTGGTTTTACTCATGTGATGCCTACTCTATCACATGGTCACTGACTAAAATTAAATTGGACCTGTATTTTCCTAATATAGCGTTTTGGGCACTTACTAAGTTTGGACAAGCTCCTGATCTTCTGCGCTTTGCTTATCTATTCTAATGGCTCGGATGCCATTTCCACCTGATCTACTCCTACCTGAACTACTAACTAGTCTTCTGATAGGCTAGGAAGCCCTGCAATTACCTCGGGTGTCGCTGAGGTGGCCTCCTCCTCCACGTTCATCGTTGGCTCTGCTGCTGCTGCTTCGGAATACAGAAGCGTCTTCTGGGAAGCTGGGCCGACTTGTGCTTCCTCGGTCTTCTGAGGGACTAGTTCGACACTGGGAGCCATGGTGATCTCATAAGGGTCCGGGGAAGTCGCTTCCTCCACACGGAATACTTGGGAAGACGATCTTCCTTCCTGTCTTCCAGAAGACGTCTTGTCTTCCGGGGCATCTTCCGGGTTCTTCTCGGCTTCCAACGCTGTCACTACCAAGTGTACAGTGAGGTCGAACTCCCCCTTCTCCAAGTCTGGTCTTGTCGATGATGCTGGTGCTTGGGAAGACGTGTTTACTGATGGCGGGATCAAGAGAAGACCATAGAGCGTCTTCACTCTCTCTATCTGCCGGTCCAAGTACCTGAACATACTCTCCTTGCACTCCACAAACATTGCTTTGGACTCCTCGTCCCATCCTCTAGCCAGGGTAAGCAACTTCCTACCGCGGTGAAGTTGAACTTCTTCCGAAGCGCTTCCACCAACTGAGCTAGCAACCCCTGCGCACGAGCTTCCGTTGCTTCTCTCTGCGTCTTCTCGGTTGCGCTTCTGCGGCTTCCCGCAGTGTCTTTCACGTCGTCCTCTCTTCTGCAAGGACGGTGAGCTTATCCCGTACTCGCAGAACCTCCTGGTCACGCTGATGTAAGCGCGCCTGCAACTCCTGGTTGCTCTTCTTCAGCTGCGCTAACTCCTTGGAAGAAGTGACGTACTTGTTGTGAGTCGAAGGCTCAGTCCTTCCCTAAGTCTTCACAGTATAGCTTCCACTCTCAGAAGACGAATCTAGTCTTCCAGAAGACAGCTACTCCGTCTTCCGGGATTCTAACAGTGCTTCCTAAGTAGCGCTCGTCTTCCGAGCTGTATCGAATCAATCCTAACTAAGCAAGGCCTCGCATGGATTCCTAAGAAGACAACCCATCTTGCATTACATCCTACTTCCTATCAGAAGATACAAGATATGCGAGAAGTAGAGTATGAGAAAGGTTCAGAAGATGGTTGCGGACTCCTGCGGTGACAGTGGCCTCTGGGAAGACACTTGGGACAGCTTCCGATTCAATGTCTTTCTCGGAAGACTTCTCGAAGTCAGACTTCCCTTCACTGGTCTCACCTGTCTTCGTCTTCCTACACGCAATCTATCCTCACAACAGACTCAAGACAACTGCACTCTGTTCTTCTGACTTCTCACCTCTCATACGCACTCAGAAGAAGCTTGCTGCATGATGGGAAGACATGACCCTCGACCATTCCCTCCAGATTCTGCCAGCAAGACTTCTCACAACTCTCTTCTAAGTTCGGGAAGAAGAAGGAACGGCTGCTATGGATCGGACAGAAGAGACCCGAAATGGACCCTCACGTCTTCTCGCTCATTTTGCCAGCCTTTCAGTCTTCTAGTCTCTCTAGGAAGATGTGGAGTTGAGAAGCTTGGAAGACCGGGAGGCACAGGCCTAGTTCCCGAGTTCCAACTTCTCGAAATAACAAAAGAACTCACCACACCACTCAGGCTTCGTACCAAGTCTCTCTTAACACAAAAGCAACACAAATCCACTCTTGATACGAATTGGGTACAGTCGACTTCCGAAGACAGTCAGGCTTCCGAAGCGTCTTCCGTCTTCCGCCGTCTTCCGTCTTCCGAAGACATCGCCGAGAAGACGCTCTTCGGAAGACGGTCGTCTTCTGAAGAAATCAACTTATTATTACAAACAGCCCTTAAGATCATCTTCCTGATAAGGAAGCCGTAATCTTAAGTAACAACGCTTCTTCAGTTATACAAATAAGTTATTAATCTCAAAAATTTCAAAAATTCGTGAATCATGTAATTTGTGGACACCACAGGCATTGCCCTCCAACAAATCGTCCGGTCAAGTGATGACCGAACTGAACCCTGCAACGGATGCCATCGTCCCTGCTGTAGGCTCCTTCATCCCAACTCTAGCACTGAACCGCACTGGTAAGCGGCTCACTCGTCTCTCACCGGACTGCCAACCTGGTCTGTAAGATGTTTTCTCCGTCTAATAGTCGATCACGAATCCCATAGGATACAACACAACACCTCCAACCAATACATCATAAGACTCTGCGGCTGTAACGATGGCCTTGGCCTTCACCATAGAGCCATCTGTGAGATGATCTAGTCGAACTCTCACCGTCAACATCTCGCGTGTCATGTGTAGAGCTGTACTCCCTGATCCCCCTAGAGATGTCTGCAACTAGAATGGACATCTCTCCACCTCGGACTTCTTCAGACCCAAACCAATACACGCCGCCTTCCCCAACATCAACGGTTGGGCTCCAGACTGGACTGTCAACTTGATCTATAAGATGTTGTCTCCACCCAATAGTGGATCACGAACCCCATAGGGTATAACATAGCACCTCCAACCAATACATCATAAGACTCCGCAGCCGTGTATGATGGCATTGGCACTCACCATGGAGCCATCCTTGGGATGATCTGGTCGAACTCTCACCGTCACGTGTAATGTGTAAAATTGTACCCCTTGATCCCTCTTAGAGATGTTTGCAACTCGAATGGACATCTCTCCACCTCAGACTTCTTCGGACCCAAACCAATACACACCGCCTTCTTCAACATCAATGATTGGGCTCCAGAGTCTAACAAGATTTTCTGTCGTCGATACACTTTCCCTGAAGGTGCCACCAAACAGAAGATATCACTTTTGTTTCCAACAACACCACACATGGTGCCAAACCAGCACGGTCAATCGCCGGCCTAGCTGATAACTCATCTAACCTAGCAGTCGCCGCTTGCCAAGTACCACTGGTAGCTGTCCTGATCCTCGACTTCATGGACACGTCTACCGCCTCTCGCTGAACTACTTCGGCACTAGAGGTAACTACATCCTCGCTCTCACTGAGCGTGGCCGCCAACTGGAACACTGGAGCCAAGTTGACTCCCAATGCCCTCATATCCGTGGCTGAGAATAGTGGGGCTCGCAAAATGCTGTAGCCGCCCCCAACATCGGGTTCGACGCCGCATCCACAGACGTCGAGGGTGGACTCACATCACACCCACTCCTGGATGTCGATGCCTCCAACTCTACTACACCATCGGTATGTCGTTTAAGAACCATAGATGTGGTCCTCAACGTCTCCGATAACGTGAATGACTGGGGAAGCCTGGCATGTCTACCAGCCTCCCCGCGTTGTGGATCCAACTCTACTGACGCGCCTCGTGGCTCGAAGGCACGTACTTCACCTCTAGTCACTGCCGCAGATGTCTCAATCTGCGCCACACCAGCCATGAAGTCGAAGTCACCTCCTTCTCCTCCATAAGACATGGAAGCCTCTGTTCCACTTGATCTCCGTTGAGCCATAGCCATACTAGATATCCTCTGCTCCAACTGCTCAATCCGAGCAGCCATACCGGCTTCTGACGTCATAGCAGACGGTGGACCGATCGGTCCTCTCCCAGGTGCTGGATCTCTACCTCCAGCTCGACCACCATGGCCTCCCTGAGCTCCTCCGCCTCGTCCACGATCAGTCTTCTCTTGCCGCAACTCGGGATGGAGATCAAAACAACGGTCACTACTGTGACCAGGTTGTCCGCAATGGTCACATTGTCTAGGTATTGCTTGAGATGTCCCTGTCATCTCATAACTATCTCTCCTTTGTGGACAGTCCTTCTGCTGATGAGGACCATCACACGTCCAGCAAGGACCCGCTTGCTGCTGGGTAGAGAAGGACGGCATGGGCTTCTGCCCACCAGATCCTTCAACACCTCTCTGAGATCGTGACTGCTCCGCACGATCCTTACCACCACCACCACCACGCTGTTGCGTAACCTGTGATCCTCGAGAAGAGGTGGTCGCTCCATGCGGTGTCTCCTTGCTGAACCCAGCAACAACCACCCTCTCCTCCATCATGTTGAGCTCAATCCTCTCAGCCAGACCAAAGACAACTGCCAACGTCGGAACGGTATCTCTAAGGAGAGTAGCATCTCTAACTCTCTTACGCAGCTCCCGGTCTAGTATCCCATACCAGAACTGGACTGCTTGTGCTTCCGTCACCCCTTGGGTAACGCTGATCAACCGCCTCACGCGAGTAAACGCCTCGCGTAGGCTCTCTCTAGTCTTTCGCTAGAACTGGTGCAGACTCCTCAACTTGTCGGTCCGCACACCTTGATAGTTCTTTCTCAAACATTGGAAGAACTGAACCACAGGGTTAAACCTTGGTGATATCCCGCTCACACTACCACCTGCTCCACTACTTGTGGACGCACCGCTGGTAGTAGGTACTCCGCCACCTGTGGATGTACCACTGCTACTGACACCCGAACTCGCATATGCTACGCTTCTCGAAATTGCACTAGTAGTGATAGAAACGTAGTTGGGAGACCAATGTTGTCTCCACAACTCAATCTCACACTATAATCTCGCCTGAACTCATGATAATCGTCCATCGGCGGTCCCTCCAAGTGTTGGAACAAATCCTTTCATGTCATGAAGGGTGTAAACAACTGTGGATTCCGCATCTGCTGTAGATCGCACCAATTGTCGAACTCCTAGATGAAGTCATCCAGCTCAATGGTACCAACTATACCCAAGTAACGTTGAGACCCCTTCGTGGCCTCATAGATCTCGTCCATGTCCCACAACAACGGTGTGGCGACACTAGACTCACCATCAGAAAATGCACTGTCTGCGTCTGACTCGTCCTCTAGAACAACCGACGATAATGATGTAGGTAGTCGGTACCTCACCCCACTCTGTGTATACCCACTGTCTGAGAAGTCCCCACCAGAACCTCCCGAGAACTCCGTGATGAGAGAATCCCGCTAACACACTCCCCAACCGGAAGTCGCAATCTCCGTCACCATCGTAACCACCACTTGCCTAACCCTGCTCCTACTGAGCTCACCTATCCCCTACTAGGACGATCAAGATAAGAGCAACATGTACCTGCCATCATCACAAGCAGTCTCTCACTGTCTGTTGGTCGTCACTCCAACCGCACGGTGAGAGAGACAAAGGTAGTCTGACTGGTCCGCAACTCCAGCCTCACTACCGACAGCACACTGGAGTGAACTCACTCCGGAAATCAAGCGCCAACACAAGCAAACGCGACGCAAAAACAGGAAGCAGAATATGGAGGGGTTCCAACCACAAGAAGTCCAAACGATAACCCTCCACACTCAAACATTCATATAAAGAGAAATCCAGCCCCACCCGGACTGACGCCTCCTCGTCGATGACCACATACACAATATATGGTCACCAACTATTGTAACTGACACTTGAGGTCACTAACTAGATGTCCACACCTCTAGTAACTCCAAAAACATCCACGTGGTAGCTCTACTAGCTCACCCAAGACAACTGCCACCAACTGCCTCCATACACTTCTCTACGGTATAGGCAAACACTACCACAACTATAGCTTCCCCCTAATACTGTGGGGTCGTCCTACCACTCCTCTAGGAACGTGCGAGAAGGTCTCCTACTACCTTATACAAGTCCATAAGTACTTGCATGCATCCCTGTAGGACACCAAGAGCTATTGGTCTAGTGGTAAAGCCAAAGCTAAGACTACAGAGTTAAGAGCCCAGGTCCAGAAATAGTGTTGGGATGGGTGACCAGCTGGTTTTACACTTCCCACACAACTGGAACTTGGATACCTCTCTCACGCTGCCAGCAAGCTGGCTTGCGGCGGGCGCGGTGTCGTGTTGTACATGGGTCTGTACAGTGAAAACTAGTTGCAAAGAGATCTTTTCTTTGTTGTGTAAAAGAAGCTGCCATGTAGCTTATCAAGCTGGGCAAGAGCTAAGCTGGGGTGGTGCTTGACAAGCTGTCCCCTAGCTTGAGTTGGAATATCACCCTAAAGGTGTCGAAAGACATCAGAATGCAGAGCTCGACGAGGAGAGCGACTTCGTGCTTCCAGTTTTGACAGAAAGTGCTTTAAGTAATAGTTAGCACGTGTTTTAAACTGAGAAATATGCGAAAGAGGGAAATCTGTCGATTCTGACTCGTGACTTGAACTCAGAATCTGATTGCGTAGGTGTGTAGGTGTTCACAAGTACTATAGTTTTGACTCTTTACTCGTTTAAAACGGAGTTGTATAGAGAAGTTAGCGTACAAAAAGCTAGTAAAGACTTTACAAGAAGATTTCCTTAGTAAAGCATATGTACAGACTAAAAAAGCTTTTTGAACGGAACCAAAGGCCATCCCAGTGTTAGGGCGCCTGCCTAGGAGGGAAGTGGTCTCAGGATCAATCCCTCCTGGCCTCTGGTTCCTATTCCGGCATGTTGGCCTCCCGGATGGGAGTCTATGTTGGGTATGCAGCCATGTCCTGCATATCTAGGGGCGGGAGACCGGTATCTCCTTTAATCGTGGGCTTCCTGGCCTAAGCCTCCGCATGCCATTCTGAATATACTATGAGAGATACCTGGTGCGCATATGGAGGGGCTGTAAGCCCTGTGGGGCAGCCTCATAAGTGTTGGGGCTTCGGCCTACATTGGATGGCTTGTAGTATATTCAAGGTGGCATCAAGATGGCATCATAAGTGTTGGGGCTTCGGCCTACATTGGATGGCTTGTAGTATATTCAAGGTGACATCAAGATGGCATCAAGAGCACTTAATTCAAGGTGGCATCAAGAGCACTTTAGAGGAAACTTTTGCTAATTAGTTAAATAACCATCGAGTCGGCTTGCGATGGAGAATGAGACTATGGGAACCTTTATTAGTGAAGAGGTAGAGTTTGTGGAGACAACTGTGAAACTTGTATTAAAAAGGGGCCAAACTTGTAAATAAAGCTTTGTACGCATAAGGACAGCAGGGGAGCAGCTTAAGCTAGGGCCCTGCTTCTGATAAGTGACTGCGCTTATAAGGACAGCAGGGGGGCAGCTTAAGCTGGAGCCTTAAAAGTTTAGGTTAAATACTGCTATAGGGGTGGCTACTGCTCAAGGTGCTCATGTTCAAGGGACTCCTGGTCAGGATGGAGTTGGTTCTCAAGGAGGACCTACGGTGGTTCCAACAGCGACAGCACAGCCTGCCATAGACACATCTCAGATTCTTCAGGCGTTGGCTGCCTTGATTCAACAACAGCCTGCAGTTGGAGGAGGTGAGCAGAAATCCACGAAGGCGTTACAAGTAGTTGTTGGTCGATGTGGACGATTTGATGAGAGAGATGTTACTAGGTACCTGCGGGAGTATGTAGGTGAGATGGAGTTGGTCAGGGCACCTGAAGTGGAGGTAATTCTAAGCTTTGAATTGACTGTTGTTCCTGAACTGAGAGAGAAGGTTAAGGGTTTACAGAGAAGACATTTAGGTGGGTGGACTCTATTTGAACGGGCACTGAGAGAAGAGTTTCTAGAAGAGGACTCTGAAAGAGTCACCAGAAGAACTCTAATGGATTGGATAGAGCGTCAGCCTGGACGTTCCATGAGATTGAATGAAGTGATCCGTGAATTTGAGAAGAGGTATTCTCAGCTTTCTGGTCTAGAGAAGTTGACGTTGGATGCTAGGAAGACAGAGTTGTTCTTAGGGGCTCTGGATGAGTTCACCGCAGATAGGCTTTGTTTCATGTTGGCTGATCGAGGGGCTGAAGGGGGAGTTACATCTGATTGGAGGAGAGTGGAAGAAGCAATATCCACCCTTGCTAGACAACGTCGTGGTAGGATGGTGTTGCAGCTAGAGACCTTGCCAGAGCAAAGACTAGCTCCTCCAGTTCATATAGCCCCTCCTACAATACCTCAGGCACCCATAGTGATTCCTCAAGCACCCATAGTGGTTCCTCAAGTGGTTCCTCAAGTGCCTGCAGTACCTATCTCAGCACAGAGAGGACCTAGACAGCAGCAGCGACCTGTGGAGAACCGAAATCAACATAACTTGATAGAAGAACTCACTCAACAGCTGAGAGATTTGAGGGTTGAGATGGCAGACCTGAGGAGAGACCAACGACCTGTTGGACCAGGTGCTCGACCTATAGGAGGAACCTTTACCAGAAGATGTATTTGGTGCGATAGCCCAGATCATCTCAGAGGAGATTGTCAAGACTTGGCGGTTGTCTTGCGGGAGGGCGTAGTCAATTATCAGAATAACAGGCTGTATTTAACCACCACGGGGCAGCCTCTTAACACGTATTTTGGAAGAAGAGGAATGAGGAGTTCTCTTCCAGCACTTACTGGCGCGAATACTACAGCGATGACTGCGGGTTCTGCAAAGGCTGATGTGTATACAGGGAAGGTTGAGGTGCGCACTAATCCAACTATGGTTGAGCAGGCTAATGAAGTCTCAGTTGAAATGATGAAGAGAGGTGCAGAAAGCATTAGGAGAGCTACTGGGTGGAGAGATCCAGTAGATGCAACTTCTATTCGAGCTTTTTTAGAAGCGAGTAGCGAATAAGATGCTATGGTGGAAGACAAGAGAAGACGAGATGCTTCTGACTTAGACGCAGGGGTACCAGACGACGATGGTCGTCAGAGAGTTACAAGAAGGAGAGCAGCAGAACCATCGCCAACTATACCAATTGGAAGGTCTCCTGCTGTAGAGGATATGCCCTCTACCTCTACAGCACCACCACCTACAGTAGATCCTATGGAAGGTGTACATGATTTACCACAAGAGCCTACTGCTACGGATAGAGTGCGGAGGAAAAAGTTTACAGCACAGGAGAAGGGGAAAGCTCCAGCTTACAAGTTGGCGGCAGACATCGAAACAGCAACAGACTTACGTGTTGTTCTGGAGCAACGCATTTTGGATGCTAGAGTTGAGTTTACTCTTCGCGAGGTACTAGGTATCGCCAAGAGAGAGTTTCATGAATTGATAATCGACATCATGAAGAGAAAGAGACAAGTATTGACTGAACAAGTAGGCAGTCAGATGGTTGGTGTGGTAGATGCTATTGGTGTTGATGGATTCAAAGATGATGAATATGAAGTATGGGTTGCTGGTCCTGCTGTTATTGAGAACGAAGATGAAGAGTTTGAGGAGGATAGGTCAAGCGCAGACAGCGATTTCAAGGAAAAGCACTGGGCAAGAGCGACAACTGAGACACAGGTTCGACTTGGAGGACTTTCTGAGCCAGTACCTGCACTTGTGGATCACGGTGTCGTGTCGTGGACCGGCTCCTACCTGAAATTCAAACTTCGATGCTTGTCGTTCCAAAGACACTCATGAGAAGACAAGCTAGGCCCCAGCTTACGGATTTTGGCACAATCTCAGATCTCCATTTTCATCGCATAGATGGGTAGAGCTCCTTGTCAGCTTTCCATAGGCACTTCATCTACTTCATTTAGACGCCTAGTGGAAAAGTTACAGGATTCGAAAGATGGAGAAAATAAGCTAGGCCCCAGCTTACGGGTTTTTGGCACCACTTCGGATCTTCGTTTTTATCGCACCAGTGGATAGAGCTCCTTGTCAGCATTTCATAGGCACTTTGTCTACTTCGTTTGGACGCATAGTGAAGAAGTTACATGACTCGAAAGATGGAGAAAACAAGCTAGGCCCCAGCTTACGAGCTTTTGGCGCAACTTCGGATCTTTACTTTTATCTCATAGATGGATAAAGCTCGTTGTCAGCTTTCCATGGGCATCTTGTTCATTTCGTTTGGACATCCAGAGAAGAAGTTATGCGATTCGAAAAAAGGTAAAATCAAGCTAGGCTCCTAGTTACTTGCTGATTGGGTATTTAGGGCTTCAGGCATTATATCAAAGACGCAAGGGGCCTGCTTCTTATTATTGACGGCTGAACTTCGTACGTACAGACTGTTGCAAGGGGGCTGCTTAAGGGGCTTGCTTGTTCCTGCGACCTGTCGATGGATGTTTTGGAGAATTGGGAAGTCCAATACACGCGTGCAAGGTGTCATCGGGTTCAGATTTGTGCAGGCTACGCACAGGTTAAGACGGTTCTTGAAGAGACGGATCGGGGGTGGTGTTCTGGAAGAAATTGAGACGCAAGAAGCAGATTTGAGGTTTTCAGTTACTTGTGAAGGAGAGTTGGACCGTTCGGGCCGTTCCGGAGTCCAAACTTGCTGTCCTTGGATCCATTGGGATCAGAACAACGAGTTCTTCAGGAAATTGAAGACGATACCAGTTTTCATCGGGCGGTTTGGGAGTTGTGAGTGAAATTGGTTCGCAAGGAAGCCTGAAGCGCTTGCGACCTGAGATTGGATTGTTCTTCGCGATCGGTGAGCCAAGCTCTTCGTTCTTGGTGCCTACGCGATCAGGGAGTCCTCATGTACGCATAAGAGAAGACTGTAAGTGAATTGGATTGTTGGTTTGGGTGTGGTGAGCGAATTTGAGCCGCAGGGAGCCGATTTACGTCAGTTTTTTGTAACCTGCGACCAAATTTCTCGAGTGGTTTTGCAAGGGGAACTCCAAACGGCTTGTTTGGAGTCTTGTTGGGTTCAGGGTAGCCAGATCTACCTACCAGCGAGGACGGATATCAGTTTAGACGATCCGTTTGTGCGGTGTGAGCAGTTTTAAGCCGCAGGGAGGAGCTTCTGGAAGTTCGGTCGCCTGCGACCGAAAATCGGCGATATCTCGACTATCGGGAGTCGGATCTGAAGGTTTCTTGAGCCAAAGGAGTCAGGGAAGGAGACCCTATCGACATTTGAAGATCGTTTGGAGAAAGGAGAAAGTTCTCAGATAGGTCTTTTTCGGTTCCTTTGCTACGGATTTCGTCTTTTTGAGTTCGTTAGGGACTTAATTGGTTGTGTACGGCTTGTGGCAGCTAGCTTTAGCCAAGAGTTAGTGCGTGGATGTGGTTTGGACTTGGGTTTTGGATCGCGTGATATTGTTGTGGCTCTGTTTGTCAGCAAAGAGAAGTTTCTCTTGCTTTGAGCTACGCTTTGGCGATTTCAGGCTAGGGTTGCGATTCAGGGGTTTGTTTTAGGGCTTCTGAAGTAGGTTACAGACCGCTCTGGTCTATTCCTCAGTTTTGTGCTGTTAGGAGAAAGAATCGGCAGTGTACATACTTTCAGAGTGGTATATATCGCAGCATTCTTTTTCGTGGTTATTTTTCTCTGTCTTGTCTCTGTTTGGCACACAGCATCTCCACAGCCAGGAACCTCGCGTTTTCCTGGACATCCTTCACGCACAAAATATCCAACACGATACGGTGGTGAACTCGACGTGAAGGTATGGGGTGGAGATTTCTTCTGTGTGTGAACTTTGAAGAAGAGATTGGCAGTCATGAGTGGGGATGAGAAAGGTGATGGAGATGGAGCTAGTGGTTCAGGTGGGTTGCCGAAGGTGCAGTTGGATCCAGCGACTGCATCGATGTTCCAAGCTTTCACTATGTTCTTACGGCAGCAACAATCTGATGAGCGGAAGGAAGCTTTGGCAACAAAGGCGCTACAAGCGGTGGTCAGCAGGATTGACCAGTTTGATGGAAGAGATGTCTCAAGGTATCTGAGACATTATGTGAAGGAGATGGAGCTGAACCGGGTCTCAGAAGATGAGATGATTGAGACGTTTGAGTTGGCAGCAGCTCCAGAGATTAGGGATCATGTTAAAATGCTAACGAAGCATTTTAACAAAGATTGGGAGACTTTTGCTCGTGCCTTGATGGATGAGTACTTCTTGGAGGACTCTGATAGAGTCACCAAGAAGTCATTCTTGGAGTGAGTTGAGCAACCGAGGAAGGGTTTACAAGCTACAGAGCTACTCAGGGAGTTTGAGAAGCAGTTTTCACGGCTGACCAGGATGGAAAAGTTGACATTGCAGTCCAACAAGACAGAGCTATTTCTTCAGGCTGCAGATGAGAAGTTGCAGGAGAAGCTAGAGGTACTTCTGGAAGACCGGGAGGAGGACGATGGATTGACCAGTAGCTGGAAGAAGGTTGAAGAAGCTGTTGGTCTGCTCACCAAGATGGAGCGGAGGCGAGAGAAGGTTCTTGTTAGGAGACTGACACCAGCACCAACTGCTGTAACACTTGTTCCTGTAGTTCGACCAGTTGTTCCTGTTGCTAGACAGGTAGTGCCAGTTGCTCCTGCTGTTCCAGTTGTTCAGACACCGAAAGTATCTCCGAAGAAGGACTCAAGTCTTGAGGAGATCATGCGTGGAATGCGAGACTTGCAGATCAAACTCACCAGATTGGAGGAACAAGGGTCTACAAGCGGAACGAAACCTGTTGAGAAGCAAGGCTGGATCCAGCGATGCATCTGGTGTGATGGTACCGATCATCCGCGCAGAGATTGCAAGGAGTTCAGTGATACCTTACAGCAAGGGGTGATCTTCTGGAAGGATGGGAAGGTAGCGTTGAGGGATACAGGTGCACTTCTTCAGACCAACTTTGGTAGAGGAGGGATGAAGAAGTTGGTTGAGGACCACCTATCAGCGCAAGCAGTCGCAATCGTGGAAGCTGGAACTTATGGCATAAGGGTTGAGGATCAAGCTGAGAGGAGTTCCAACAAGGAGGTTGAGCCAAGTGGATTGTGGTCATCAGCCATCTCCATGAAACAGAAAGGGAAGATGGCACGTGAGACGTTGCAGAGGACAGCTGCTACGATCAGAAGGGATACTGGATGGGAGGATCCGATAGAAGCTCTATCGGTGCATGCTTACATCGCCAAGAACCAACACGAAGCGTTGTTGGAAGAGAAGAGAAGGTGAGATTCAGAGGATGCAGGGGAAGGAACTTCTTCCAAGAGACAGACTCGAGGGGAGAAGGTTCACCAAGAGCTTCGGGATGCAGGAGCTCAAGACCTACCGATGGACGATGCTCCTTCTCCATCGAAGGAGAAATCCCAGAAGGAGAAGGGTAAGCCGGCTGCGTACAAGCTACAATCGGATATCGAGGCGTCAACAAACTTGAAGGGAGTCTTGGAAGATCGCATTCTGAATGCGAAGGTGGAGTTTACTTTGAGAGAAGTGTTAGGCATCGCCAAGCGTGAGTTTCATGAAGTCATCATCGATGTCATCAAACAGAAACGACAGATTACGGGTGAGACTGATTTATCGCATGCTTTGGATACTAGGATGTCTGTGGATGAGGAGAGAGAGCTTGCAAGGTGCAGTGTCTATTCTCTAGAGGAAGAAAGAGATCGAAGGCGCAGGGTGCATTTTGAGGATGAAGAGGAGGATGGGAAGCGGAGCTCGAGTCATTACAGCCACAATCACTGGGCTCGAGCTACGACGGAGACGTTGGTGAGGATCGAGGACTTGGATGAGCCAGTGGTTGCTCTGATCGATCATGGATCAGAAATCAACATCATGTCGAAGGAGCTGTACAAGAGGAAAAAGTGGCCGATCGACACAGAGCATGGATGGGTCATAAGAGCAGCCAACAACACGAGAGGAGACTTGTATGGAGCTTGTCCAGACATCAGAGTGCGCGTAGGTGAGGTTGCTATCGAGCAAAACTTCTTTGTTCAGGAAGCAACATCATACCCACTCATTCTGGGCCAACCTTTCATCATAGCAACCCGGATGGAGACAAAGGTACTGGACGACGGATCTGCGTATGCTAGGATCCGAAGTCAAGATGGGAAGAGAGCGGTACAGTTCCTGACTGTACCGTCCAACCACGAGCGCAACCGAGATCGTTTGAGGGAGAAGCCGCTTCCAAGGGTGAGTGAAGAGTTCAAGGATTTTCGTTGAGTACCACTATAGAGCGGGATTGTGGTGGTGCGCAAGAGAAGGTACTCTCGCTTGATGGAGATAGTGCCTTTTGTACAGGGTTTGTTGGGTTTTCAGATTGTGGGATTGCTATTTACAGGAGGGTAGAAGAGTTGAGAAGAAAAGAACAAAAACATTTGCGTGGTGTTGAGTTGATGTTGAAAGAGTTGGGTGAGCTAGAAGGGGATGAATGGATTTCTGGTGTTTATGAAGAGGATGGGTTGGAGGATCCTTTGCGAGAGATCATGTCTATTGGATGAGAGGATATGGATAAGGTCGTGCAGATTCATTCAAGGGAGGTCTATTCGGTGATCGAATCATTCCGTGCACCGGAGGTTCGAGTTGAGACAAGGTACAAGACAATGGATAGGAAGGTAAAGCCAGTTGCTGGTCCTTTGCCGGAAGACACCAACCAACAGATGGATCGAGCTTCAAAGGAGAAGAGTTTGAGAGATCCTGTAATGATAGGACACAAGTTCACGAAGAAGACCCTTGAAGAGCTGAAGATTGGATCTGATGAGTCTCTTCTACCAGAAGAGAGGATGTGCTTCAAGGAGATGCTTTCAAGACATGGGAAATTATTTTCTTTTGAGCCACATGAGATTGGGTGTGTAGATCCGTACGTTGTTACCCCGATGGTTATCTTCACGGTACCGCATGTGCCATGGAACCTGAGACCAATTCCAGTACCGCGGGCTCACTTGCCCAAACTAGTGGAGTTTCTGAAGGAGAAGATGCAGATGAAGATCTTGGAGCCGTCGTTTGCACCATATTCAAGCAGATGGTTTACAGTACCAAAGAAGAATGGATCGCTGCGGTTCATCCAAGACATGCAGCCGTGAACGCAGTAACAATCAGAAATGTTGGGGTGGGACCGATTGTGGATGAGTTTGCAGAAGCGTTTGCAGGAAGAGCGATTTACTCGATGGGAGATCTTTACTCAGGGTATGATCAGTTTCAACTAGCGGAGGAGAGAAGAAGCTTCACGACAATGAGGACACCTTTGGGGTTGGTTAGGATGTGTACTTTACCGCAGGGAGCTACCAACTCGGTAGCACACATGATGAACGGGATGAATCGAGTTCTAAGAGACTTCATTCCTGAAAAGACGATGCCGTTCTTGGATGACATCCCCATTAAAGGATGTGTGGAAGATGAGAAGGATGAAGCATTAGATCAGAGGGGGTGTCGGCGATACGTCACTGATCACATCGCAGACTGTGAGAAGATCTTATCTCGACTTGAGGAAGTTCATCTTACGCTGTCAGGTGCGAAGTCTACATTTGGAGTTAGAGAGGTTTTGATCGTTGGTCATTTGTGTGGATCGTTTGGTCGGAAGCCAGATCCGAACAAGGTGGATTGGAAAGATGAAGGAGGTTTGCAACTCGCTGACAGAAGTAAGAAGATTTTTGGGTGCTTGTGTATTTTACCACATTTGGATTCCTCATTATGCGCATGTGGCGGATCCGTTGTATGGATTGTTGCGTAAGGGTCATAAGTTCAAATGGGAGGAAGAGCATACTGATGCGGTAAGGAAGCTGAAGTCTTTACTATCATCTCCTCCAGTTCTGGGAAGGATTGATTACAAGGGTGCTAGGCCGGTGGTTCTTACTGTGGATACAAGTCCAGTTGCAATTGGATGGGCAGTCAGACAGGATGATGAGGATGGAGACAGGTTTGCGGTTAGATTCGGAGCGAAGGTGTTAAGTGCTCGACAACGTGCTTACCCGCAAGTGAAGAGAGAACTGTGGGGTATTGTTTCAGCTATGAAAACTGAGAAAGAGTATTTGATTGGAGCAGTAGTGGTAGTTGAAACTGATTGCTTGTCGTTGTTAGGGATGATCATGAATTGTTCAACTCCTGATATTGCGATGTTACAATTGATCGCATATATCAAGTCGTTGAACCCGGAGTTTAGACATATCGTAGGGAAGGATAATCTGATGGCGGATATGTTATCTCGGGCTCGATATGATGGGGTGATAGATGGTAGAAGACATTGACGACGTGGGTACAGAGTTCTATTCGATTGCACAAACAGGAAGGGAAGATGAGTTATTTGTTGAAGGGTTGTATGATGGTGATTTGCTTGATATCGGGAAGTACCTTAGTACGATGGTTAAGCAGACAGGTTGGACGGATGAGAGGTTTCGGAGAGTTCGAAGGAAGGCCTACAACTTCATGTTGCAGGATGAGTTTCTTTGGAAGCGACCGAAGCAGAAAGGTGGGGTACCGCTACGAGTGATTTGCAACAAGGAAGATCAGCAGAAGTTGCTCAAGGCGTTCCATGAGAGTCTTCGGGCAGGACATCTTTGGGGCACTTTTACAAAAATGAAAGAGCGATATTGGTGGAAAAACATGTACAGGGATGTTGTATCTTTTGTGGAGTCTTGTTTGACATGTCAGATGTATTCGAATATCCGACATCGTGACGGATTACATCCGACTTATCCGTTGGCGATTCACTTCAAGTGAGTGGTAGACTTGGTGATTATGCCGGTTGGATTATGGCAGATGAGATATTTGGTACTTGCTAGAGAGGATCTTTCAAATCAAGTCAAGGGTAGGGCGCTTCGGACGAAGACAACTGAAGGGGTATGTAGATTTCTCTTGGAAGAGGTTGTTTGTCGGTATGGATGTGTGGGAAAGATCACTGCAGATCGAGGAGAGCTAGATGCACATGAGGCTCGTGAATTCTTTGCAAGGTGTGGGGTGAGGTTGTCACTGACAACTGCTTACAACCCCGAAAGGAATGCCAAGAGTGAACGTGGTCATCCACCCATTGTGAAGGCTTTGGTGAAGGCTTGCAACGGAAGGGTACGCGAGTGGCCTCGACTCTTACCATTTGCGTTATGGGCAGATCGAATGACGCACAGCTCGGTGACAAGTTACATGCCGGTGGAACTCATCACAGGTCAAAAGCCTATCATGCCGATTGAAGAACATGTTTTGACATGGAGTGTGTTACCTTGGGAGGACAATTTGACTAGAGAAGAGCTTCTTGCTATTCGAATTAGGCAGTTAGAGAGAAGACCAGAGGATATCCAAACTGCTTTGGATAGACTGCGAGAAGCACGGTTGAAGAACAAGGTCAGATTTGATCAGCGACATCGTTTGAGACCTAGGGAAATTAAGGAAGGTGATTGGGTGTTAGTCTATGACAACAGTCTAGACAACCAGCATAGTGCACTCCGGAAGTTTTCCAGAAGATGGTTTGGTCCGTATGTGGTGAAGAAGGTTCATGACAACGCAACTTACGCCCTGCAAGAGTTGGATGGAACGAGCTTGAAGGTACCAGTGGCAGGTAAACGTGTCAAGATTTTCAAAACGAGAGATGAGGAGGTCGATCTAGCAGATATCTTGACGGAGTTTCAGTTTGAGGATGAGGATTATGCAGAAGATCTTGAAGGTGAGGTTGGTTACGATGGGAAGTAGGACGATAAGCCGGTCCACTCCTTGGTTGGTATCTCTGGTGCATACCGGAGGATGCACAGGTTCAGAGGGGGTGGATGTCGTGTCGTGGACCGGCTCCTACCTGAAATTCAAACTTCGATGCTTGTCGTTCCAAAGACACTCATGAGAAGACAAGCTAGGCCCCAGCTTACGGATTTTGGCACAATCTCAGATCTCCATTTTCATCGCATAGATGGGTAGAGCTCCTTGTCAGCTTTCCATAGGCACTTCATCTACTTCGTTTGGACGCCTAGTGGAAAAGTTACAGGATTCGAAAGATGGAGAAAATAAGCTAGGCCCCAGCTTACGGGTTTTTGGCACCACTTCAGATCTTCGTTTTTATCGCACCAGTGGATAGAGCTCCTTGTCAGCATTTCATAGGCACTTTGTCTACTTCGTTTGGACGCATAGTGAAGAAGTTACAGGACTCGAAAGATGGAGAAAACAAGCTAGGCCCCAGCTTACGAGCTTTTGGCGCAACTTTGGATCTTTACTTTTATCTCATAGATGGATAGAGCTCGTTGTCAGCTTTCCATGGGCATCTTGTTTATTTCGTTTGGACATCCAGAGAAGAAGTTATGCGATTCGAAAAAAGGCAAAATCAAGCTAGACTCCTAGTTACTTGCTGACTGGGTATTTAAGGCTTCAGGCATTATATCAAAGACGCAAGGGGCCTGCTTCTTATTATTGAGGGCTGAACTTCGTACGTACAGATTGTTGCAAGGGGGCTGCTTAAAAGGCTTGCTTGTTCCTGCGACCTGTCGATGGATGTTTTGGAGAATTGGGAAGTCCAATACACGCGTGCAAGGTGTCATCGGGTTCAGATCTGTGCAGGCTACGCACAGGTTAAGACGGTTCTTGAAGAGACGGATCGGGGGTGGTGTTCTGGAAGAAATTGAGACGCAGGAAGCAGATTTGGGGTTTTCAGTTACCTGTGAAGGAGAGTTGGACCGTTCGGGCCGTTCCGGAGTCCAAACTTGCTGTCCTTGGATCCATTGGGATCAGAACAACGAGTTCTTCATGAAATTGAAGACGATACCAGTTTTCATCGGGCGGTTTGGGAGATGTGAGTGAAATTGGTTCGCAGGGAAGCGCTTGCGTCAGGTTTTCCATCGCCTGCGACCTGAGATTGGATTGTTCTTCGCGATCGGTGAGCCAAGCTCTTCGTTCTTGGTGCCTACGCGATCAGGGAGTCCTCATGTACGCATAAGAGAAGACTGTTGTAACAACCCAGAGAAACAAAAAGTATCGGAAATAGTAAATAAAGGATCGTTCTCACGAAGATACAGTTAACAATTACACAAAACACAGTACTACAACGTCACAATCATAATTCAGATAGTTTTCTGTTATTCTCACGGAATGGAATAATATCCGGATGAGAGTTTAAGTCTGATAAGAAACCAAACCCAAGTACAAACTTGATAAATCGAATACAAACAACAATGAAATAGTTCTTTGATCAGGGACCTTTCCAACAAACATATAAAAGATTCGAGAAGATATACGTATGAGTAAATGAGGTAGCAAAGTACTGCTGAAATGTTACTAGACTTCTTCTGAAAAGACAGAAGAATACAGACTTCACATCAAGGTTCCAAGGAATAAGTCCCTACTCTTCCTAAGAAATGTTCTTCCAACTAAATCCTCACTCTTAAGAATCCCACTTATTTGAAGAAGGCAGACTTAAGATGAAGCCACCATCATCCAAACTCTTCTTACAATTTAACTTATGCTCTTCCACTTCACAGTAACTAATATGTTCTCAGATCTTCGTTCAAACACCTTCGAAGTACACAGTTTCAACTTCGGCCGAAGTCAACTTCGGTCAAATTCTCCACTGAAGTCTCTTCGTCCAATGTAAATGACAAAGGCCTTCGTCAATCAGAATTACACCTGCGACAGCAAACTACGTCCTTCGTAGGTAAATCGCCTTCGCCCACTTTTCTCACACTCTCACTCCACAACTTGCGCAATCGAAAATTAAGAAACAAACACTGAAAACATGGAAAAGGTAAAATGACTGAGTGTCGCATCGCTTATATACTCCTTCGCCCTAAGATGGCGGATCTCATTTCCTACAAAAGATGGTCACATCTAGACCGCTTGATCACGACTCCCCAGTTGGCGGAACCGCAGTATTTACTCTACCTAACTGTAACTTCTGTCCTAAACTACATAGTGTAAACTTAACTGTCTCCCTAAGCTCCTTCAAATCTCTAATGATTCTCTCTGCTAGTCTAACTATTCTGCTCTTCGCCGAAGGATCTGGCGCTATCGTTAACTCTGCCCGAAGCCGCTGGAGTAGCTCCAACTCTGTTGCGTCAAGTTCGGTGGCGAAGTATGTTGTCGTAACCTCATCTACCTTCGTCCGAAGTTCTTCGGCCTTCGCCTCAGCTATCTCCTTCGCTTTCTCTGACTTCATCAGCTCTTCATCCTTTGCGACCAACTGCTCGTCCTTCGTCGCAAGCTGTTCCAACATGGCATCCCTCTCTGACTTCAAATCGTGAAAGCGTGCAGTCATAAGACTCAACTTCATCTCTACCTCTTGAATCTCATCCAAGTATCGCGTCTGTTCGTGTGACTGCTGTATGAGTAACGCCTCGCGTTGTGACATATACTTCTTGACATCGGCCGAAGTCTCTTCCAACTTCGCCATAAGAGCATCCTTCTCCTTCAACCATCCATACCGCCCGAAGTGCACAGCGTCGAGAAGGTCACTCAATGAAATTGTTTCCTTCGTCTCCTTCTCATAGATATGTCGTTGATGATCCATCTGTGCAATGAGTGGCAACGCTGTACCACTTAGGAACTCAAGAGTCTGCTCGAACATCTTCAATTCCTTCCCGATATTGGAGTCACTTGGTCCGGCCGAAGTTGTCGCTCCTTCTGGCCTAGGCGAAGTCCGAAGTTCTGGAACTTCCCTCTCTGTTGTCTGCTCCTTCGAGAGTACCCTGCGCACACTTGATTCTGCTTGGTCTCCTCCCGGTCTCACTATTCCTAATATCTCGACTGAAGATGACTTCGCCGGTGATTTAGCGCCATCGACATCTTCGTCCGAAGTCGTTATCGTCGTTCTTCTTGCTTTCTTCTTCCTCCTCGAAGTCGCACCCCCTGGTGTAAGTTCGTCGATCTTCCTCTTCGTCCGAGTACTAGGTCCCGCCGAAGTTGTCACTGGTGTCGTCACTTCTTCTTCTCTCTGAGGAGTAGCTTCCATTACCCGCTCATCTTCCGAGATTGTTCTTCGGTCGAACTTCTCCTCTTTTTCTGGTGACAGCAACTTCATTCCTCTGTAGAAGAATACTGCGAAGGCTGCAAAGTACGTCGACCCGCCTTCGTCGAAAGTGTTGAAGAGCTTCTGTACATGGTCGTGGAAGATCTTCGCCCAATACGCTTTCCTACCCCCGAAGATCTGTTCGATGAAGTTAATCTGCCAATTGGTCAGATAAGAAGTACGTTGCGGTTTGAAGATGGTGTTGAGGGCGCCACATCCCGCTTGAAAGGATCGATGTAGGTGTGTACTTTGAATCCGTTCGATCCCACCGGTGACTTCGAGAAGAGTTCGCCAAACTTCGCCACTTCTTCCGAAGTCGGCTTGCAAGTACTGTCATACATTAAGTCACCTGGTACTCCTGCGTCATCGATCCCTAGGGCGAAGTTCCAGTGGTTAAGAGTCCAATTGTTCGGCCTCGCCCGAAGATCTTCAGAGGGATGTCCTCTGCAAATGAGTATCTCCTGTAACAGATCCGAAGAGATCACACCCAGTTCTCCAGCAAGAACGCCAACCCCATCTCCTCGAGTCATTCTCGATACGGACTGAAGTCCGGCCACTTCGTCGCTATAGTCTTCAACTTCGGTCGCTTCGCTGTCTGCATTCCTCGCATCCTCGCTGAAGGTCCGAAGTACCTTCGATCTTCTATGCTTACGACACTTCTTCGTCGAAGTTGATACCTGATCGTGGAAACGTCGACTTCGGAGGTCGCCGTCGTAACCACCACAAACCGCACCGATAAAACCTAACCCTTCGCCGAAGTCTGTCTTCGCCCTCTTTCTTCTGATTGATGAAAGCGGAGCACTACAGTAAACTCGCGATTGGAAATAGTAAAGTGAAAATGCTTTTTGATCTTACTTATAGCTTTTCTCTTCGTCTCCTCACGTGCGAAGTCCTTCTCGATTCTCGAGCGCGAAGTTGCGCTAACTCCTGTCTTATTTTAGTTCTTCTTTCCCAGGTCTTAACTTCGTCGTCCGATGTCCATTCTTAGCAAATGAGGTATCCCTGGAAAGCTCTTCGTTCGTAGAATACAAACAAGTTATCTCTTTGAAGATGTATCTATCATAACTTCTGTATTTCTACTCAGCACCATTCTTCGGCGTAGAAATCCTATTCTTCACTGAATCTATCTTATCTATCATCTATACTAAACATTCTATTGTTTTACTTATAAAAAATCAAAAAATTCTTAACAAAGTGAAAATCCAAGGCTTCACATACTCCCCCTCTCAATTGTGAAGCGACCTCGCGAACACATTCAGCTGTAGTATCGTTTGATCCTTCCTCCATTTACCCGAGTAGCAAAGAGATTTCCTTCTAGGTCTTTAAGTTGGACTGAACCGTTACCATAACATTGTTCGACTATGTATGGTCCCATCCATCGCAGTTGTAGCTTCCCTGGAAACTTAATGTCTGCTATCATATAGCAAGACCAAGTCACCATCGTTCACCTCAACTTTTCTTAACCTCTTGTCATATACTTCTTTCCGCTTCTCTTGTATGTCCTTAGTTAGCTCCAGAGATGCTTCACGATTTTCTTCTTATGCCATCAAACTTTGCAATCTGATGAGCTGACTATCTTCTGCAGACAGTCTATCTTGTGACAGAATCCTGTAAGTAGGGGTTTCAAACTCAATAGGCATAATGGGATGCATTCCATACGCCAAGAAGAATGGTGTTTGTCGTGTTGTTATCTTCTCTGTATTTCTGAATGCCCAAAGCGCTGCATCCAACTTGGTGTCCCAATCATAAGCATGATTGACAGTAACTTTGTTCAGAATCTTGCACAGTAATCCATTGCTTTTCTCGGTAAGTCCATTCACCTTAGGATTATATGGGGTAGTCTTCCGATGCTTGATCTGAAAGTAATCTGTCAGTGCCTCTATGGTATTGTTCAAAAAGTGTGTGCCCTTATCACTCACCAGTTCCAATGGACATCCAAACCTGGTGATGATATTCTTGTGTAGAAACGCTGCCACGGTTATCGCATCATCTTTCTTTGTCGCTTCAGCTTCCACCCACTTGGTTGCATAATCTGTAGCTACCAAGATATATCTTCTGCGTGTCTTCTTCGTCGCTGGCTGAATAGGCCCTACAAAGTCAATTCCCCACTTCTCGAATGGTGCAAGAGGTAAGATAGGATGAAGTGGTCATTGAGTAGTTCGAGGAGGCTTACCCACTCGTTGGCAACTGTCACATCTCTTAATGATCGCATGCACATCTTTGTACATGGTGGGCCACCAGTATCCTGCATCCAAGGTCTTCTTCACTGTGTTGCGAAGAGCATAGTGTCCTCCTGCTGGTTCCGAATGCATGGCATCCACCACTCTTCCTACTTCTTCCTCTTCTAGACATCTTCGTAGCTCATCATCAGTCCCTCTTTTGAACAGAATGCCGCTCTTCAGTTCGTACGGTCCAACCTTGTGTATGAACACTGTACGCTGTTCCACATCCATTCCTTCAGGACACTACAACGTATACAAATATCTGTATATCTCATGGTACCTACTTGTGGGAGTGACTGTGAGCTGGAAAAGTTCTTCGTCTGGAAAGTCATCTGCTACATTGTCTTGACGCTCTCCCGTCCTCAGTCGAGACAAGTAGTCTGCATTCTCGTGATGTTTCCCTGCTCGAGTTTGAACTGTGAATTTGAATTCCTGCAATAATAACATCCATCTCGCTATTCTTCCTGATAGATCAGATTTTTGCACCAGATGTTTTAAAGCATAATGATCCACATAGAAAACAAACTCTCATCCCAACAAGTAGTGTCGAAATTTCCTGACAGAGTACACCATCCCTAGTGCTTCCCGCTCTGTAGTGGAGTAGTTCTTCTCTGCAGCGGATAGCTGTCTACTCGCATAGTAGATCGGATGGTCCCTCTTTTGACTGTCTTTCTGACTCAACACCACTCCAATAGCGAATGCTGAAGTATCCACATACACTTGAAAAGGTAGATTCCAATCTGGTGCCTTCATGACGGGAGCTTCAATCAACTTCGTCTTCAGCGTTTCAAAGGCCTTCTGCCTCTGTTCCTGCCAGATGTACTCAATAGTCTTCTTCAACAATTCGGTTAGTGGTGCTGCCAAGGTTGCATAGTCTTTGATGAACCTCCGATAGTAACCCACATGTCCTAAAAATCCCCGCAACTCGCTAACATTGGAAGGAGGTTCCAAAGCTACTATAACTTGAACTTTATCTACGTCTACTTCAATGCCTCGCTGCGAGACTCTATGTCCTAATAAAAGCCCTTCTGACATGGTGAAGAAACACTTTTCTGGATGCAACGCCAACTGAGCATCTCTACAACGCTGAAAAACTACTGCCAAGGAATTTATGTGTTCTTCCCTTGGACCAAAAACGCAAAAATCATCTATAAAAATTTCTAAGAACTTCCTAAGATACTCCTGAAAAATGTTTGTCATCATTCTTTGGAAGGTCGCAGGAGCATTACATAAACCAAAGAGCATCTTATGATAAGCAAAAGTACCCCAGTCAATGGTAAAAGTAGTTTTGTCTTTATCTTCTTCTCTGATGGATACCTGATTATACCCTGAAAATCCATAGAGAAAACTATAGCATTCGTGACCAGCTACCCTATCCAGAATAGAATCTGTAAAAGGTAAGGGATGATGGTCTTTTCTCGTTGCTGCATTCAGCTTTCGAAAATCTTGACATACTCTTATTTTACCAGTTTTCTTCTTAGGTACTATCACTATAGGCGATACCCATTCACTGCTAAGGACAGGAAAAATGATACCAGCACTCAAGTACTTGTCAATTTCATCCTTGACTAAAAGAGAGTACTTTGGGTTCAGTCTATACTGTCTTTGCCTTACAGGTACAGAGTTTTCCAGTAGGTCAATTCGATGTTGACCCCACTTCGCTGGGATACCCTTCATGTCTTCTATCTTCCAGGCGAAGACATCCTGGTAGTAAGTTAACATGTCATAGTACACTTCCAATTCGGGCCACTGTAACTTCGCTGAGATCTTCAAGACTTTCCCTTCGTCGAGAACCAAGTCCATTGTCGCTGATTTCAGTACCATTCCTTCTGTGTGGCTCACCTCTGAACTTCCCTGTCCCAACTGTGATTGCTATTCTTCCTCATTCTCGTCACATTCTCCTTCATCTTCTATCTCGTAGCATTGCAAGTAGTTCACCACTATGTAAGGTCCTGATTTCTCATTTTCCGAGCTAGTATCCGAAGATGAAGAGTCTTCGTCCGAAGTGTACCCCGAATCTGTCGAAGATGTTTCTCCCTGATGTGACATCTTCTTCCAGGATACAGAGACACTTTTCTCCTTGGGTTTCATCGGATCATTAAAGGACAACTTTTGCTTATACCAATCAGTGATTACCTTAGCACCGTATAGCCAAGGTCTCCCTATAAGCACTCCATAGCCAGATTTAACCAATGGCCGTAGTACAATATATGTAAGTTTGAAGATTATCCCACCTATTGTTGTAGGAATATCTCGTAGTACCCCCAAAGGTCTTCGCCGACTCTGATCCGCCATCCTCAACACCCTTGGTGTCGATTCGAATTGTGTGTAACCCAAACCATGCGCTGTATCCTCTGTAATGATATTCACGCTAGAACCCGAGTCTATAGGTACATGCTTTATTAGACATCCATCTATCTCGATGTCTACTTCTGGAGATCCTAAGTCCTCCAGTCCAACTTGAAACAATGAAGGCAAATTCTTTGACTTAGCCTTCGCTGGTTTTCTCAAGGCTACCAATAACAGTTTTCTGTACAGCCTATTGTCCTCGACCAACTGCTTAATGGTTATATTGGCTTGTTGGTTCAGCAAGTCTTCTACTACATTGTAATGAGGGCTCACCACTGGAACAACCCTCTTTGTTTGTTCTGCTGCCATCTTGCGCAGTTCGGATGGTCGTTCGACTTCGGGCGAAGAGACTTCGGCCCGCACCTTCCCTAGCCCTTCTTGGCTAGGTTCCACCTCCTTGGCTTGCTTACTCAGTTCCTTACCGAGTAGTACCCTTACTTCTTCGGAGATGTCCGCAGGTAATGTTCCTGGGGTCTTCTTCTTTCTCTGCTCTTCTTGACGATTATCTGTTCGTGCCGATATCGTCTGTTTCTCTACAACTTCGCGCACTTGTTCCTTCAAAGTTTTGTGCGCTTTCTTCTCTTTCTTCTGTTGCTTCCGCTCAGTCTTTTTAAGGTCCTTCGCCTCCTGAGCTGCAGCTTCTGCTAGAGTCTCTCCCTTTCGAAGTAGTCTCTTCCCACTTCGAGTCTCCACTTTGTTCACCAGAATCTCCTCGTCTTCTGGCCAACCATTTCCGTCTTCGTTTGATAGAGTACAGGTCTTCAGATCATCGACCAGTTCGACCATGTTTACTCCTGCATCTGATCGTTGTTGGTTGGGGGGCGGTTGAAATCTGACTCCGGTCTTCTGAACTGGTTCATTCGTACAGTCCGTAGCTCCGTGATCGGGTTTTCCACACTTCCCACATAATGGCATATAGCCCACTTGTTTCTTTGGATGAGGACAAGAAGGAGTCCAATGACCAGTAGCGCCACAATTAAAACATGATGTACCAAGAGACGGTGGTCTTTCCTGGTAACCTGCAGGGGCAAACTTTCGTTGGGTAACGTTAGTTGCCATCTGCTTAGGTACAAAACGTTGAATATGTACCGGGGGAATGGGCGTGAATTGTTGAGGCTGAGTGGGTATCATGGCTCCATCTTGAGCTTGTACTCCATAGACCCCGTCTTCACACTCTACAAAGTAATTGGGTTCGTATAATGGCGCCCACTCCACTGCATGGGTGTTATAGGATGATTTACTGTTGAAACATTCCGTATTGGCATGTCCAGGTTTACCACAATTAGTACACCACAAATTTGGACGTGAAGTAGTTGGCAATTTTCGTCTCTCGGGTGTTCTGACCAATTGCACCTTGAGGTCTTCGAACTTCTTTAGAAGATCATCAAGTGCAGTGTCCTTAGATGGCTGTGTCCTCCTCACCATCGGAAGTCTGGACTTCGTCATTCTTTTCCGCTTCTTATGCTTTTCCCCTTCGTCCGAAGATGAGATATCTTCGTCTTCTGATGTTGAGCTTTCGTCTGAAGACTCTTCTGAGGATTCTTCCGAAGATGAGAATTTTCGGTGTTTCCGTTTTGACTTCTTCTTCTTCTTCTTGTCATCCCTTGCACTCTTCTTCGATTTTCTGAAATCCTTCTTCTTTCTCGACTCTGAGGCTTTTTCACGATCTCTGCTGAGGATATTGGAGGATTCGTAATTCTCAGCAGAATCAATGGCTCGTTCCAATGTTGACGTATCAAACCGTCTTACCCACGTTTGTTGCTTTGAAGGTAACCCTTTCACAAACCATTCCACCGCCTGTGCCGGAGTGTAGGCTGGGTGTGTTCCATTGGCAGGTAATCTATCCAAAATTCCATAGAATCTTTGGACATAGCTTTTCAAGGACTCTTTCCTCTTACGTTTGACACTGTTTACTTTATGTAACACATGCCTGTTATAATTCAGTTCTCGGAATCTCTTTAGGAATTCATTTTTCATTAGATCCCAAGTAGATAAGATCGCGGGAGTTAGATTGGCATGACTGTACCATTTTCCGGCTGCATGTTTCAACAAGCTGGGAAAAATCCTCGTACGATCAGGATCATTATCTTCTTTATTCGCGTGAGATACCGCTTCAAATTGTTTAACAAATGAGTCGGCACTCTCTCCATCTCCATCACTGTCCGAATCGTCGCCGCCGAATTTTGGATAATTTTGGCGAGTGAAAGGTGGTGTCCCTGACGGAAGTGGTACTCCTGTCATTATAGGCGGTAGTGTGGAAGGTGGAACTGTTGTCTGCTGTACCTGACCCTGTCTTGTTGGTACCGTCAAGTTTGGAATCCTCACTGATCTTGCATTCGACAAATTGCTTAATGGTCGAAGGGTCAGCTTGGCAAGAGCATTCACGACAGCTGTTCCCACTTGGATATTTGGGAGGTTCACTTCGGGCAAAGTTACTTCGGCCGAAGGCTCTTCAACTGAGTGAATATTTCCTCGTCTTACTTCAGGTTCCTTTTTGGGTGAAGACGAGGTAGAGGTCTCTTGACTTCGTATCTTAAAGAGTGATACTCCTGGAGTACCTTGAGGTCTAAGATTTGGGATTTGAAGAGCAGGTGATCCCAATGGTAATAATTCTCGAATTAATTCTTGTCCTCTTTGTTTCTTCAAGAGGTCTACAAAGCTTGTGATCTCTGGCCCATGTCTGACGATCAGCTCCAAGGCCGCTTCCGCGTCCGGATTTGGATCTTCCGCAAGAGTTGTCAAAATATTTGATTTTGACTGTGCTGATCCTGAAGATGAAGACGAAGATGAAGATTGAAACAACTCCACTCTTCGAAGTGAAGGTGATTCTCTCTATCTGTATCCTCTTCTTCTGCTTGAATACCTTCTTCTTTCCTTGTTGATTCAAACAGAGATTCATGCAAATTTGTGGTCCCTGAAGGAAATGGTAACCATGATACGTCTTTAGGTGAATTCTCTCCACTCCGTACGCTCGAGTGTGGAGATTCGATATCTCCCTTCTTCTTCCAGTATGTGCGCTCGTCTTTCTCGTAACGCGTTCGTGGTGAAATAGGTACCGAACTTCTTTCAAGCGAAGATGAAGTTCCTTCAGAGAGATTTTTCACTTCTTGCCACTTCTGAGCTGCTTGACGTCTTCGCTCCCTCGTTGCCTTCTTCTGGCGTTGGACTTCTTCCAACAATTGTTCGCGGACCAATCTTCTTTTCAGCGCTCGCCTGGTCCTTCCCGTCCTCTGATCTTCGTCAGAAGGCGCTCGTGCTCCCCTCGACATACATGTCGACGGTTACAACTTACTGAATTCAAAGTAAAAGTTAAATCTGTATCCCCGGCAGCGGCGCACAAAGTTTTAATGTTTCTATATGTAACAACCCAGAGAAACAAAAAGTATCGGAAATAGTAAATAAAGGATCGTTCCCACGAAGATACAGTTAACAATTACACAAAACACAGTACTACAACGTCACAATGATAATTCAGATAGTTTTCTGTTATTCTCAAATGGATGAGAGTTTAAGTCTGATAAGAAACCAAACCCAAGTACAAACTTGATAAATCGAATACAAACAACAATGAAATAGTTCTTTGATCAGGGACCTTTCCAACAAACATATAAAAGATTCGAGAAGATAGACGTATGAGTAAATGAGGTAGCAAAGTACTGCTGAAATGTTACTAGACTTCTTCTGAAAAGACAGAAGAATACAGACTTCACATCAAGGTTCCAAGGAATAAGTCCCTACTCTTCCTAAGAAATGTTCTTCCAACTAAATCCTCACTCTTAAGAATCCCACTTATTTGAAGAAGGCAGACTTAAGATGAAGCCACCATCATCCAAACTCTTCTTACAATTTAACTTATGCTCTTCCACTTCACAGTAACTAATATGTTCTCAGATCTTCGTTCAAACACCTTCGAAGTACACAGTTTCAACTTCGGCCGAAGTCAACTTCGGTCAAATTCTCCACTGAAGTCTCTTCGTCCAATGTAAATGACAAAGGCCTTCGTCAATCAGAATTACACCTGCGACAGCAAACTACGTCCTTCGTAGGTAAATCGCCTTCGCCCACTTTTCTCACACTCTCACTCCACAATCTTGCGCAATCGAAAATTAAGAAACAAACACTGAAAACATGGAAAAGGTAAAATGACTGAGTGTCGCATCGCTTATATACTCCTTCGCCCTAAGATGACGGATCTCATTTCCTACAAAAGATGGTCACATCTAGACCGCTTGATCACGACTCCCCAGTTGGCGGAACCGCAGTATCTACTCTACCTAACTGTAACTTCTGTCCTAAACTACATAGTGTAAACTTAACTGTCTCCCTAAGCTCCTTCAAATCTCTAATGATTCTCTCTGCTAGTCTAACTATTCTGCTCTTCGCCGAAGGATCTGGCGCTATCGTTAACTCTGCCCGAAGCCGCTGGAGTAGCTCCAACTCTGTTGCGTCAAGTTCGGTGGCGAAGTATGTTGTCGTAACCTCATCTACCTTCGTCCGAAGTTCTTCGGCCTTCGCCTCAGCTATCTCCTTCGCTTTCTCTGACTTCATCAGCTCTTCATCCTTTGCGACCAACTGCTCGTCCTTCGTCGCAAGCTGTTCCAACATGGCATCCCTCTCTGACTTCAAATCGTGAAAGCGTGCAGTCATAAGACTCAACTTCATCTCTACCTCTTGAATCTCATCCAAGTATCGCGTCTGTTCGTGTGACTGCTGTATGAGTAACGCCTCGCGTTGTGACATATACTTCTTGACATCGGCCGAAGTCTCTTCCAACTTCGCCATAAGAGCATCCTTCTCCTTCAACCATCCATACCGCCCGAAGTGCACAGCGTCGAGAAGGTCACTCAATGAAATTGTTTCCTTCGTCTCCTTCTCATAGATATGTCGTTGATGATCCATCTGTGCAATGAGTGGCAACGCTGTACCACTTAGGAACTCAAGAGTCTGCTCGAACATCTTCAATTCCTTCCCGATATTGGAGTCACTTGGTCCGGCCGAAGTTGTCGTTCCTTCTGGCCTAGGCGAAGTCCGAAGTTCTGGAACTTCCCTCTCTGTTGTCTGCTCCTTCGAGAGTACCCTGCGCACACTTGATTCTGCTTGGTCTCCTCCCGGTCTCACTATTCCTAATATCTCGACTGAAGATGACTTCGCCGGTGATTTAGCGCCATCGACATCTTCGTCCGAAGTCGTTATCGTCGTTCTTCTTGCTTTCTTCTTCCTCCTCGAAGTCGCACCCCCTGGTGTAAGTTCGTCGATCTTCCTCTTCGTCCGAGTACTAGGTCCCGCCGAAGTTGTCACTGGTGTCGTCACTTCTTCTTCTCTCTGAGGAGTAGCTTCCATTACCCGCTCATCTTCCGAGATCGTTCTTCGGTCGAACTTCTCCTCTTCTTCTGGTGACAGCAACTTCATTCCTCTGTAGAAGAATACTGCGAAGGCTGCAAAGTACGTCGACCCGCCTTCGTCGAAAGTGTTGAAGAGCTTCTGTACATGGTCGTGGAAGATCTTTGCCCAATACGCTTTCCTACCCCCGAAGATCTGTTCAATGAAGTTAATCTGCCAATTGGCCAGATAAGAAGTACGTTGCGGTTTGAAGATGGTGTTGAGGGCGATCGCCACATCCCGCTTGAAAGGATCGATGTAGGTGTGTACTTTGAATCCGTTCGATCCCACCGGTGACTTCGAGAAGAGTTCGCCAAACTTCGCCACTTCTTCCGAAGTCGGCTTGCAAGTACTGTCATACATTAAGTCACCTGGTACTCCTGCGTCATCGATCCCTAGGGCGAAGTTCCAGTGGTTAAGAGTCCAATTGTTCGGCCTCGCCCGAAGATCTTCAGAGGGATGTCCTCTGCAAATGAGTATCTCCTGTAACAGATCCGAAGAGATCACACCCCAGTTCTCCAGCAAGAACGCCAACCCCATCTCCTCGAGTCGTTCTCGATACGGACTGAAGTCCGGTCACTTCGTCGCTATAGTCTTCAACTTCGGTCGCTTCGCTGTCTGCATTCCTCGCATCCTCGCTGAAGGTCCGAAGTACCTTCGATCTTCTATGCTTACGACACTTCTTCGTCGAAGTTGATACCTGATCGTAGAAACGTCGACTTCGGAGGTCGCCGTCGTAACCACCACAAACCGCACCGATAAAACCTAACCCTTCGCCGAAGTCTGTCTTCGCCCTCTTTCTTCTGATTGATGAAAGCGGAGCACTACAGTAAACTCGCGATTGGAAATAGTAAAGTGAAAATGCTTTTTGATCTTACTTATAGCTTTTCTCTTCGTCTCCTCACGTGCGAAGTCCTTCTCGATTCTCGAGCGCGAAGTTGCGCTAACTCCTGTCTTATTTTAGTTCTTCTTTCCAATGTCTTAACTTCGTCGTCCGATGTCCATTCTTAGCAAATGAGGTATCCCTGGAAAGCTCTTCGTTCGTAGAATACAAACAAGTTATCTCTTCGAAGATGTATCTATCATAACTTCTGTATTTCTACTCAGCACCATTCTTCGGCGTAGAAATCCTATTCTTCACTGAATCTATCTTATCTATCATCTATACTAAACATTCTATTGTTTTACTTATCAAAAATCAAAAAATTCTTAACAAAGTGAAAATCCAAGGCTTCACAACTGTAAGTGAATTGGATTGTTGGTTTGGGTGTGGTGAGCGAATTTGAGCCGCATGGAGCCGATTTACGTCAGTTTTTTGTAACCTGCGACCAAATTTCTCGAGTGGTTTTGCAAGGGGAACTCCAAACGGCTTGTTTGGAGTCTTGTTGGGTTCAGGGTAGCCAGATCTACCTACCAGCGAGGACGGATATCAGTTTAGACGATCCGTTTGTGCGGTGTGAGCAGTTTTAAGCCGCAGGGAGGAGCTTCTAGAAGTTCGGTCGCCTGCGACCGAAAATCGACGATATCTCGACTATCGGGAGTCGGATCTGAAGGTTTCTTGAGCCAAAGGAGTCAGGGAAGGAGACCCTATCGACATTTGAAGATCGTTTGGAGAAAGGAGAAAGTTCTCAGATAGGTCTTTTTCGGTTCCTTTGCTACGGATTTCGTCTTTTTGAGTTCGTTAGGGACTTAATTGGTTGTGTACGGCTTGTGGCAGCTAGCTTTAGCCAAGAGTTAGTGCGTGGATGTGGTTTGGACTTGGGTTTTGGATCGCGTGATATTGTTGTGGCTCTGTTTGTCAACAAAGAGAAGTTTCTCTTGCTTTGAGCTACGCTTTGGCGATTTCAGGCTAGGGTTGCGATTCAGGGGTTTGTTTTAGGGCTTCTGAAGTAGGTTACAGACCGCTCTGGTTTGTTCCTCAGTTTTGTGCGTTAGGAGAAAGAATCGGCAGTGTACATACTTTCAGAGTGGTATATATCGCAGCATTCCTTTTCGTGGTTGTTCTTCTCTGTCTTGTCTCTGTTTGGCACACAGCATCTCCACAGCCAGGAACCTCGCGTTTTCCTGGACATCCTTCACGCACAAAATATCCGACACGATAACGGGTCGGAGATCAACATCATTTCCAAGGTGGTGTATGAGAAGGGACAGTGGCCAATCGAAAGGAATCATGGTTGGGTGCTTCAAGCTGCAAATAACCAAAAGGGTGAGTTATACGGAGCTTGTCCCAATATGCGTGTAAGGATTGGGGATGTAGAGGTTGATCATCATTTCTTTGTACAGTCGTCTGCCTCCTATCCTGTCATACTGGGCCAACCATACATCACCGCTGTTCGAATGGAGACAAAGGTGATGAATGATGGATCTCATTATGCCAGAGTTCGGAGTCCCGATGATAAGTACTCAGTACAGTTTTTGACGGTCCGTTCAAGACATGAGCGGAACCGACAAACCCTTAGAGATTCTCAGACGAAGAGATGTAAGGATTTTCGCAGTCCACTCTTGTAGAGCGGGAAGACAGAGGTGTAGAACCTACTGTTGAGATCCCGTCAGAGTTGGAAGCGAGACATGTATAAAGGTCTGGAGACAAGTGTGGTGTACAGAGTTGGCGGTCTGGATTACTGATGTTTGAGGCAGATGGGTGGAGTCGATTTACAAGAGTTGAAGATATGAGGGAAAATACAAAAAGATGGATGGTGAAACATATATCAGAGTTGTGGCGTGTAGGAGTTCTACCTGAAGACGAAGTGGTTTCTGGTTTGTTTGAAGAGTTTATGTCTGTACAGTCAGTTGTTGGTTGGTTAGGCAATGTGAGCAGATTGATGGAAGGAAAAAATAGTGTGGCGGTGATCCCTATCCACTCTCGACGCATATATGAGGAGATTGCTACATACATGCAGTTCTTTCCTCATCCGATGCAGAATAATGAGTGGAGAGAAGCAAGTTGTTGGTGTGCGCTCCCTCAGGAAGCAGACGTCCATACGAAGTACAAATCTGTACTCAAGAAGGTAAGACCGGTAGCACCTCAACTACCTGATAACTCCCAGCAGCAAGTACAGTTAGTGGGGACTGAGCCTATATTGCGTGATCATAGATGAATAAGGCATCAGTTTACTGAGGAGACATTGAAGGAGCTCTAGATAGGAGGGGGTGAATTATTGACTGAGGTCGAGAAGACAGTGTTTGAACAAATGGTAGTAAAGCATGGTAAAGCATTCTCTTTTTTGGCAGAGGAGATAGGTTGTGTAGACCCAAAGGTTATAGCGCCTATGGTTATATTCACAATCCCTCATGTGCCCTGAGATCTGAAACCGATCCCAATGCCTCGTGCATTATTGCCTAAGCTCATCGAGTTGTTGAAGGAGAAGGTACAGATGGGGATACTTGAGTCGTCTATGGGACCATATTCTAGCAGGTGGTTCACTGTGCCTAAGAAGTCAGGAGCTTTGCGTTTTATTCAAGACCTACAGCCTGGATAACGTAACCATTCGTAACGTTAGGACGGGTCCTGTGATTGAAGAGGTAGCAGAGGCATTTGCAGGGAGAGCTATCTATTCGATAGGAGATCTATATTCTGGTTATGATCAGCTCCAGCTGGCTGTGGAGAGTAGAGATTTAACTACTATGTGTACGCCTCTGGGATTGATGCGGATGTGTACTCTTCCACAAGGAGCAACGAACTTGGTGGCTCATATGCAGAATGCGATGCTAAGGTACTAAGGGAGTTTGTGCCTGATGTTACCATTGCATTTCTAGATGATATTCCTATAAAGGGTTGCGTGGTTGAAGACAAGGATGAAGCAGTACTTGCAAATGGGTGTAGAAGCTTTGTTGCGGCTCATATCAAGGATGTAGAACGTATCGTGACTCGCTTGGAGGAGGTACATCTCACCCTGTCGGGAGTTAAGTCCAAGTTTGGTGTGTCTGAGATTTTAGTGGTTGGACATCTGTGTGGTGCTTTTGGAAGGCGACCAAACCCGGAGAAGGTTGAAGCCATAGCTAGGATGGCAAACTGTAAAAATATCACGGAGGTTCGACGCTTCCTAGGTGCTTGTGTATTTTATCGTTTGTCCATTCCTCATTATGCTCATGTTGCTGAGCCTTTGTATGCATTATTGAGGAAGGGTAGGAGGTTTGTGTGGACCTCAGTCCATCGAGAAGCTATGAATAGGCTGAAGGAGGCTCTACAGTCTCCGCCTGTTTTGAGAAGAGTAGACTACATGTGTGGGAGACCTATCATTATCACAGTAGATACTAACCCAAAGGCGATTGGCTGGACGATAGGTCAAGATGATGCGGATGGGTTGCGGCTTACTTCTAGGTTTGGAGCTAGGATCTTGACAGACAGGCAACGAGATTATCCTCAAGTGAAGCGTGAGTTGTGAGGAGCGATGACAGCAATGAAGACAGATCGTGAGTTTTTTATTGGTGCTCATGTAGTCCTAGAAACGGATTGTCTACCTCTACTATGCATGATAACCAACTGTACCACGCCAGACATAGCAATGTTACGTTGGATTGTCTATATTAGAAGCTTCAATCCAGAGCTGAAGCATATAAAAGGAAAGGCGAATATGGTCGCAGATATGTTGTCAAGGGCTCGATTTGTGGATGAGGATGTCATGATTTCAAAAGCTGAGGAAGAAGAGAGACAGGATGCTCAGTGTCAGGTTAATCGACGGGCTACAAACTTGGAGCCGTTGATGTTTAGAGAGGAGCTTTACACAGGTAGACTTCGTGACATAGGGTATTATCTGAGCTTGTTGGAGAGGCAGGAGAGGTGGAGCAAAGCAGAGTTCAGAGAGATAAGAAAACAAGCTTACAACTATCTTCTACGTGATGGGTATCTTTGGAGACGGCCGCAGAGAAGAGATGGAATGTTCATACGAGTAGTGGACGATCTGCAGACTCAGCAACAACTAATGAAGGAGTTCCATGATACTTTGTGGGCCGGACATCGAGGGATTTGGGCCACCTATGTCAAGTTGAAGGAAAGGTATTGGTGGAAAGGTCTGTATCAGGATGTGGTGAACTACGTCAGTTCTTGCCTACATTGTCAATTCTACTCAAAGATCCGGTATAGGGACGGTCTTGTGCCAACTTATCCGCCTTGCATTCACTTCCAGTGGGTTCTCGACTTGGTGGTGATGCCTCTGGGGTTATGGGGCATGCGATATTTAGTTTTAGCTCGTGAGGATCTCTCCAACTTTATAGAAGGACGAGCTTTGAGGACGAAGACCACAGGGAATATGTAAGTTTGTTCTTGAGGATATTATCTGTAGATATGGGTCCGTAGGAAGGCTACGGGCAAATAGAAGAGAACTACGTGGTACAAAAGCGAAAGAGTTTTTTGCTCGATATGGTGTGAAGCTCAAGCTTATCACTGCGATGAATCCGGAGGGGATTGGCAAGAGTGAGCGAGGACATCCGTCAATAGTTCAGGCTTTGGTGAAGGCGTTGTCGGAGTGTAATCCGTCTACCTAGGAAAGCGCCGGGCTTCTGGCTGTGGTTGTTCACTCAAGAGGTTGGCTTTCAGGTTACAACAGGGGCTATAAACACTCACACAGATGTGTAAGATCTAGTAATATACTCAGAAGGCGAAATTCAGGTCTAACCGGCAGTAACAGGATCCGGCGGTGAACTTTGACACTCACGGAGAGGAAAACTATGAAGGTTTAGACCTCTAAACTTTCCCTGCATGCAAATGAGGTACTACTGAACTCACAGACGAAATTTCAGCTTGAGATCAAATTCTGACACGGAGATATGAACAGAAAAGTTTTGAGCAAGAAAACTATGGCAATTTCTGGTACCTAGCTGGCTATTTCAACCTATAACAGGAGTTTGGCTCGATCAATTTCGAAGTTTCTTACAGGATTTGCAGTCTACAGGGTGCTGAACATCCCTGTGAAGTTGGGACTCCTGAATGTACACAGAACTGCAGAACTCCTCCTCTGAAGTCGCTGCTCTAGATTAAGAGCTTTTCAGACCCCCTCAGCTTCAGCGGCCGCCCTGAATTACTCAGTTGCTCAATCGATATGAAACTTTTTGTGAAATTGTAGCCCTGCTGGCAGAGAACACAACCTCGAAGTTTTGAAGCAATTTCCTCAAATCTGCTGCGAGTGACACTGAAAACCCTAAATCCAACAAAAGTGATTCAATTCTAGCACAATTCAAACTTCAATTGCTCATAACTCCGTCTTTATTGACTCAAATCGATCGAAATTTTCACTGGAAGTGCTTGGCATGACGAGCCCTCTCTCCCTGTGCTCTCAGATTTCGAAGATCACTCACCAAATGCTCGAACTCCACTCTAGAGCTCTGTTTCTAAATTTAGAGTTTAACAAAAGAGAAAAACGGACCAATGGGAGTTCATAGCTCCACTTGGTTGTCCTTTAGTACCCTAAACCACGTGGCAACTTAGTTTTACTCATAGGCTACCACGTCAAGCCCCCTAGAGTGCCAGCGTAAAACTTAAATTACTTAAAACGACACGCAGCCCCGAAAAATAACTTAAATCAGCTAGAAAGCGTGCATGGGCGACACGCAAATACAACCCATGAGCTTAAGCCGTATCAACATGGTTATCAACCTACTAAGACTCAAAATAGTGTTAACACCGTATGCAAAGGTGTCAAACCTATACATAAATGACTAGAAGTAATATAAGCTAACTTCTAGAACTACTAAACTCAAGCGTCGGAGTAGAAATATAACATGTAGCCGCCAAGTAGCGCGACATCCACCCCCTCTGAACCTGCACATCCTCCGGTATGTGCCATCCAGATCAAGACTCTTCAGCTTCGGCTTCAAACTCATCTTCAACCTGCATTGAGTCTTCAGCTTCATCCTCAGTAAGCTCTGCAATGTTCTGGTCCTCCCCTCTCCTTCTAAAGAGCTTGATTCTCTTCCCTGCGACTGGTATCTTGAGCACTGCACCATCTAACTCTCTCAAAGAGTATGTGGTATTATCATAAACTTCTAACACCACATAAGGTTCGAACCATCTCTTGGAAAACTTTCTGATAGCGCTATGCTGATTATCAAGACTACTATCATAGACTAACACCCAATCACCTTCCTTAACTGGTTTGGGTCGTAATCTATGCGTTCTATCAAATCTGCCTTTGTTTCTCTCTCTAGCAGTCTTCAACCTTTCCACAGCTTTGGCAACATCCTCAGGTCTCTGTTCTAACTGCTGGATCCTTAATGCAAGAAGATCCTCCGTACTTCTACCATCTTCCCATGGCAAAACATTCCAAGTAGGCACAACCTCCTCAATCGGCATCACAGGTTTTTGTCCTAGTATCAACTCTGCTGGCATGTAACCTGTAACGGTACTATGAGTTGTACGATTGGCCCATAAAGCAAATGGTAGCAGTCTAGGCCATTCACGGATCTTACCCTTGCAAGCTTTTACCAAAGCTTTGATGATTGGCGGATGACCTCGTTCGCTCTTGCCATTCCCTTCAGGATTGTAAGCAGTGGTTAATGCTAGCTTGATTCCCAATCGCTTGAAGAACTCAACTGCTTCTTGTGAATCCAGCTCACCCCTATCTGCAGTGATCTTTCCCACACACCCATACCTACAAATAACATCTTCAAGTAGAAAGCGGCAGTGGTCTTCGTCCTCAGGGCACGACCTTCGACTTGGTTAGATAGATCTTCTCTAGCCAAGACTAGATACCTCATTTGTCCAAGTCCAAATGGCATAGTTACCAGATCAACTACCCATTTGTAATGAATGGCTAAAGGATAAGTAGGATGCAATCCATCACGATGACGTACGTTGGAATACATCTGGCAGGGTATACAGGATGAAACAAACTGTACTACATCCTTATACATACCCTTCCACCAATACCTCTCCTTCATCTTGACAAATGTTGCCCAAACTCCTCTATGACCGGCCCATAGACTCTCATGAAACTCCTTGATCAGCTGCTGCTGCAATCCTAAGTCACATACCACTCGTTGCGGTATAGCTCCTTGTAGCTTAGGGCGCTTCCATAGATGTCCTCCATGTAAAAAGTAACCATAAGCTATTCTACGGATCCTCTTGAAATCTGCATCAGACCAGCCTTCTTGCCTTTCCAGTGAACTCAAATAGCGCCAAGATCCAACCACTCGTCATCATACACAGTTTCCTCAAAAAACTCCAACGAGGCTGCAAAACAGCTTCTATCCCTTCTAGCAAGAGCACTAGAATAGAATTCTGTTCCCACATCCTCCTGATCATCTATCATTTCTTTCTCATCGTAATATCTAGCCCTTGATAACATATCTGCCACAGGATTGTCTTTTCCTGCAATATGTCTAAACTCTGGGTTCAAGAACTTGATATATGCTATCCACCTCAACATAGCAATATCTGGAGTTGTACAGCTAGTGATCATTCCCAAGAGAGGTAAGCAATCTGTCTCCACAACCACAGGTGCTCCTATCAAGTATTCCTTATCACTCTTCATCGCAGTAACTACTCCCCATAGCTCTCTCTTGACCTGAGGGTAGTCTCTATGCCGTGAACTTAAGACCTTAGCACCAAAACGCACCACATATCTATTTCCATCCTTATCATCTTGTCCTATAGCCCACCCAATGCCAATAGGACTAGTATCAACAGTAAAGATAACAGGTCTGCCCAACTCATATGTTACCTTCCGTAGAGTTGGTGGTGAAGACAACAGATCCTTCAACTTCTTCATAGACTCGCTTTGCTCCTCTTGCCACTGAAATCTCTGCCCCTTCCTCAGCAACTTGTACAACGGATCTGCTACATGTGCAAAGTGTGGAATCCATATATGATAAAACACACATGCACCTAGAAACCTTCTCACCTCAGTAACCGATCCACATGTCTCCTTCATCCTTCGGATGGCATCAACCTTGTTTGGACAAGGTTTCCGACCATAAGATCCACACAGATGTCCCACTATTAACACCTCATGTTCTCCAAATACAGACTTTGCTCCTGATAAAGTCAAATGAACCTCCTCCAGTCGACTCAATATCTTATCACAGTCGGCTATGTGATCTGCAACAAACTTACGGCACCCCCTCTGATCCATTACCTCATTCTTCTCCTCCTCAGCACACCCTTTGATCGGCACATCATCAAGGAATGGCATAGTTTTTTCAGGAATGAAGTCCCTCAAAACTTTGTTCATGCCATTCATCATATGTGCTACAGAATTGGTAGCACCTTGCGGCAAGGTGCACATCCTTAGTAACCCCAAAGGTGTCCTCATTGTAGTCAAGTCTCTACTCTCAGAGGATAACTGAAACTGATCATAACTTGAATATATGTCTCCCATTGAATAGATAGCACGACCAGCAAAAGCCTCTGCAAACTCGTCTACAATAGGTCCTATACCCATATTTCTGATAGTCACCTTGTTAACTGGCTGCATATCTTGGATAAATCTCAAAGCTCCACTCTTCTTCGGAACAGTAAACCATCTGCTAGAGTAGGGAGCTATAGATGGTTCCAAGATACCTATCCTAATCCTCTCATTGAGCAAGTCTATCAGCTTTGGCAGATGAGCTCTAGGTACAGGGATATGACGTGGATTCCAAGGCACATGCGGTATAGTAAAGATTACCATAGGTGCAACTATACTTGGATCTACACATCCTACTTCATGTGACTCAAACGCAAACGCCTTACCATGCCTAGATAACATCTCTCTGAAGCTCTTCTTCTCTTACTCAGTAAGAAATCCATCGCCTCCAATCCTCAGCCCCTTTAGTGTTGTTTCTGTGAACTGGTGCCCAATTCTTCTCGGTCCTCTGAGCATCGGTTCTCGTGCAGCTTGCTCCATCTTCTGATTGTAATCGAGTGGTAAAGGCAAAGCCACTGGTTTGACTTTCTTTGCCACTGACTTGTACTTGGTCTCCACATACACCTCTTGCCGATCTATAAACTTATCAATTACATCATAGAGCTCCTTGGAGCTCACTCTCACCACTCTATCTACACCATCTATAGAACTTTTTACTATAGATTTCAACTCCCCTATAGTATCTACCAAATACTACTCTTCAAACACTCCAGATATGTATTCATCTCTTGCTAACTCTCCACTATCCCACAAAGACTGCTGTACATACTTCACATGTTGCTTCTCAAACCTCTTCAGATTCTCAACCTTCCTATAACACACTGATCCACATGATGTCAGTCCTAAGAAGCTAGTGGATAAAGCTTCCTGCTCTACTGGATCAGGCGAGAATCCTATCTCTACTGTACCGTTGAAGTCTCGCTCTTCAATGGTACTCTGCCAAAACCCCTAGACTCTCTAAACTCCTGAGTAATCTTAGGTAGTGGACGGTCTCTCAAGCTGTCACGATTCCTCTCATGTTCTGCAGCAACGATCAAAAACTGAACAGCTCTTTTGCCGTCTCTACTACGTATCCTAGCATAGGCTGAACCATCATCCATAACTCGTGTCTCCATTCTAACAGCAGTAATGTAAGGCTGCCCTAGAATGATAGGATAGGTTGACATGTCTTGCACAAAGAAATTTTGAACATCACTGATGTCACCCACAGTTACCTTGATGTTGGGACAAGCACCATAGAGTTCTCCCCGCTGGTTGTTGGCAGCACGGATAAGCCACCCATGGTCGGTGTCTATAGGCCACCTCCCACGCTTATACAGCTCCTTAGACATCAGATTAATCTCTGAGCCGTGATCAATCAATGCCACCACAGGTTCCTCTAGATCTCCCAGCTTCACTAAGGTCTCTGTGGTTGCTCTCGCCCAATGGTTGTGAGAATAATGGCTCTTCTGCGATGCTTCCACCTCATCTTCAAACCTCACGTGCTGATCTGATCTTCCCTCTGATACTTGAGAGCAATAACCAGCAATCTCATCTTCCTCATCTTCCGACAATTTGGTCCCTAGAGCGTTAAGCGTAGCTGCTTCACCCAAAATCTGACGTTTCCTCTTGATGATATCTATGATAACCTCGTGGAACTCACGCTTTGCAATCCCAAGAATCTCACCCAAGGTAAACTCAACCTTTCCATTCAAGATACGGTTCTCTAACACCTGCTTCAAGTCTGTAGCAATCTCAATGTCTGACTGAAGTTTGTATGCAGGCATCTTACCCTTCTCCTTGCTTCTCTCCTTCTCCTTTGGTGTTGTAGGTGGTAGATCCTCCATAGTCTCCTCCCGAGTAGGTGTTGTCTCCTGCCTTGTCTCTGGTCTAGCTCTTTCACTCCTTGTAGCAGGTCGTTTGGCTGTAGAAGCCTCACCTGCATCCTCCCTTCTGCGTTTTTCTTCTAGTACAGCTTCATGATGACTTCTTGCAACATAAGCATGCACTGACATAGTGTCTACAGGGTCATTCCATCCTGTAGTTTCTCGAATTGAGTTGCCAATCCTCCGTAGCACATCCTTGTCTAACTCTGTTCTAGCTACGGACCGCACTACATCAGACCACAACCCAGTAGTCCCTTTCTCTCTCTCCATTTTCACTTTCACTCCACACGTAGCAGCATTCACAAGAGAAACAACATGTGATGCTGATATCTCATTCACAAGTCTCTTCATACCACCCTTGCCAAAGTTGGTTCCCAGCATCATCCCAGTCTCTCTCAAATGGATCTTATCATCTTTGAAAAAGATCAGATCCTTCCTCAATGCATCTGAAAACTCCCCACAATCTCTTCTTACATGGTCTAAGCTATCACACCATATACAACGATGAACAAAGCCTTCTCTCATCTGAGGTTTCTGCATAGCAGGCTGTACATTCTGCTCCTTCTCTTCTAACCTAGTGAGCTTAAGCTTAAGCTCCTTCATACCCTTAATCAACTCATCAAGCGGTGAGTCTTCCTCTCTAGCAACTACCAAAGCGGGTTTAGTAGGCAATTGCTTGACAAGAATTATCAGAGGTGCTGCTTCACTTACCACCACCTTGTCCCTTCTTCTCTGTCTCTTGGTCAGCAAAGAAACAGCCTCTTCAACCTCCTTCCAATCAGTCTTCAATCCTCTCTCCTCACTCTTGTCTTCCAGCAACAGCTCAAGCTTCTCCTGAATAGTCACGTCCGCTGCTTGTAGGAAAAGCTCGGTCTTCTCCACCTCTAATGTAAGCTTCTCTGTCCTAGAAAGCTAGGCATACTGACGATCAAACTCCCTTAACAACTCATTTACAGACAAACCTTTGTTAGGCTTAACCACCCACTCCAAGAACGTTCTCTTGGTCACCCTCTCTGAATCTTCAGTGTAGTACTCCTCCTTCAAAGCGCGCATAAAGCTCTCCCAACTCTGTCCTTGCTGCAGCTTGAGCTCCTTCACACGCCCACGAATCTCAGGCACAACAGCAAGTTCAAAGTTCTCCACCATCTCCTTCTCAGGTACCTTGTTCACCTCCATCTCCCTAGCATAGTATCGCACGTACTTGGAAATATCTGTCCCCTTGAACTGGTCCATCTGATGCACCACAGATTGCAACGCCTTGGTTGCTAATACCTCCTTCCTCTCTGTGCTCTGCTGCTGCTGCATAAACATGGAAAAAGCTTGGAACATCTTCATCGTAGCAGCATCCAACTGAACAGGTTGCTGAGCAGCAGCAGCAACTCCACTTGATGATCCTTGGTTGGCCATGATATCTGATCCTGTAACACTCTCAAGAAAACTCCCACCCTAGGTGTTTCACGTCGAGTTCACCAAAAGAGAGTATGTCGGAGTGTAATCCGTCTACCTAGGAAAGCGCCGGGCTTCTGGCTGTGGTTGTTCACTCAAGAGGTTGGCTTTCAGGTTACAACAGGGGCTATAAACACTCACACAGATGTGTAAGATCTAGTAATATACCCAGAAGGCGAAATTCAGGTCTAACCGGCAGTAACAGGATCCGGCGGTGAACTTTGACACTCACGGAGAGGAAAACTATGAAGGTTTAGACCTCTAAACTTTCCCTGCATGCAAATGAGGTACTACTGAACTCACAGACGAAATTTCAGCCTGAGATCAAATTCTGACACGGAGATATGAACAGAAAAGTTTTGAGCAAGAAAACTACGGCAATTTCTGGTACCTAGCTGGCTATTTCAACCTATAACAGGAGTTTGGCTCGATCAATTTCGAAGTTTCTTACAGGATTTGCAGTCTACAGGGTGCTGAACATCCCTGTGAAGTTGGGACTCCTAATGTACACAGAACTGCAGAACTCCTCCTCTGAAGTCGCTGCTCTAGATTAAGAGTTTTTCAGACCCCCTCAGCTTCAGCGGCCGCCCTGAATTACTCAGTTGCTCAATCGATATGAAACTTTTTGTGAAATTGTAGCCCTGCTGGCAGAGAACACAACCTCGAAGTTTTGAAGCAATTTCCTCAAATCTGCTGCGAGTGACACTGAAAACCCTAAATCCAACAAAAGTGATTCAATTCTAGCACAATTCAAACTTCAATTGCTCATAACTCCGTCTTTATTGACTCAAATCGATCGAAATTTTCACTGGAAGTGCTTGGCATGACGAGCCCTCTCTCCCTGTGCTCTCAGATTTCGAAGATCCCTCACCAAATGCTCGAACTCCACTCTAGAGCTCTGTTTCTAAATTTAGAGTTTAACAAAAGACAAAAACGGACCAATGGGAGTTCATAGCTCCACTTGGTTGTCCTTTAGTACCCTAAACCACGTGGCAACTTAGTTTTACTCATAGGCTACCACGTCAAGCCCCCTAGAGTGCCAGCGTAAAACTTAAATTACTTAAAACGACACGCAGCCCCGAAAAATAACTTAAATCAGCTAGAAAGCGTGCATGGGCGACACGCAAATACAACCCATGAGCTTAAGCCGTATCAACATGGTAATCAACCTACTAAGACTCAAAACAGTGTTAACACCGTATGCAAAGGTGTCAAACCTATACATAAACGACTAGAAGTAATATAAGCTAACTTCTAGAACTACTAAACTCAAGCGTCGAAGTAGAAATATAACATGTAGCCGCCAAGTAGCGCGACAGCGTGTGATGGTAAGCATAGAGAGTGGCCTAGATTACTCCCTTTTGCTTTATGGGCAGATAGAACAACTCATTATTCTACTACAGGGTACATGCCTGTTGAGTTGATGTTAGGGCAGAAACCGATGATGCCAGCAGAAGAAGACTTTCCTACCTGAGCTACCTTGCCATGGTAGGAAAGTCTTCTTCCTACCATGGCAAGAAGACTTTCCTACCAATGTGGACCGTGTGCAACTTCTCTCACTACGAATCAGACAGCTAGAATGTAGAGAGGAGGATCTCGCTGAAGCGCAGCTACGGCTGAAGGCGGCTCGACTTGGGAACAAGGAGAGGTTTGATAAGACTCATAGACTTCGGCCAAAATTGATACAAGTTGGGGACTGGGTGTTGGTATACGACAGCACATTGGAGAACCAACACTCTACAGTTCGTAAGTTTTCGAGAAGGTGGTTTGGGCCGTACCTTGTCTCAGATGTACATCATAATGCTACTTATTCCTTGCAAGAGCTAGATGGCACGTATTTAAGACTTCTAGTTGCTGGGAAACGAGTGAAGTTATTCAAAAAGAGAGGGGAGACTATGGAGCTAGCTGAGTTCTTAAGTTCAGAGCAGACAGGAGCAAATGAAGATCTTTTTGAGACGGTCGAGGAGAGCGAAGACGATTTGGAGGACCACGACGATCGATGACGGATTGGCACATACCAGAGGATGTGCAGGTTTGGAGGGGGTGAATGTCGTGTTGTACATGGGTCTGTACAGTGAAAACTAGTTGCAAAGAGATCTATTCTTTGTTGTGTAAAAGAAGCTACCCTGTAGCTTATCAAGCTGGGCAGGAGCTAAGCTAGGGTGGTGCTTGACAAGCTGCCCTCTAGCTTGAGTTGGAATATCACTCTAAAGGAGTCGAAAGACACCAGAATGCATAGCTCGACGAGGAGAGCAACTTCGTACTTCCAGTTTTGACAGAAAGTGCTTTAAGTAATAGTTAGCACATGTTTTAAACTGAGAAATATGCGAAAGAGGGAAATCTGTCAATTCTGACTCGTGACTCGAACTCAGAATCTGATTGCGTAGGTGTGTAGGTGTTCACAAGTACTATAGTTTTGACTCTTTACTTGTTTAAAACGGAGTTGTATAGAGAAGTTAGCGTACAAAAAGCTAGTAAAGACTTTACAAGAATATTTCCTTAGTAAAGCATATGTATAGACTAAAAAAGCTTTTTGAACGGAACCAAAGACCATCCCAATGATAGGGCGCCTGCCTAGGAGGAAAGTGGTCTCAGGATCAATCCCTCATGGCCTCTGGTTCCTATTCTGGCATGTTGGCCTCCCGAATGGGAGTCTATGTTGGGTATGCAGCCATGTCCTGCATATCTAGGGGCGAGAGACCGATATCTCTCTTAATCGTGGACTTCTTGACCTAAGCCTCCGCATGCCATTCTGAATATACTATGAGAGATACCTGCTGCGCATATGGGGGGGTGTAAGCCCTGTGAGGCAGCCTCATAAGTGTTGGGGCTTCGGCCTACATTGGATGGCTTGTAGTATATTCAGGGTGGCATCAAGAGCACGGGAAACTTTTGCTAATTAGTTAAATAACCATCGAGTCGGCTTGCGATAGAGAATGAGGCTATGGGAACCTTTATTAGTGAAGAGGTAGAGTTTGTGGAGACAATTGTGAAACTTCTATTAAAAAGAGGCCAAACTTGTAAATAAAGCTTTGTACGCATAAGGACAGCAGGGGGTAGCTTAAGCTAAGGCCCTGCTTCTGATAAGTGACTGCGCTTATAAGGACAGCAGGGGGGCAGCTTAAGCTGTGGCCTTAAAACTTTAGGTTAAATACTGCGGCGGCTGAAGATCGGGGAGACTTTTCAAGGGAGTTTTCTGAGAGAACTGAAGCGGAAGGAGGAGAATTAGGGATTGGGGGTTGAGGATACGCAGGAGAAGCTAGGAGGCTGGAGAAGGTCAAATTGCTCACAGATTGAATTGGGAGAGCATCGTAAGAGAGAGAGGCAGGAGTTTTAGGCTTGGACGTTGTTTAAATAAACTATTCTGGGGAGAAATTACTCTCAGGAGACAGTTCTATTGAGAGAGATCGTTTGGAAATCTACAGGGGACTTTTGATCGACGTTGGATCAGATTTCTGAGAGTTTTAGTTGGGGCAAGGAGAGGAATAAGATTCAGGGGCCTGAATTTCTCTATTATGTTCGGATTGAGACGTACTGGGTAGACTTTTGGCTTGAAGGGTGAAGAGAGGTGCGCAGGAGAGGAAGAGAGAGATTTTCTGTACAGTTGGAGAAATTGGTGGTGCAGACGACACTGTAATAAAGTTAATTGAATCTTGAGAGACCTATCTGTGTACCCAAGGTGTGTTTGAGTGCTTGTTTTTGTAATTGGTGGACGCAAGAAGCAGGGTTTTGGAGATCTCATCGTCAGCGGCTACTTGTCTTTCTCTTCTGGTCGTTTTCTTGGATCGATCACAGTCAGGAGGTCCACCCTCTCCAAGAAAGACTCTCGCTCTGACAGCGGGCGCGGGCTCATGCTCAGGCTCCGTACTCTCGCACTCTGCTCTCACGCCTCCGCACTCACGCACCTCTGCTCCTCGAAGCCTCGACACTCCCGCTCACTCTCCGCTCCGCTGTCGTGTCGTGGACCGGCTCCTACATGAAAATCAAATTTTGACTTTTGTCGCTCCAAAGACACTTATGGGTAAGACAAGCTAGGCCCTAGCTTACGAGTTTTTGGCACAATTTCAGATCTCCATTTCCATCGCATAGATGGGTAGAGCTCCTTGTCAGCTTTCCATAGGCACTTTGTCTACTTCGTTTGGACGCCTAGTGGAGAAGTTACAAGACTCGAAAGATGGAGAAAATAAGCTAGGCCCCAGCTTACGGGTTTTTGGCACCACTTCGGATCTTCGTTTTTATTGCACCAGTGGATAGAGCTCCTTGTCAGCTTTCCATAGGCACTTCATCTACTTCGTTTGGACGCCTAGGGGAGAAGTTACAAGACTCGAAAGATGAAGAAAACAAGCTAGGCCCCAGCTTACGGGCTTTTGGCGCAACTTCGGATCTTCACTTTCATCACATAGATGGGTAGAGCTCGTTGTCAGCTTTCCATGGGCATCTTGTTTACTTCGTTTGGACATCCAGGGAAGGAGTTATGCGATTCGAAAGAAGGTAAAATCAAGCTAGGCCCCTGGTTACTTGCTGACTGGGTATTTAGGGCTCCGGGCGTTATATCAAAGACGCAAGGGGCCTGCTTCTTAGAATTGAGGGTTGAACTTCGTACGTACATACTGTAACAAGGGGGCTGCTTAAGGGGCTTGCTTGCGCCTGCGACCTGTCAGCGGACGGTGCGGGAGATTTGGAAGTCCAATGCAAACGCGCAAGGCGTCGTTGGGTTCAGATCTGTGCAGGCTACGCACTGGTTCAAACGGTTAGGGAAGAGACGGATCGAGGAGTGCGTATTGAGTGAAATTGAGACGCAGGAAGCAGATTTGGAGTTTTCAGTTACCTGTGAAGGAGAGTTGGACCGTTCCGGCCGTTCCGGAGTCCAAACTTGCTGTCCTTGGATCCAACGGGATCAGAACATCGAGTTCTACAGGAAATTGAAGACGATACCAGTTTTCATCGGGCGGTTTGGAAATTCTGAGTGAAATTGGCTCGCAGGGAAGTGCTTACAACAGATTTTCGTTCACCTGCGACCTGAGGTTGGGCTGTTCTTCGCGATAGGTGAGCCAAGCTCTTCGTTCTTGGTGCCTACGCGATCAGGGAGTCTTCATCTACTCATAGGAGAAGACTATACGTGGATTGGATTGTTGGTTTGGGTGTGGTGAGCAAGTTTGAGCTGCAGGGAGCCGGTTTACGTCAGTTTTTTGCAACCTGCGGTCAAATTTCTCGAGTGGTTTTGCAAGGGGAACTCCAAACGACTTGTTTGGAGTCTCGTTGGGTTCAGGGTAGCTAGATCTATCTGCCAGCGAAGACGGATATCAGTTTGGACGATCCGTTTGTGCGGTGTGAGCGGTTTTAAGCCACAGGGAGGAGTTTTTGGAGGTTCGATCACCTGCGACTAAAAATCGGCGATATCTCGACTGTTGGGAGTCGGATCTGAAGGTTTCTTGGGTTAACGGAGTCAGCGGAGGAGACCCTATCGACATCTGAAGTCCGTTCAGCGAAAGGAGGAAGTTCACAGATAGGCCTTTTTCGGTTTCTTCGCTACGGGTTTTGCTCTTTTGAGTTCGTTAGAGTTCTGGTTGACTGTATACAGCTTGTGGTAGCTAGCTTTAGCTAAGAGCTTATACATGGATGTGGTTTGGACTTGAGTTTGAATCGCGTGATACTGCTGTGGCTCTATTTGTTAGCAAAGAGAAGTTTCTCTTGCTTTGAGCTACGCTTCGGTGGTTTTGGGTCAGGGTTGCGATTCAAGGGTTGTTTTCAGGGGCTTTTGAAGTAGGTTACGGATCACTCTGGTCTGTTCTTCAGTTTTGTGCTGTTAGGAGAAAGAGACGGCAGTGTACATACATTTGGAGTGGTATATATCGCAGCATTCCTTTTTGTGGCTGTTCTTCTCTGTCTTGTCTCTGTTTGGCACACAGCATCTCCACAGCCAGGGACCTCGCGTTTTCCTGGACATCCTTCACGCACAAAATATCCGACACGATACCGCTCCGCTTGAAGTAGAGTAGAACAAGTACAACACACCAAAAGAGGCTCGGCTCCACCTCGAATTGCACACGATTGCACCAAAAGAGGCTCCAAAACAGCAAAAACAGCTTGCGGGTGCACACGGGTAACCAAAATCTGACGTAAAACAGCAAGAACACCCAAAGCCAACCCGAACACCACCACAACAGATTTGCAAATGCACCATACACACTTCGAGAATGCATACACACACAAGAAAACTCCTAAACTCGAGTTTCCACACGAAATTGCACCAAAATCTGACGTAACTAGCCTTTTTGCACTTTCGGGTGACACGACAGCGAACTTAGACATTCCATAACTTCTTCAATCCTTGGCCAAACTCCATGAAACTTAGTGCACTAGAATCGTCTCTCCAATGCGCTTCCAAAGAGCCCACTCCGGCCTGACATTGACAAGTACCCCGTCTGCCACGCCCAAACGCGCAATCCGGCTCCAACAAGTCACTTCAAGAACATTCTGCAAAATTTCTGCAGCGCTTCCGCATGACAGAAATCTCCACTCGATCCCAACAACAGCAAATCGATCTGCGACCAGCAATGTAGCATGCGCCCACACACCTCGATCACAACTCCAAACAATCAAGCACGAACGACAACGCCCGAAGATACCAGCGGACGATTTCAGATCAGCGGGTTCTTACTGAACTCCATCTCGATCTGCACTCAGTTCTTCGAGTAATCTGAATAGAGAAATTACCATCTCCAACACTACAACAAGATTACTCACAAACGGTCAAGCCAAACCCACTCTAAGCACGAAGAGAATCCGAGTTACACTCAACTAGACTATCCACCATAGCCTGGAGCTTGAAGGCTCAACTCGAAGAACTAAGACCTCCAAGCCTTACCTGCGAAGTATACCCCTAGTGGGTTCTCCCACCAACTCGCCCTAACAGCACTAATTGTCTTACCGAGATGCGTCACTTCGGACTCGGTCAACCTAGCCGAGGTGCCCAATTGACGTGACAAGAGCAATATCAGTGACGACTGGTGCATAATCAGATAGTACTTGGTCACAATCGTGTTTATGTTTGGCAATGTTATCTATCCAATCTGCAAAGTAGCTAACATAACATCTATCAAGTCTTGACTGATCTACGCGATTCTCATATATCGATTGACGAGTGAACAGGGGTCCCTAAGTCTGTGTAGCTATATGCCTGACATCTATTAGTTCTAGGCTTCGGACTACTCTCGTCCAAGCTCGATATTCTGCTCCATGGATTACTGCAGAGGGTCCTTTTGCGTCTACTTGTGACTCTACCATGTTGAAATCTCCATATATCAGCCACCTATCAGCTTCTAGGTTGTCTTCCATCCATTTCCAAAGAGCCACTCTCTCCTGTGGCTCATTAGGGGCATGTAGAGATATAACTCTCACTATCCCTACTACAGTTCTAAACTTTACCCAGGAAAGTTTTCCGTTGCCTCTACCACCTTCCTCGAGAACAGAAATATTCTTGCTGTAAACTATGGCAGCAGTACTCTTGTCATTTGGATTAGTATCAACTACATACCCTCCATTGGAAGAGAAAGTAGCTAGTCTTTGTTTGAGTTTCCAACCTTCACAGTTGACTTCTTGGAGGCATACTAAGTCTACTCCCTTGTAGTCTCTTTCTATAATCAATCTCTCCCTTCTGCATCTACACTCGTCTGAGAATCCATTCACATTCCAGCTAAGTATTTGTGGTATATTCATCATCTATCGGTTTGAAAGTCCCCTTCTTGTCTCTCCTCGACTAGCTGCTTTCCATGCTTGAGTGGAGCCTCTACCTCCTGTGTGCATGTATGCAGGGTTGGATTCTAGGCGATGGTTGGATGTTTCACCTCTCTCTCCTGCTTAAAGAGTACTCTGGTTGTCCTTGTCCGGTTCTGTTGATGCCTTCTGAACTGACTGGGGGAGTTGACCTCCTGTGGCTCCTCTGCTTCCATCTTGTGTTGAGTTCCCCGTTTGGGACCTCAGGAGTTTTTGGGTAAGTTCATCAGAGAGACTAGTGTATCTCTCACTAGTATCCGGTTGAACTCTCTTTTTCCCAACTTCCTCCATCTCTGTCCTTCTATCGCTAGTCTGGCGTAACCCTAGTTGTAGATGATTTGTATCAATCTGTGCTTACTCTCTTCTTTGATTACATTGCTCCTAAGAGCTCCATTTTCCTCCTGGGTGTCGTTTTGGCCCTCCTCCTTGCTGTCCTCTTCGAAGTCTCCCGTCTCTTCTTCTTCCATGATCGTATGTGCCAAGATTTTGTATTTGTTTTCCTCGCGGGTTGGTCCTACCTTCTTTGCCGGCAGGAGTGGCCTTCCATTCCTCCTAGGCCTTCTTGGTTGAACATCCTTGAAGTCTTCTTCCGCAACCTTCTTACCTTTGATCTCCATCTGTGCTGACTTGGCTCTTTCCAGACCTGGGTTGATTGCCCCATTACCTCCAGAATTATGTTTACCATTCGTAGGTAATCCTTGGTTGTTGACTTGTGCTTGAACCTGGACGTGATTATGAGCCGATCTCCTCCTATTCTTCGGGCAGTATCTGGCTATGTGGCCCCTTTCCTTACAGCTAAAGCACGCGTCTGGCAACCCTCGATAAGTTATGTTGAATTTGTAGCTTCTGCCAAGGACATTGATCTGCAGGTGTTGGTTCAGTTCCTCTTCTAAGTTGACTAGGATGCAGCCCTTTATGTTAACGAACCGACTTCTTCCTTCTACATTAGGGATGTGTAGAGGGATGCCTATAGATGCTAACATAGCATGTACTTTGTGTGTGGATATCTCGTCCACCTGCTCTATTTCTGCCCATACATGTATCTTTTTTCCTCTCACCGTCTTATCATTCATACCAGGTTGCCACGGAAGTGCAAACACCATAACGGTTGTGCATGTAGGGGGACTCTCGGCCATCACCCTAATCCTTTGCAATTCTGAGCCGGTGACTATGAGAAAACTGTGCTTACCGATTACTCTGACTTGCTTAATGAAAACTCCTAGGCTCTAGGTAAGTGTCCTCTCTGTCCACGATATGACCTCATCTCTGATGGGGTTGAAGTCTACAGTGTGGAGGACAAATGCCTTCTTGCGGAGGTAGACTAGCCTCCCTACTCATGTCGGTCAATAGTGATCTCCGCTGTCTTAACGCTCCTCTGTTGATCGACTGTAGGAATTTCTAGCAACAGTTCTTCGAGCTCTCCATCATCCAACGCTGCATCTCCGATCCAATCAACGCTCACTACGGTGCCTGGAATGAAGCTGTGATCATCGGTCGGTAGTGGTTGGTCATTGACATCCATTCTACAGTAGATCTTTAACGGATTTGAGCCTGCTGTGATCCCCCATGCAGAGTGAGTTCTTGCTGCTGTATTGCTGGAGAGCGGGGCATCACTCCTAGCCTTGGTGGTTTGACGGTCTTCTAGCGGAGGATAGTGATCAGTGTCGATTGGAGGGGGTTCTGGGATTGCTTGTATAGGATCAACATAGCTTTCTCCTTCTGCCCTGGCCTCCTCCATAGATGCTTCATGATAGTCATGATCTGCTACCTCCTCGTCGTCTCACACATTCTCCTCGTTGAGATTGATCCCCTGCTGTACGTATCTGAGCGATTTCTTAGATCCATGTTGTTAGTCATTGGCACAGATCCATCGATGATGTCCCGATCGTTTAGAATCTGTTTCCTTAGCATCTGGTTTGTCAGCTCGGACAACGCTAATCTGCCTGAACCTCCATTCTGGTGGACTTGTAACGCTCTATCGATAATTTGACTACATTTCAAACTTCTTAGTATCTGTACTCTCGTTTCTTTCTCTAGGCCTACCATGCGCAGCATCTCTCCTCATCCTCTGCCCGTGACCTTATCTGGAATCTTGATCTTAGCATCGGCAGATAGACATGTTTTCGATCTGCAAAAGTACTTTGCCTCTGGCCAGACTTTCTGATTGCAGATATTCTCACCGCTCCTGTATAGAGTAGGAGAGACACTTTTTTGAATTCAAATTCGACATTTTTGAATTTTTAGTGGTCTACATACCCGGATCATTACCTGTTCTTTATTCTCTCCATGTGGATGAACTAGAGGCCCATCTAAGACTCAACTTGTAGATCTCATTTTCCTCTTTCTTTTACATCGTAGATGGTTTTCTGGCGATAACCAACCAAGACGATATTACGTTGAACATTTCGGATAGGAGCTCTCTCTGGAGCTAAACGCGATTTGGTTACCACTAAAATGATTAGCGGTTGCAGAGTATAGCTAATATAGTGATATTTGTGTTTAATGTTATTCGACCCAAGAATTATATGAAGTCATGTGCACGAGACATAAGGCAAGCACATGAGACAAGGGATTATCATCAAATTAAGTTCATATTCGATTCTATAGTAAGATGGACAACAAACAGCGTTAACATATGGGTGAGTCGACTTTAGAGAAAACAGATCTCCAAGTTTGATTTTTGAAAAATACATTTTATTTTCTTGTGGTGGCCTCAGGCTGGTCTCTTAAGGTGTTTGCCCTCTGTCTTGCCGTCGAAAAATTCCTCACATAGAGTTTAGGATTTAGTGTCTGTCTCTGTTATGGTGCTAGCGAGCATGGTTAGTACCTTAGACTCGAGTAAGTAACTAATGTCGGCATGGTTAGAACTAGACTTGAGTAGTTAATAAATGTAATTTATAGGTCGAATACTGCATTCTGCTATTGGACCTCTTTGAACTTTTCGCGCTGCTCCACGACAAGCCTACGGTGGGGTTTCCTTTGAGGTTCAAAGTTCAAACGTGGCTTGGACTTTTGGACGCCATATTCTTGCTCGGCATGGCATCCAACAGTCTCATGAATCTCTCACTGAATCTCCAGATGCAGGTTCGCACGAAGCAATCACAGCGTTCTGTTTAGGATACTACTGCAGACGTGCAAAAGACAAGGCTTTTCCTGCATGCAGGCAGATGGAGAAATTAAATCTGAGGGCAGTTGTGACTATGGTTAACAGTTTATCGACTTTGTGGGGGGCCCAAGCGGTGGGCTAGAGATTAACGAGTAGCCTGTAGGAGGGACTCTACCTACCGTAGTGTTTGTTAACTTCATCATGAAATAATTAATTACGAGTAAAGATGGAAATCTGTTCATGTATTGACTAATATTCAAAATAATTTGATTTTTATAGTTTAAGATTTTGGATATAAAATTACTCATTATATAAGATTAAAATAGATTTTTTCATCAGTTTTATTTACATTTTTCATTGTGAATATGCATGCAGAGTGCCCTTCTTGCGAAGTAGAAGAAAAAGAAAAATATCTAAAAATATCATAAAATTATCATGAAAGATGGATTGAAAACTTGCTTTAAAAATATATAGTGAAAAATACATCAACAACATGTGCATACTTACAGAGAATACTGGTGCTCGTTTGGATTTTGAGAGAACAAGAAGAAGGTGGATTTTTAGACAGTCAAAGTTATTTAAATTTATTTAACTAAATTTAAATAGTTAAATTCAAATTATTAAACTTAAATTCCGCACTGGTTCATCTAATTGCATGTTGTCACTGTAGTTACTGAAAATCTATAAGCAACACCCCGGACTGAAACTCTTTCTGATATTAAAACTGTGCTTTTTACGAATAATAATACTTTTATTTTTTTATTTTTTATTTATAATCTAACTCTTCTAAGAAAAAAAATTAAAACATATATTAAAAACCACGTATATTCTCTCTCTTCCGAACTTGGAAGAGGGTGAATATATGCACCCTCATTATCCCGTGGACTAGAACCCGGCACCCACAGAAATCACCTTCCGGCGATTCGGCAATTCCAACACTATTATAAAGCCACGCATCCATCATTTTGCCGTTGCCTACAACTAGCATACAGGATTGACTACCTTCAGCCAATAACTGTTGTCCTTATATAACTTTAGGCTTGACTGTGACTGTACGTACTAAGCAATGCGGAAGAGAGAATACACAAATTAAATAATATGATGGTAGTTTTCTAATAAAAAAGATGGAATCTTTAAGTTTCAGACGGTGAACTTCTCTTGACTTTGCTGCACGCGAATACCCAAACAATCGACCACGAAGTGAATATACTTTTCGTCTGATGTGGGGCTTTTTGTTCACAATATACCGGTTAGGTTAAGTAGTGTTTTATAGTGTCATCATTCGGATATTGGTTGGAAATATTATAAATTTTAAAAACTATTTAATTTTATAGTTAAAATATAATTCTAACTTGATGAATATTCATTACTTTGTCATGGCTTTATTATCGTAAGGAAATAAAGCCCTGAAATCATAATATCTTTATAATTAGCTATCAAAGCAATTGCACCAATCACTCTAACGTTCAGCAAGTTAAGGCTTCCTCTCATGATCGAGGACTTGTTTTTTGTGTTTTATCCAATCAACATTCATTGAAAGTCTTGTAAACTGATAGTGAGTGGTTTTCGGAGATACTAGTAACAGACATTTTTAAACTATTTTGGGTTGAAAGGTAGCATCGATCCAAAATATGCATGTGTTGTGTGCATAGACATCGCTACACAACATACATCGCTGTCTAAACTACAAATCACATACACATAACAAGCACAGAATGTCATACACATACACAAGTATATCACAATAATATGAGAACACGTGCATAAACACTTGCCAAACTCACAACAAATCACTCAAGAATCAAGTCAAATTCACTATGTGCTCGCAGAGAATATAAGTTTTTCTCACTAAGCGCATCTACTGTGGTGCCCACAAATTACAGGATGCACGAATTTTTGAAATTTTTAAGAATAATAACTTATTTGTATAACTGAAGAAGCGTTGTTACTTAAGGTTACGTCTTCCTTAACATGAAGATGATCTTATGAGCTTTTTAATAAGAAGTGGACTTCTTCGGAAGATGACCGTCTTCGGAAGAGCGTCTTCTCAGTTGCGTCTTCAGAAGACGGGAAGACGACGGAAGATGAGAAGACGACGGAAGACACCTGTCTTCCGGAAGATAGCGACCGCGAGGGCCTAACCACGAGTTTTCGGGTAAAACAGTAGGTGTACCTACTGGGTCGCACCGAATAGGTAGGTAGGTCGGGGAAGACACCTAAGGTCGAAAACCCTTAATCTGCGGGGAAGATGCGCAGGAAGCACATTAGGCGCATTCCAACTTCTCGCAGCACAGCGCGCTTGAGAAGATCGATTGGAGAGAGTGAGCTTCGCAAGTAAGCTTTGAGAGAGGAATCGAGTGAGGACATCGAGGTAGGAGAGAACCAGTTCGCAGCTAGGCAAAGGGCGAGACCGAACTGCTGAAGCACAGAAGGCAGAAAGCGAAAGCGTTGCTGTGAGCTCCCGAGAAGCTGACATTGGAGAGTAGCGAGTAGGATCGAAGGTGGAATCGAGTTGTGGCCAAAAATTGACAGCAGGCGCAGTCGAGAGGAGTCGCATTGGAGCTAGGACAAGAGCCAGAAGCGCGCGGAGGTCGAAGGCAACTCGGGGAGCAGAAGAAGACTATAGAGGTTCTTCCCCACGTTCTTTCCCCTTCCCACTTCTTCTCGCCTTTGTCTGGTATTCCCCGCGTTCCTTGGTTATGTGCAGGCAACCTGATCGATTATCCCACCCCCCCCATTCTTTCTATTGAGACATTGGGCGCGGAAGCACTGCCCAATTTCTGTCAGACATCTCCTTGCTTCTTCCCGAGCTCAATTCGAGCTTCCCTACTCCTAGCCCTCAAATTGGAGATCCCAGCTATCAATTTCCCTACCCTACTACCTCTCTACCCCCGAAACCTGGAACAGAAGACGATTCGGAAGATGGAAACATCTTCGGAAGACGCTTCTTACACTTGACTGTATTCGGAAGACTGTCTTCGGAAGTCGACTGAACACCATTCGTATCAAGAGTGGATTTGTGTTGCTTTGTGTTAAGAGAGACTTGGTACGAATCCCGAGTGGTGTGGTGAGTTGTTTTGTTATTTTGAGAAGTTGGAAGTCGGGAACTAGGCCTGTGCCTCCCGGTCTTCCAAGCTTCTCAACTCCACATCTTCCTAGAGAGACTAGAAGACTGAAAGGCTGGCAAAATGAGCGAGAAGACGTGAGGGTCCATCTCGGGTCTCTTCTGTTTGACCCATAGCACCCATTCCTTCTTCTTCCCAAACTTAGAAGAGAGTCGTGAGAATACTTGCTGGCAGAATCTGGAGAGAATGGTCGAGGGTCATGTCTTCCCACCGAGCAGCAAGGTTCTTCTGAGTGCGTATGAGAGGTGAGAAGTCAGAAGAACAGAGTGCAAATGTCTTGAGTCTGTTGTGAGGATAGATTGCGCGTAGGAAGACGAAGACAGGTGAGACCAGTGAAGGGAAGTCTGACTTCGGGAAGTCTTCCGAGAAAGACATTGAATCGGAAGCTGTCCAGAGTGTCTTCCTAGAGGCCACTGTCACCGCAGGAGCCCGCAACCGACTTCTGAACCTATTATGCACTTGATGTTTCGCGAATCTTGTATCTTCTGATAGGAAGTAAGATGTAATGCAAGGTGGGTTGTCTTCTTGGTAATCCATGCGAGGCCTTGCTTAGATAGGATTGGTTAGATATAGCTCAGAAGACGAGAGCTACCTAGGAAGTACTGTTAGAATCCCGGAAGACGGAGTAGCTGTCTTCTGGAAGACTAGGTTCGTCTTCTGAGAAGTAGAAGCTAGACTGTGGGCACTTGGGAAGGACTGAGCCTTCAGCTCATAGTAAGTGCTTGTGGCTTAGTGCAACAGATCTTCCAGCATGACGATGCATCCGCGAGGCTTGGTGTTACCAGCGGCAGAATTGGCCGAGGCCACTCCTTTCCTCAAGGAGTTGGATCTCGACTTCTTCCTATGGGATTGGAACCTCGCAGATCAAGGACTTCTGGAGGAGGTGTGGACAGCGTTGCCACCTCGTAACCGCGTACCTGCGAAGGCAGGAGTAGCTCAAGGAAGACCGTCTTCCTGGACTGAAGACTGGTGGCGCATGGCTTTTTTATAGGCCTGAATCTGAGAACCGAGGATATTGGTACGAGAAGAAGATCTTGCTTAGGATCTTGAGTTCGTGGCATGTGCCTGGGAGCACCACTTGCCTTTTTGTGGAAGACAGGCAGAGGAGGAATGGTTGGAAGATAGAATCTTACCGGGAGCCGAAGAAGCGACTCCTGGCGAAGTTGTTTCTGCATCTCTTTCCCAAAGGGAAAGCGCAGAAGACAAGGTACTTAGGAGATCAGGACGTGGAGTTCTTGGAATCCGTGTGGGATGACAGAGTGCCCATCTACTGGGGCACGTACATCCACAACTACGTACAGACAGAGCTAGCATACTTGGGTACCTCGGCGGGAGGACACTTGACGCCCTTCCCTGCTACTTGTATGTAGCCATGGGGGATCTTAGGGAAGATCAGATGGCAGGGTATGGGTCAACGGAGCGACAGGAGGTGAAGGAGGAGACCTCGGAAGACGATGACCGAGAGGCAGCAGCAACGCCCCCTCCCACTCTGATGCCACAGCTGAGACCCGGCTCTCACCAGAAGACGCTTCTGATGAGGGAAGACGAGTCTAGTGGGTCGGAAGACGCCACGCCACTGAGGAAGATGGGTCCCAGAAGTGTACCGAGGACACCCATCTCCCTCATTCATTCAGGATCGGAGTCCGACTCGGAAGAAGACTTGCTGAGTACCCGATCAGAGCAGAAGACCGCTTCTACAACGCCTGGGAGTCTTCCGAAGACTCCAGAAGACGAAGGATGGATGGGCACTCCTGCTGTGATGCGAGGAAGCGCAAAGAAGAGAGCCGCTCCTGCCATGAGGAGTCTTCCACCCCGGAAGATGCGAAAAGTAGCTTCTTCTCGTGTGCAGAAGATGAAGGCCGTAGTGGTGGAAGAGGCTTCCTTGCCTCTGGAAGACGAAGTCGACACCGCGGAGCGAGTGGTGGAGATGAACTTATCTTCCGCAGGAAGACGACTGGAGGAGTTCAGTGCCTACTTCTAGAAGGAGATCCAGCCAGCTATGGAGTTGCTGGAGAAGAGGGCGAAAGCACAGGAGAGGCCCTTACAACCTGGATTCGGCCTGCGCACCTTGCTGCGACAGGGAGAAGACCAGAAGAAGACGGAGTCGCTGGAAGCTAGTCTCCGCACCACGGAGAAGCTTGCAGCCAGGTACAAGGCGGAAGCAGCCGCTTCTGCCAAGGAGCTGTTACAGCTTCGGAAGAGCAACCAGGAGTTGCAGGCGTGGGTACAGCAGCGCAATCAGGAAGTCACCCGAGTGCGGGAGAAGATCACCGCCCTCGTAGAAGAGCAGACCATATGGAAGATGCAGCGAGAAGCCGCAGAAGCGCGAGCTGCAGTTGAGAAGATGCAGAGGGAAGCAGCAGAGGTCTGTGCACAGAAGATGCTGACACAGTCGGTGGAAGCGCTTCGGAAGAAGTTCAACTACACCGCGGGTAGGAAGTTACTTATCTTAGCTAGAGGATGGGATAGCGAGTCCAAAGCGATGTTGGTGGAATGCCGGGAGAGCATGTTCAGGTACTTGGATCGACAGATAGAAGGAGTGAAGACACTTTATGGTCTTCCCTCGCTTCCGACACCTGCAACCGCATCTTCCCACGCTCCAGCACCATCGACTGGATCCGGAATGGAGAAGGAGGAGTTCGATCTCGCTGTGCACTTGGTGGTGACAGCGTTGGAAGCCGAGAAGACTCCAGAAGATGCCCCGGAAGACAAGATGTCTTCTGGAAGACAAGAAGACGAGCCGTCTTCTCAGGTATTTCGCGTGGAGGAAGCGACTTCCCCGGATCCCTGTGAGGTCCCCATGATCCCTAGTCCTGCACCCGTTGTCGTAGGGCGTGAAATATGGTCTGGGAATACACAAGGTATCTGGCTGTAGAGAGATACAACTGGATCTACGACCTAACCGATGAAAACTTATGCTCTCAATATCTAATCTATCAATCTTTTTTGTAGGTTACTAGCGAGCTAACTTGACCCAAGTGTAGCACATGTGCATCACACAAATGACTCGGAGCTCGATTCCACTCTAGATAAAGGTAAGGCTCATACACGGTACGTGTCTGCTTTAGATCCCAAGCACTCTTCATACAATCTCTCATCCACATCCGCTTCACTACTTCTTCTCGACAAACTACCTAATTGTAGACTCTGACCTTCTATTGTACGCTGATACGAGTTTGCTCAGGAAGATGTCCATAGCAAGGACCGTCTACTACACAAGCTTCCCAACGATACAAGACATATCGGCAGCAAAACAGCTAGAAACTCGGGGCGTGATACCGAGGATAACGGTACCTCAGCTTCAGCAAGACGTGGCACCTCCACTGAGCGTGATCGCCGTACCAATCTCACAATACAGCCTCCTTGTCATCCACACGACACCTCCAAGAAGCACACCTCTCATCTTCAAGTCGTTTTTGTTCAACTCCAACCAAGAGATTTAAGCAAAATCTCTCTACGTCTTTCTCGTCTCGCTGCAAACTGAACTTTGACAATCTCGTGCCTTCACCTCGATTATCCAATCAGGCTCAAACTTCACAGGACACCCCCTCTGACCCTTCTCTACTACTGTATGAAATTTCAGATTCAGATCTGACCCCCAACTGTCCGCGATGAATCAAGCCACCCGCCTGTGCTAACTTCTGAGCTTTACAGATCTCGATGGCTAAAATCCTAGATCTCCACACATTCTCTTACCCAATTGAACTGAAATTTCACATGTGACTAGCATAGGGCTGATAGGGCACACTCTCATCCTGGAAAGTTTCACTCAGAGATCCAATCCCATGTGCACGGAGCAACTCAAGCTTTGAATCCAAAGAAAGCGGGTTTTCTCATACCTCTCAACTGTAACAGCCAACTTCAATTGATCATTTCAGGAGCAAATCCAACCCAAATGTAGGATTGTTTTACATCAATACAACTAGCACGGAGTGAACTACTCGATCCCCTTGACAGCTCCTAAAGATCACCTCTCAAACTCCCGGATCACTCCAAAACGTGGCTCGGGGTACCGATTTGACCCCCCTGACTTTCAACGTCCATCACTCTCTCCTCAGAACTCCAAATCGCCTGATCTTTGTCTCTCGAGTGTAGCCCGTCTCGAGAGCTTTCCAACAAGACCACTCACTCCTCAAATGACCCCTGGGAAGACCTCCAAAACCCTAAAGCCGTCTGCAGATCTGGAATGGAGTTGATTGGTCGAAAATAGACCAATAAGAAAACAGATCTGGAAACCTCTTTTGTCCTCTACTTGGTACCCTAGATCAACTATAATCTTACTACCCTCTCATGCCTGCAAGGCATCGACCCCAACCTTAGGTTAATTACACTCGTCAAACTATAGAGACCATACTTAACACTTAAGATTCAGTACAAGGTCAAGATGACGACCTGGAACCGATTTACGATGAAAGGTACTACAAAAGGAAATGGAGAAGCCATCACTTGATTACAGTACTCCTCGCCAAAGTTCCTTGCGATCCACGCACGATGATTGATCTTCTGCCGACAGTGACATCGAACATCCACCCAGACGTTGAAAGGGATGTTGGCTGGATAATTCAAGTCCATTGGCCTTCGTCAAAGTTAGATGTACACTGTCAAGTCCCAGTCCTCTCCATAAGTGACGATTGGTAAGATCACCGGAGTAGGCGAGTCCATCATCCTCCCCATGAACTCTTCTCCAAAGTAGGCGACGAACCACTGTCGAAAGTGATCGCGGTGGATCAAGTGAAGCTTGATATGAAACGGGTTCGGAAATGGCAGATTTGGAACTCAATTCAATCCTCCATCCATAAATACAACTCTTGCAGTCACCACTTATCTCTTATGACACTAAGACGTACTCATGAAATCCACTCAAGAAGAATGCCTCACAAACCCCCAATCCACTATCTTATACCTATGTTTGACAACAAGCCATTCTCGCGAACGTTCACGGATCATTGAGTCAGCACATCTTGTTATCGTGCGATCTCACATCCAGATCTTTGTGAACGTGACACCTAATACCCTCTCATGCGAACTACACAAAAGGTTCATCGAACACAAAAGAAACACACGTTCTACACTGAATTCACATGTGGGACGTCTCATAACACGACATCCACCCCCTCTAAACCTGCGCATCCTCCGGCATGCGCCACAAACACTTACAAGTTGTGGACGACGTCACACAACATCTTCGTCGTCTTGAATGATGTCATCGTTATCAGCATCCTCAAGAACCAAATCATCCTCGTCGTCGTCCAAGAGATCAAACTACGCTCCGACTTCTTCCACGCTTATCTCTTCATCTCGCTTCTTGAAGAGTTTCACGCGCTTTCCTGCAATGGGAACTTTGAGCTTTGATCCATCAAGCTCCCGAAGTGAATATGTAGCATTGTCATGTACAACAAGAACCACATATGGTCCAAACCACCGCTTAGAGAATTTTCTAAGAGCACTGTGTTGGTTGTCCAAGCTACAATCATACACCAACACCCAATCGCCTTCCTTAATCTCCTTTGGCCGCAACCGATGACGCTCATCAAACCTACCCTTATTCTTCAACCGAGCCTTTCTCAACCTATCAACTGCAATCTCTATGTCCTCGGGTCTTCTTTCCAGTTGACGAATCCGAAGCGCAAGAAGATCCTCCTTAGACATATTATCCTCCCAAGGTAGAACGCTCCAAGTAGGAATGTGCTCCTCAATGGGCATGATAGGTTTTTGCCCTTGCATTAGCTCTGCTGGAATGTACCCAGTCACTGAACTATGTGTGCAGCGATCTGCCCATAAAGCAAAAGGTAAGAACCTTGGCCACTCCTTCACCCTTCCTCTACAAGCTTTCACAATGGCTTTAACAATAGGAGGATGACCTCGCTCACTCTTAGCATTCCCTTCTGGATTGTAGGCCGTAGTAAGAGCTAGTTTCACCCCGCATCTCTCAAAGAACTGCTTAGCTTCGAGAGTATTCAGCTCTCCACGATCTGCTGTAATCTTCCCAACACACCCGTACCTACAGATCACGTCCTCCAACAAGAATCTGCAAACTCCTTCAGTGGACTTTGTACGCAAAGCCCGTCCTTCTACTTGGTTGACAGATCCTCTCGTGCAAGAGCCAAATATCGCATTTGCCATATCCCTACTGGCATGATAACCAGATCTACCACCCATTTATAATGAATTGCAAGCGGATACGTAGGATGCAAACCGTCTCGATGTCTGATCTATGAGTACATCTGACAAGTCTGACACGATTCTACGAACCCCACAACATCTCTATACATGTTACGCCACCAGTACCTCTCCTTGAGCTTTGTGAAGGTTGCGTAAATACCTCGATGTCCAGCCCATAAACTGTCATGGAACTCTCGAATAAGTTGCGTCTGCATCTCTTTCTTACACACAACTCTTTGTGGTGGATCAACATCTCGCTTAGATCGCTTCCACAGATAACCACCTTGTAATAGATAGTTGTATGCCTTTTTCCTGACCTGTTTGAAATGTATATCACTCCACTCATGGTGCTTCAGCAACGTGCTAAGAGAACGCTCAATATCTATCCATTCACCCTCGTACAACTCCTCTTCGAATGATTTTGGATACACTACTTCTCCCTTTTGCGCTCTAGAAAGGACGGTAGTGCCAACATCCTCTGTGTCCTCGATCATATCTTCCTCTCCTTCATACCTTGCTCGAGACAACATGTCTGCTACTGGATTATCCTTACCGGCTATGTGCTTGAATTCAGGATTCAATGATTTGATGTACGCTATCCACCTTAGCATAGCAATATCAAGAGTGTTACAATTCGTAATCATTCCCAACAATGGCAAACAATCAGTCTCCACAACCACCGATGCTCCAATCAGGTAATCTTTCTCAGCCTTCATAGCTGTAACCACCCCCCATAGTTCTCGCTTCACCTGTGGGTACTTCCTTTGACGCTCACTCAACACCTTTGCGCCGAACCGCACAGCAAACCTGTTTCCTTCTTCATCATCTTGCCCCACAGCCCATCCAATTGCTATAGGACTACTATCAACAGTCAGAACTACAGGTTTACCCCCTTCATAGCTGACTCTACGAAGTACAAGCGGGGAAGACAACAGTCCGTTTAGCCTTCGAACTGCCTCTGAGTGCTTCTCGTCCCACTTAAACTTCTTGCCTTTCCGAAGCAAGCCGTATAAAGGATCAGCAACATGTGCAAAGTGAGGAATCCAAACATGATAGAATACACAAGCCCCTAAGAACCTCCGTACTTCAGTTTGCGAACTACATGTATCCTTCATCCGTTGGATGGCATCTACCTTACTTGGATCAGGCCTACGACCAAACCATCCACACAAATGTCCCACAATCACAACCTCTCGCACTCCAAACGAGGACTTAGCTCCTGATAACGTCAAGTGGACTTCCTCAAGACGTGACAATATCTTATCAACATCTGCAATGTGATCAACAACAAACTTACGGCACCCCCTCTGATCTGTCGCTTCATCCTTCTCCTCCTCTGGACAACCTTTGATTGGAATGTCATCCAAAAACGGCATTGTCTTCTCCGGAATAAAGTCTCGTAAGACTTTATTCATCCCATTCATCATGTGCGCCACTGAGTTAGTAGCCCCTTGTGGTAATGTGCACATCCTTACCAGTCTCAACGGAGTCCTCATAGTGGTGACATCCCTATTTCTTTCGGCAAGTTGAAATTGATCGTATCCGGAGTAGAGATCTCCCACGGAATAGATCGCTCTTCCAGCAAATGCTTCAGCAAACTCTCCTACAATCGGTACTATCCCTGTATTTTTGATAGTCACTTGGTTTACTGGCTGCATATCTTGAATGAAGCGTAACGCTCCACTCTTTTTTGGAACTGTAAACCAACGACTGGAATACGGTGCAAATGAAGGTTCGAGAATCTTCATCTGCATTTTCTCCTTTAGAAGCTCCATAAGCTTAGGTAGATGAGCCCTAGGTACAGGAATTGGCCTCAAGTCCCAAGGTGCATGCGGCACTGTAAAGATAATCATTGGAGCTACTACGCTACTATCCACGCATCCTATCTCCGAAGCTTCAAAAGAAAAAGCCTTCCCATGCTTACTCAACATCTCTTTGAACTCTCGCTCTTCAATAGGAAAGAGAAAATCTGCGGATCCTACCTTCAACTCCTTGAGCGTAGCTGCAGTAAACTTGTGACCCACTTGGCGAGGATCCCTTAAGCTCTTCTCCTTCGAAGCTTGATGAACTTGGTGGTTGAAGTCATCGGGTAAAGGTTGAGCTACAGGCTTAACCTTTCTATCTACTGTTTTGTACTTGGTTTCAACCCTGACTTCTGGTTTCTGGAATGACTCTATGATCGAATAGAGCTCTCTAGAATTTATTTCCACCAGTTGATCTTCACTCCTTTTCTCAATCTTGGTAAGTTCCTCCAAAGGATCCTCTAATCCCATCTCCATGTAAACACCCGCTATTCTATCCTCCTCGTCAAGTACACACACTCTTTTTAGATCTTTCTCAACTCTTTCCATAGCCTTCCGCTCCCACTTCTGTAGATCAACAAGCTGCGTATATAAAGCAAATCCACCCTCAGAAAATCCCATAACTCCTGTACAAAAGGCACTTCCCTTCGCTGGCGAGAGTACCTCCTTTTGTGTATCGGTATCACCATACCCTCGCTCTATGATGACCCTATGCGAAAATCCTTAAACTCTTCAGTGACTTTAGGAAGAAACCACTCCGCAAGTTCTCCCGATTGCGCTCATGGTTAGGGGGTACAGTTAGAAACTGCACTGCTCTCTTATCGTCTTGATTTCTGATCCTAGCATATGCAGACCCATCATCCAGCACCTTGGTCTCCATCCTTACAGCCGTAATGTATGGCTGTCCAAGAATTACCGGATACGAAGTAGTGTCTTGAACAAAAAAGTTTTGCTCTATGACTACATCCCCAATCTTCACCCTTACATCCGGACAAGCACCGTAGAGTTCTCCCCGTGTGTTGTTCGCTGCCCGGATCATCCAACCATGCTCTGTGTCAATGGGCCACTTCCCTCGCTTATAGACATCTTTGGATACGATGTTAATCTCAGATCCATGGTCAATGAGAGCAACCACCGGATCTACCAAATCTCCTATCTTCACCAAGGTCTCCGTAGTACCTCTAGCCCAATGTCCCCTAGTATAATAATTGGGAACCCTATCATCTCCCTCATCTTCATCGACAGCAAATCGAACCTTATGACTGGTGCAATATTTAGCTAACTCTTGCTCCTCCTCCTTCGTTATTCTCGTATCTAGAGCGTTTGTCATAGCAGTCTCTCCTGTCAACTGCCTCTTCCTCTTGATGGTGTCAATAATGACATCATGGAACTCCTTCTTTGCTATTCCAAGGATCTCTCGTAAAGTAAACTCAATCTTTGCGTTGAGCACTCTCTCTTCTAACACCCCCTTCAAATCTGTAGCAGCTTCAATATCTGACTGCAGCTTGTAGGTAGCAGGCTTACCTTTCTTACTCCTTTCTAACCTCTCTGTAGTAAATGGTGGAACTTCCTCCATAGTCTCTTCTCGCACCGGCGTTGTATCTAGCCGAGGTTTCTCACCTCGTAACTGCCTCTTAGGAGTACTTCTCTCCTCGCTAGGACCAGCATCATCCCTCTTACGCTTCTCCTCCATGAGAGCCTCATGTTGACTCTTTGTCAAGTAGGCGTGTACAGACATTGTATCTACTGAATCACTCCATCCAGTAGCACCTCTGATTGTCGTGGCCACCTTGAGTAACTCACCCCTTGTTGCTTTTCCTTTCTCCATTGTGGTCACAGCATGACTCCATATTTCACTCGCCTTTACTTCCTCTTCAGAAGTACTATCTCTATCTTTCACTATCTCAACCCCATAGGTAGCGGCTTTTACTGATACCTCAGCATGTTGTGAAAGATAATCCTCTAAAACTTGTCTCATCCCTCCTCTTCCAAAGTTAGTTTTGAGGATCTCACCTATCTCCTTCAAGGCAACCTTCCCCTCCTTCCAGTAGATCACTCCTTGCCGTAGGATGTCAACAAAGTCTCCGCACTCCTTCCGGTGATGTTCAGTGCTATCGCACCACATACATCTCTGCACATACCCTTGCTTTGGAGCGGTTTTGCTCTCAAGTACTCCTCCTTTCTCCTCTAGCCTTGCTAGCTTAATCTGCAAGTCTCTCATCCCTTTTACCAATTCCTCTATTGCATCTTTTTGAGGTGTAACCATAGGGACAGGAACAGCAAGAAATGAAATAGGAGGTACTTGTACCGTAGGTGCTTGTACATTAGGCATTGTTGGTTGCCTACGGGGTAGTACGATTGGCGGTGGTCTCACTTCTTGCCTTACCACCACCTTCCCTCTCCGATACTCCCGCTTCGCAAGTACACCCACTGCTTCAGAAACCTTCCTCCAATCAGTCGTGAGCCCAGTATCTTCCATCCTGTCTTCCAGAAGTAGTTCCAACTCCCTCTGTAGCTCATTGTTAGCTGCTTGCAGAAACAGCTCCACTTTGTCGTTCTCCAATGTGAGCTTCTCCATCCGAGACAACTGAAGGAACTGTCTCTCGAACTTCCTAAATAGCTCTGTAGCAACAAGCCCTTTATTGGGTTTATTTACCCACTCCATGAATGACTTCTTAGTCACTCGATCTGCATCTTCTAGAGAATATTCTTCTTTTAATTGAAAAGTAAACTCTTTCCATGTAGCGCCATGAGAGTGAATGATCTCCTTCACATGCTCTCGTATCTCTGGTACGACAGCAAGCTCAAATGTGTTGACCATCTCTCTCTCCGGCACTTTACTCAACTCCATCTCCCTAGAATAGTACTTAAGGTACTTGGAGATGTTCTTTCCATCAAACTGATCCAACAAACCCACAACAGACTGCAAAGCTCTAGTAGCCATTGCCTCCTTTCGTTCAACGGCTTGTTGTTGTTGCATGATCATCGCGAATGGATAAAACTCTTTAAGCGACGAGGTGAAGACCCAGACGTTGAGGAGATCAGTATCGAGTTTGATCTCTCTCAAGATCAAGATGAGAGTCTAGATGAGAGCGTAGAGCCCGAGGGGGAGACTCCCGAAGAAGAAGATGAGGAAGAAGTGTTATGATGCCAACCACAACGTATGATTAGGTTGGTGCATACCAGAGGATGCACAGGTTCAGAGGGGGTGGATGTCGTGTTGTGGATTGGCTAGGGTGTGAAACCACCACATATCCTTCGTACGTGTTTGGTGTTGAGGAGCCACTAGGATCTTATCGTGTCAAAAGATAAGGCTCCACGTGGACGATCCGTGTACTCTTCGCTGAGTGGAGATAAGAGTAGTACTCTTGTCGTCACATGGGGAGATTGATGTATAAGAAGAGAGGTGTGCGGAGCTTGAGGGACAAAGTGTAGAGTATCCAAGTCTAGGGTGAGTGTGATCAGTATCATCGGATGAAGTAAGCGGCAGTGCGAGTGGTAGGCATGAACGGAGAGCCCTTTCGTGCTCCTGATCTTCCACTTGCGCATCCATTCGTCATTAAGATTCATTGTCTGCCGCGGGATCATTTTCGAGTATTTATGGTAGCTCACTGGGGCGAGTCGTTCATGACCGCGGTGATGGCTACTCCAGACCCTATCATTCTTCCTATTGTCACATACGACGCGGTTTGGGATCTTACTGTCTATATCTTGCTTTGATGTAGTATGGATCCTCCATTAGATCTGAACTTTCCAGCCAGAGTTCCGTTCAACACCTGGGTCGAAATACGTTGTTACAGTCGACCTAAGGTGGCGCATCGAGAGTTTGTCGTCAGGAACTTCGGAGAGGATTATTACAACCAGATAATAGCTTCGTCCGTTCCTTTTGTAGTTCCGTTTATTGTCAACCGTTTTAGAGTCGGGATTCTGACTCTCTATTGAGCGTAGTTTGTACTTCGTGTTTACGTGCTTCGTGGTCGACGGCATCGTCAACGGCACGTGTTTGGAGTTTGTTCAATATAAACTTTGAGGCCTAAATGGTACTCCTGGATAAAAATTCGTTCTTTGTGTGTTTGTCATGTGAGTGAAGACAAAAATCTTTTTGTCAACTTGTTTCTCATTGGTCGAAAGTTTGACCAATCACCTTCTACCAAGTTCCTTTCACGTTTTCGAGGGTAGAGGCACTTCCCGGGGACCCATTCGCGGAGTGTGAGCTATGGTTGGAAAGCTTGGGAGACGAGGATGCCCGTGGACTCAATGGTTGCTGGATTTGAAGCGCGGATGAGAAAGTTACGATCAATTGAAGCTGAGGGGGTCAAATTCGTGACCAATTTCATTTCCGTGAGGTCTTTCTCGCTTTCTGGGAGTTCTGTGAGGTTGCTGGAGATGAATTGACTGTTGCCGGAAAGCTCTTGAGATGGGCTTGCCGATGGATTCAGAGATCAATCGATTCAAAGCCGGAGTGAAAAAGTTATGGCCGGTTGAAGTTGGGTGTCTCAAATCGGAGGCTATGATAGTAGGCGACTGTAAACATGAGACATTGAGAGAGATATGGAGAGTTTGAGGTCGAATTTCGATATGAAACCTTCCAGGGTCTGAGAAGGTACAGTCAGCTACCTACCTGTGAAATTTGAGACCATTTGGATTATTGGGTTGAAGGGAAACGTTGTTTTTGTGCACAAGGGTCTGCATATCGCCTTGTGTCATTGACAAAAAAAGGGCTTGGATCATTCCGAGAGTTTGGTTGAGGATCTGCTGGTGAAATTTTACAGAGTGGTAGTGATGGTGACACATTAGCTTCCTGAGAAGTTTGAGCTGTTTTGATCGAGTGGTTTGTGAGGAATCGAACAGCAAAGTTCTGTCGAAATAGTATCATGTTATAAAAATAGCGATAAGGGCTTGATCGTTCCGAGAGTTTGGTTGAAGATCTGCTGGTGAAATTTTACAGAGTGGTAGTGATGGTGATACATTAGCTTCCTGAGAAGTTTGAGCTGTTTTGATCGAGTGGTTTGTGAGGAATCGAACAGCAAAGTTCTGTTGAAATAGTATCGTGCTATAGAAACAGCGAACTTTGGAAGGGCATAGATGCCAACTCAGAGATGATCTCTCTGCATGTAATACCTTAATAGAGAGATTATTCTACAGGCTATCTGCTGGCCTTGGTTTCATCTCATTCTGAGCTGTGGTTGAGGAGTGACAGCGAGGTAAAGTTGAGAGGTTCTTGCTCCGAAAGGCGAAAGAGTTAAGACTCTTTTTTTTGAAGAACAGGTCGACCTGGAGGTTTTGCCAGTGCTTCAGAGCACTTGATCATGGGTATGGAGAGTTGTTGACTGTATTTCCTGTGTTTGGATCCTCTCCATACCCGCATGCCTGTTTGTACGTCCAGTTGGTTTTGATTGGATTTGTGTGCGGGCGTTGCGCTTAGGTTTCTTTTCTATTAGGAGTGCTGGTATTTCTCTTGTGGTGAGGCTGGAGTGATGACCAGCAGACCCAAGAGTGCTTGCGGTGATGGCAGGAACAGGTTGCCCGTACTTGTTATCCCGGTTCTATTCCTAGTCGAGTAGGAGAGAGATCTGCCGAGAGGACGTGAGGATATCCGTAGCGAGAAAGGTTCAAAGTGTACTTGGAGATCAGAGAGAGGTTTGGATGGTCACTGGTTCTGAGTCACAGAGAGCGACACGTACTCTCTACAGCTAGATACTCGGTGTATTCCCAGATAAGAAAGCACGTCACACGACAGTTGGTGAACTCGACGTGAAGCTTCTGGGGTGGAGAGTTAGTGAAGTTCTTCTCAGAACTTTACCATGGCCGAGAGACAAGGAGTTGGAAACCCTTCCGGCACGATTCCGCTGCAGCTTGATCCTGCTATAGGGCAAATGTTCCAAGCATTTGCTCTGTACATGGATCAACAACAAGCTGTTCAACGGAAGGAGGCGATGGCTACCAAGACTTTGCATTCGGTGGTGGGGACATTGGATCAGTTTGAAGGGAGAAACATCTCCAAGTACCTGAAGTTCTATTCTCGAGAGATGGAGCTGAGTAAGGTACCAGAGAGGGAGATGGTACGGACGTTTGAGCTTGCTGTTGTCCTGGAGTTACGGGAACATGTGAAGGGGCTCATTCAAGCTCATGGAGCTAACTGGGAGGAGTTTTCTCTTCAGTTGAAGGAGGAATACTCTTTGGAGGATGCAGATCGAGTGACTAAGAAGTCATTCATGGAGTGGGTGAACAAACCCAGCAAGGAACTAGTTGCTACCGAACTACTTCGAGAGTTTGAGAGACAGTTTCTTCAACTATCTCGGATGGAGAAGCTCACACTTGAGAATGACAAAGTGGAGCTATTTTTACAGTCAGCCAACAGCGAGCTACAGAGGGAGTTAGAGTTGCTGTTGGAAGATCGGACGAAAGACAATGGTCTTACATCTGATTGGAAGAATGTTAGTGAAGCAGTGGGAGTACTTGCAAAGCGAGAATACCGAAGAGGGAAGGTGGTTGTGAGTCAAGCACCAAGACCGCCGCCTATTGTGATACCACGAAGGCAACCAACGGTGCAGACTGCTCCTCTACCTACTATTTCGCTTCCTACTATTCCTATCACTACGATTGTACCACAACGGAATCAAGCAATGGAAGATTTGGAGAAGAAGATGAGAGACTTACAGATCAAGTTGACAAGGTTGGAGGAGAAGGATGGGGCACCTGAAGGGAGACCTGCACCAAAACAAGGATATGTTCAGAGGTGTATTTGGTGTGATAACACCGATCATCAACGGAAGGAATGCGGGAGTTTCACTGATGCCTTGCAGCAAGGCATAATTTTCTGGAAGGAAGGAAAAATCGCCTTGAGAGACAACGGAGAGACTCTGAGGACCAACTTCGGTAGAGGAGGGATGAAGAAAATTTTGGAGGATCATCTAACAGTGCATGATGTGGCATCGGTAGAAGTTTCTACCTATGGAGTCGAGGTGATTAGCAAAAAGGAGAGTACCTTTTTGAAACATGAGGATACCACTGATATGTGGAGTCACGCTGTGAGCACGAACAGAAAGGGGAAAATGGCAAGGGAGGAGTTGCTCAGAACAGCCACAGCAATCAGGAGTGCTACTGGATGGGATGATCCCGTAGATGCTATGTCCGTTCATGCCTACGTAGCCAAGGCTCAACATGAAGCTATCATGGAAGAGAAGCGTAGGAGAGACGAGGCTGGTCCAAGTGAGGAGAGAGCGGCTCCCAAGAGGCAACTAAGAGGAGATAGACTCCGACAGGAGACTGCACCTCTACGAGAAGAAGCTATGGATGACGTCCTACCTTCTGGGAGTACAGAGAAGGGTAAGGGTAGGGAGAAGGGCAAAGCTCCCATGTATAAGCTGCAATCAGACATTGAAGCAGCAACCAACATGAAAGAGGTGTTGCAGGAGAAGGTGCTCAATACAAAGATTGAGTTTACCTTGCGAGAGATCCTCGGGATTGCGAAGAAGGAGTTTCATGATGTCATCATTGACATTATCAAGCGGAAGAGACAATTGACGGGAGAGACCGCAGTGTCCAGTGCTCTAGACACAGTGATTACAAAGGAAGAGGAGCGAGAGTTGGTTCATTCTTACAACACTCGTAAAGTTCGGTTTGATGTGGATAAGGAAGAGGACGATAAGATCTCTAGTCATTACACTAGAGGGCATTGGGCAAGAGCCACTACTGAAACCTTAGTGAATGTAGGAGAGATGAAAGATCCGGTGGTTGCTCTCATCGATCATGGATCTGAGATCAATATTGTCTCTAAAGACATCTACAAGCAGGGTGGATGGCCTGTTGATATAGATCATGGTTGGATGATCCGAGCAGCAAACAACACACGAGGAGAACTCTATGGTGCTTGTCCGGATGTGAAGGTGAAGATAGGGAATGTGGTACTTGAACAAAACTTCTTTGTTCAAGATACTACTTCCTATCCGGTTATTCTTGGTCAACCATTCATTACAGCTGTAAGGATGGAGACTAAGGTGTTGGATGACGGTTCTGCTTATGCTCGAATCAGGAGTCAGGATGGCAAAACAACGGTACAGTTCTTGACTGTGTCTGCTAATCATGAGCGTAACCGAGATTACTTGCGGAGCGTGTCTCTACCCAAAGTCACTGAAGAGTTTAAGGATTTTTCCAGAGGGCCGTTATAGAGCGAGAGTATAGTGGTACCGATACACAAGAGAAGGTACTCTCGTTGGAGAAGGATAGTGCCTTTTGTACAGGAGTGGTGAGATATTCGGAGAGTGGATTTGCTGTGTATACACAGCTTGCTGATCTTCAGAAATGGGAGAAGAAAGCTGTGCAAAGAACCCAAAAAGATCTAAAAAGAGTTGGTGTGCTTAGTGAGGAGGAGGAGGAGGAGGGCGTTTACATGGAGATGGATTTGGATGATCCTTTGGAAGAACTTCGTAAGGCTGAACAAGGGAATGAAGACCAAGTTGTCTACATACGTTCTATGGAGCTTTACTCGGCTATAGAGTCATTCCAGATACCTGAAGTCAGAGTTGAGACCAGGTATAAAACGGTGGATAAAAAGGTGAAGCCGGTTGCACAACCGCTACCTAGCGACTCTGACCAACGAGTTCAACAAGCCTCAAAGGAGAAGAGCTTACGGTATCCTGATCAGATAGGTCACAAGTTTACCGAAGCTACGCTTAAGGAGTTGAAGGTTGGTTCTACAGATTTTCTTCTACCTGCTGAGGAGAAGGAGTTCAAGGAGATGTTAAGTAGGCACGGGAAAACATTTGCTTTTGAGCCTTCAGATATTGGGTGTGTAGATCCAAGTGTTGTAGCACCGATGATCATATTTACGGTACCGCATACGCCTTGGGACTTAAGACCAATTCCCGTACCTAGGGCACATCTGCCTAAGCTTATGGAGCTTCTAAAGGAGAAGATGCGGATGAGAATCCTTGAGCCATCGTTTGCACCATATTCCAGCCGCTGGTTTACAGTACCGAAGAAGAGCGGAGCGCTACGGTTCATTCAGGATATGCAACCGGTGAATCGGTGACCATCAGAAATACGGGGATCGGACCTATTGTGAGAGAGTTTGCTGAAGCATTCGCTGGTAGAGCCATTTACTCGATAGGAGACCTCTACTCTGGATACGATCAGTTTCAGCTTGCTGAAAAGAGTAGAGATGTCACTACTATGGGGACACCGTTGGGTTTGGTGAGGATGTGCACATTGCCGCAGGGGGCAACAAATTCTGTTGCACACATGATGAACGGGATGAACAAAGTTCTTCGAGACTTCATCCCGGAGAAGACCATGCCTTTCTTAGATGACATTCCAATCAAAGGATGTGTAGAGGAGCAGAAGGATGAGAGAGTCGATCAGAGGGGGTGTCGAAAATTTGTGGCTGATCATATTCTAGATTGTGATCAGATTTTATCACGGCTCGGGGAGGTTCACTTGACACTATCTGGTGCTAAGTCTTCGTTTGGAGTTCGAGAGGTTGTGATTGTGGGGCACTTATGCGGATGGTTTGGTCGCAAACCTGATCCTAACAAGGTGGATGCCATACAGCGGATGAAGGACACATGTAGCTCAACAACAGAGGTGCGAAGGTTCTTAGGAGCTTGCGTGTTTTATCATGTGTGGATTCCTCATTTTGCTCATGTATCAGATCCACTCTATGGTCTGTTACGGAAGAGCACGAAGTTCAGATGGGAGGAGAGGCATATCGAAGCGGTGCAGAAGCTGAAGCAGTTGTTGTCTTCTCCACCTGTGCTACGAAGGGTGAGTTATGAAGATGGCAAACACGTGATAATCACGGTTGATACAAGTCCGATAGCCATTGGGTGGGCAGTGGGACAAGATGATGAGGATGGAAACCGGTTTGCAATCAGATTTGGAGCCAAAGTGTTGAGTGAGCGACAGCGAAACTACCCACAAGTAAAGCGAGAGCTATGGGGGGTAGTTACTGCGATGAAAGTTGAGAAGGACTATTTGATTGGAGCACCGGTGATAGTGGAGACGGATTGTTTGCCACTGTTAGGGATGATTACGAATTGTAACACCCCTGATATCGCTATGTTGCGATGGATTGCTTATATCAAGTCGTTGAATCCAGAATTTAGACACATAGCGGGAAAAGATAACCCGGTAGCAGATATGTTGTCTAGGGCCAGATATGAGGATGAAGAGGATTTGACAGAAGACACAGAGGATATAGGCACGACCGTCTTTTGTAGAGCTCAGAAAGGAATGAATGAACATCAAAACTCATTCATGGAGGAGCTATACGAAGGAGAATGGTTAGACATTGGGCGTTATCTTGGTTCGCTGACCAAGCAACCAGAATGGAATGATGCTCAGTTCAAACAGATCAGGAGGAAGGCTTACAACTACATACAACAAGGGGGCTATCTGTGGAAGCGCGCCAAGCGGAGTGGCGAGATGCCGCAACGGGTTGTGTGTAAGCAAGAGATGCAAACCCAGCTCATTCAAGAATTCCATGAGAGCTTATGGGCTGGACATCGGGGTATTTATGCCACCTTTACCAAACTCAAAGAGAGATATTGGTGGCGTAACATGTACAGAGATGTAGTGCGATTTGTAGAGACGTGTGTAACTTGCCAGATGTACTCTGACATCCGACATCGAGATGAGCTTCATCCTACGTATCCACTTGCAATGCATTACAAGTGGGTAGTAGATCTGGTTACGATGCCGGTTGGGATATGGCAGATGAGATACTTGGTTTTGGCACGGGAGGATCTATCGAACCAAGTCGAAGGACGCGCTCTGCGCACAAACACTACAGAAGGGGTGTGCAGATTTCTACTTGAAGATGTGATCTGCAGATACGAATGTGTTGGGAAGATTACAGCAGACCGCGGAGAACTGAATGCTCACGAAGCTGATATGTTCTTCAAGAGCCGGGGAATCAAGTTAGCTCTTACCATGGCTTACAACCCAGAAGGAAATGCGAAGAGTGAGCGTGGCCATCCTCCCATCAGGAAAGCGATTGTGAAAGCTTGCAATGGAAGGGTGAGAGAATGGCCAAGGCTTCTACCATTTGCTCTATGGGCCGATCGTACAACTCATAGCTCGGTGACCGGATACATGCCAGCAGAACTAATGCAAGGGCAAAAACCGATCATGCCTATCGAAGAGCAAATACCTACTTGGAGTGTTCTACCTTGGGAAGATAATCTCTCTAGAGAGGATCTTCTCGCTCTTAGGATTCGTCAGTTGGAGCGGAGACCAGAGGATGTGGAGCTAGCTCTGGAACGGTTACGAAAAGCTCGCTTGAAGAACAAAGACAGATTTGATAAGCGACATCGACTACGACCTAAGAAGATCCAGGAAGATGATTGGGTATTGGTATATGATAGCAGCTTGGATAACCAGCATAGAGCGTTGAGAAAGTTTTCTAAACGCTGGTTTGGGCCTTACGTGGTTGTTCGTATTCATGACAACGCCACATACGTACTACGTGAGTTGGATGGTGCACGGCTTAAAGTTCCGATTGCAGGAAAACGGATAAAACTCTTTAAGCGACGAGGTGAAGACCCAGACGTTGAGGAGATCAGTATCGAGTTTGATCTCTCTCAAGATCAAGATGAGAGTCTAGATGAGAGCGTAGAGCCCGAGGGGGAGACTCCCGAAGAAGAAGATGAGGAAGAAGTGTTATGATGCCAACCACAACGTATGATTAGGTTGGTGCATACCAGAGGATGCACAGGTTCAGAGGGGGTGGATGTCGTGTTGTGGATTGGCTAGGGTGTGAAACCACCACATATCCTTCGTACGTGTTTGGTGTTGAGGAGCCACTAGGATCTTATCGTGTCAAAAGATAAGGCTCCACGTGGACGATCCGTGTACTCTTCGCTGAGTGGAGATAAGAGTAGTACTCTTGTCGTCACATGGGGAGATTGATGTATAAGAAGAGAGGTGCGCGGAGCTTGAGGGACAAAGTGTAGAGTATCCAAGTCTAGGGTGAGTGTGATCAGTATCATCGGATGAAGTAAGCGGCAGTGCGAGTGGTAGGCATGAACGGAGAGCCCTTTCGTGCTCCTGATCTTCCACTTGCGCATCCATTCGTCATTAAGATTCATTGTCTGCCGCGGGATCATTTTCGAGTATTTATGGTAGCTCACTGGGGCGAGTCGTTCATGACCGCGGTGATGGCTACTCCAGACCCTATCATTCTTCCTATTGTCACATACGACGCGGTTTGGGATCTTACTGTCTATATCTTGCTTTGATGTAGTATGGATCCTCCATTAGATCTGAACTTTCCAGCCAGAGTTCCGTTCAACACCTGGGTCGAAATACGTTGTTACAGTCGACCTAAGGTGGCGCATCGAGAGTTTGTCGTCAGGAACTTCGGAGAGGATTATTACAACCAGATAATAGCTTCGTCCGTTCCTTTTGTAGTTCCGTTTATTGTCAACCGTTTTAGAGTCGGGATTCTGACTCTCTATTGAGCGTAGTTTGTACTTCGTGTTTACGTGCTTCGTGGTCGACGACATCGTCAACGGCACGTGTTTGGAGTTTGTTCAATATAAACTTTGAGGCCTAAATGGTACTCCTGGATAAAAATTCGTTCTTTGTGTGTTTGTCATGTGAGTGAAGACAAAAATCTTTTTGTCAACTTGTTTCTCATTGGTCGAAAGTTTGACCAATCACCTTCTACCAAGTTCCTTTCACGTTTTCGAGGGTAGAGGCACTTCCCGGGGACCCATTCGCGGAGTGTGAGCTATGGTTGGAAAGCTTGGGAGACGAGGATGCCCGTGGACTCAATGGTTGCTGGATTTGAAGCGCGGATGAGAAAGTTACGATCAATTGAAGCTGAGGGGGTCAAATTCGTGACCAATTTCATTTCCGTGAGGTCTTTCTCGCTTTCTGGGAGTTCTGTGAGGTTGCTGGAGATGAATTGACTGTTGCCGGAAAGCTCTTGAGATGGGCTTGCCGATGGATTCAGAGATCAATCGATTCAAAGCCGGAGTGAAAAAGTTATGGCCGGTTGAAGTTGGGTGTCTCAAATCGGAGGCTATGATAGTAGGCGACTGTAAACATGAGACATTGAGAGAGATATGGAGAGTTTGAGGTCGAATTTCGATATGAAACCTTCCAGGGTCTGAGAAGGTACAGTCAGCTACCTACCTGTGAAATTTGAGACCATTTGGATTATTGGGTTGAAGGGAAACGTTGTTTTTGTGCACAAGGGTCTGCATATCGCCTTGTGTCATTGACAAAAAAAGGGCTTGGATCATTCCGAGAGTTTGGTTGAGGATCTGCTGGTGAAATTTTACAGAGTGGTAGTGATGGTGACACATTAGCTTCCTGAGAAGTTTGAGCTGTTTTGATCGAGTGGTTTGTGAGGAATCGAACAGCAAAGTTCTGTCGAAATAGTATCATGTTATAAAAACAGCGATAAGGGCTTGATCGTTCCGAGAGTTTGGTTGAAGATCTGCTGGTGAAATTTTACAGAGTGGTAGTGATGGTGATACATTAGCTTCCTGAGAAGTTTGAGCTGTTTTGATCGAGTGGTTTGTGAGGAATCGAACAGCAAAGTTCTGTTGAAATAGTATCGTGCTATAGAAACAGCGAACTTTGGAAGGGCATAGATGCCAACTCAGAGATGATCTCTCTGCATGTAATACCTTAATAGAGAGATTATTCTACAGGCTATCTGCTGGCCTTGGTTTCATCTCATTCTGAGCTGTGGTTGAGGAGTGACAGCGAGGTAAAGTTGAGAGGTTCTTGCTCCGAAAGGCGAAAGAGTTAAGACTCTTTTTTTTGAAGAACAGGTCGACCTGGAGGTTTTGCCAGTGCTTCAGAGCACTTGATCATGGGTATGGAGAGTTGTTGACTGTATTTCCTGTGTTTGGATCCTCTCCATACCCGCATGCCTGTTTGTACGTCCAGTTGGTTTTGATTGGATTTGTGTGCGGGCGTTGCGCTTAGGTTTCTTTTCTATTAGGAGTGCTGGTATTTCTCTTGTGGTGAGGCTGGAGTGATGACCAGCAGACCCAAGAGTGCTTGCGGTGATGGCAGGAACAGGTTGCCCGTACTTGTTATCCCGGTTCTATTCCTAGTCGAGTAGGAGAGAGATCTGCCGAGAGGACGTGAGGATATCCGTAGCGAGAAAGGTTCAAAGTGTACTTGGAGATCAGAGAGAGGTTTGGATGGTCACTGGTTCTGAGTCACAGAGAGCGACACGTACTCTCTACAGCTAGATACTCGGTGTATTCCCAGATAAGAAAGCACGTCACACGACAGTTGGTGAACTCGACGTGAAGCTTCTGGAGTGGAGAGTTAGTGAAGTTCTTCTCAGAACTTTACCATGGCCGAGAGACAAGGAGTTGGAAACCCTTCCGGCACGATTCCGCTGCAGCTTGATCCTGCTATAGGGCAAATGTTCCAAGCATTTGCTCTGTACATGGATCAACAACAAGCTGTTCAACGGAAGGAGGCGATGGCTACCAAGACTTTGCATTCGGTGGTGGGGACATTGGATCAGTTTGAAGGGAGAAACATCTCCAAGTACCTGAAGTTCTATTCTCGAGAGATGGAGCTGAGTAAGGTACCAGAGAGGGAGATGGTACGGACGTTTGAGCTTGCTGTTGTCCTGGAGTTACGGGAACATGTGAAGGGGCTCATTCAAGCTCATGGAGCTAACTGGGAGGAGTTTTCTCTTCAGTTGAAGGAGGAATACTCTTTGGAGGATGCAGATCGAGTGACTAAGAAGTCATTCATGGAGTGGGTGAACAAACCCAGCAAGGAACTAGTTGCTACCGAACTACTTCGAGAGTTTGAGAGACAGTTTCTTCAACTATCTCGGATGGAGAAGCTCACACTTGAGAATGACAAAGTGGAGCTATTTTTACAGTCAGCCAACAGCGAGCTACAGAGGGAGTTAGAGTTGCTGTTGGAAGATCGGACGAAAGACAATGGTCTTACATCTGATTGGAAGAATGTTAGTGAAGCAGTGGGAGTACTTGCAAAGCGAGAATACCGAAGAGGGAAGGTGGTTGTGAGTCAAGCACCAAGACCGCCGCCTATTGTGATACCACGAAGGCAACCAACGGTGCAGACTGCTCCTCTACCTACTATTTCGCTTCCTACTATTCCTATCACTACGATTGTACCACAACGGAATCAAGCAATGGAAGATTTGGAGAAGAAGATGAGAGACTTACAGATCAAGTTGACAAGGTTGGAGGAGAAGGATGGGGCACCTGAAGGGAGACCTGCACCAAAACAAGGATATGTTCAGAGGTGTATTTGGTGTGATAACACCGATCATCAACGGAAGGAATGCGGGAGTTTCACTGATGCCTTGCAGCAAGGCATAATTTTCTGGAAGGAAGGAAAAATCGCCTTGAGAGACAACGGAGAGACTCTGAGGACCAACTTCGGTAGAGGAGGGATGAAGAAAATTTTGGAGGATCATCTAACAGTGCATGATGTGGCATCGGTAGAAGTTTCTACCTATGGAGTCGAGGTGATTAGCAAAAAGGAGAGTACCTTTTTGAAACATGAGGATACCACTGATATGTGGAGTCACGCTGTGAGCACGAACAGAAAGGGGAAAATGGCAAGGGAGGAGTTGCTCAGAACAGCCACAGCAATCAGGAGTGCTACTGGATGGGATGATCCCGTAGATGCTATGTCCGTTCATGCCTACGTAGCCAAGGCTCAACATGAAGCTATCATGGAAGAGAAGCGTAGGAGAGACGAGGCTGGTCCAAGTGAGGAGAGAGCGGCTCCCAAGAGGCAACTAAGAGGAGATAGACTCCGACAGGAGACTGCACCTCTACGAGAAGAAGCTATGGATGACGTCCTACCTTCTGGGAGTACAGAGAAGGGTAAGGGTAGGGAGAAGGGCAAAGCTCCCATGTATAAGCTGCAATCAGACATTGAAGCAGCAACCAACATGAAAGAGGTGTTGCAGGAGAAGGTGCTCAATACAAAGATTGAGTTTACCTTGCGAGAGATCCTCGGGATTGCGAAGAAGGAGTTTCATGATGTCATCATTGACATTATCAAGCGGAAGAGACAATTGACGGGAGAGACCGCAGTGTCCAGTGCTCTAGACACAGTGATTACAAAGGAAGAGGAGCGAGAGTTGGTTCATTCTTACAACACTCGTAAAGTTCGGTTTGATGTGGATAAGGAAGAGGACGATAAGATCTCTAGTCATTACACTAGAGGGCATTGGGCAAGAGCCACTACTGAAACCTTAGTGAATGTAGGAGAGATGAAAGATCCGGTGGTTGCTCTCATCGATCATGGATCTGAGATCAATATTGTCTCTAAAGACATCTACAAGCAGGGTGGATGGCCTGTTGATATAGATCATGGTTGGATGATCCGAGCAGCAAACAACACACGAGGAGAACTCTATGGTGCTTGTCCGGATGTGAAGGTGAAGATAGGGAATGTGGTACTTGAACAAAACTTCTTTGTTCAAGATACTACTTCCTATCCGGTTATTCTTGGTCAACCATTCATTACAGCTGTAAGGATGGAGACTAAGGTGTTGGATGACGGTTCTGCTTATGCTCGAATCAGGAGTCAGGATGGCAAAACAACGGTACAGTTCTTGACTGTGTCTGCTAATCATGAGCGTAACCGAGATTACTTGCGGAGCGTGTCTCTACCCAAAGTCACTGAAGAGTTTAAGGATTTTTCCAGAGGGCCGCTATAGAGCGAGAGTATAGTGGTACCGATACACAAGAGAAGGTACTCTCGTTGGAGAAGGATAGTGCCTTTTGTACAGGAGTGGTGAGATATTCGGAGAGTGGATTTGCTGTGTATACACAGCTTGCTGATCTTCAGAAATGGGAGAAGAAAGCTGTGCAAAGAACCCAAAAAGATCTAAAAAGAGTTGGTGTGCTTAGTGAGGAGGATAAGATAGAGGGCGTTTACATGGAGATGGATTTGGATGATCCTTTGGAAGAACTTCGTAAGGCTGAACAAGGGAATGAAGACCAAGTTGTCTACATACGTTCTATGGAGCTTTACTCGGCTATAGAGTCATTCCAGATACCTGAAGTCAGAGTTGAGACCAGGTATAAAACGGTGGATAAAAAGGTGAAGCCGGTTGCACAACCGCTACCTAGCGACTCTGACCAACGAGTTCAACAAGCCTCAAAGGAGAAGAGCTTACGGTATCCTGATCAGATAGGTCACAAGTTTACCGAAGCTACGCTTAAGGAGTTGAAGGTTGGTTCTACAGATTTTCTTCTACCTGCTGAGGAGAAGGAGTTCAAGGAGATGTTAAGTAGGCACGGGAAAACATTTGCTTTTGAGCCTTCAGATATTGGGTGTGTAGATCCAAGTGTTGTAGCACCGATGATCATATTTACGGTACCGCATACGCCTTGGGACTTAAGACCAATTCCCGTACCTAGGGCACATCTGCCTAAGCTTATGGAGCTTCTAAAGGAGAAGATGCGGATGAGAATCCTTGAGCCATCGTTTGCACCATATTCCAGCCGCTGGTTTACAGTACCGAAGAAGAGCGGAGCGCTACGGTTCATTCAGGATATGCAACCGGTGAATCGGTGACCATCAGAAATACGGGGATCGGACCTATTGTGAGAGAGTTTGCTGAAGCATTCGCTGGTAGAGCCATTTACTCGATAGGAGACCTCTACTCTGGATACGATCAGTTTCAGCTTGCTGAAAAGAGTAGAGATGTCACTACTATGGGGACACCGTTGGGTTTGGTGAGGATGTGCACATTGCCGCAGGGGGCAACAAATTCTGTTGCACACATGATGAACGGGATGAACAAAGTTCTTCGAGACTTCATCCCGGAGAAGACCATGCCTTTCTTAGATGACATTCCAATCAAAGGATGTGTAGAGGAGCAGAAGGATGAGAGAGTCGATCAGAGGGGGTGTCGAAAATTTGTGGCTGATCATATTCTAGATTGTGATCAGATTTTATCACGGCTCGGGGAGGTTCACTTGACACTATCTGGTGCTAAGTCTTCGTTTGGAGTTCGAGAGGTTGTGATTGTGGGGCACTTATGCGGATGGTTTGGTCGCAAACCTGATCCTAACAAGGTGGATGCCATACAGCGGATGAAGGACACATGTAGCTCAACAACAGAGGTGCGAAGGTTCTTAGGAGCTTGCGTGTTTTATCATGTGTGGATTCCTCATTTTGCTCATGTATCAGATCCACTCTATGGTCTGTTACGGAAGAGCACGAAGTTCAGATGGGAGGAGAGGCATATCGAAGCGGTGCAGAAGCTGAAGCAGTTGTTGTCTTCTCCACCTGTGCTACGAAGGGTGAGTTATGAAGATGGCAAACACGTGATAATCACGGTTGATACAAGTCCGATAGCCATTGGGTGGGCAGTGGGACAAGATGATGAGGATGGAAACCGGTTTGCAATCAGATTTGGAGCCAAAGTGTTGAGTGAGCGACAGCGAAACTACCCACAAGTAAAGCGAGAGCTATGGGGGGTAGTTACTGCGATGAAAGTTGAGAAGGACTATTTGATTGGAGCACCGGTGATAGTGGAGACGGATTGTTTGCCACTGTTAGGGATGATTACGAATTGTAACACCCCTGATATCGCTATGTTGCGATGGATTGCTTATATCAAGTCGTTGAATCCAGAATTTAGACACATAGCGGGAAAAGATAACCCGGTAGCAGATATGTTGTCTAGGGCCAGATATGAGGATGAAGAGGATTTGACAGAAGACACAGAGGATATAGGCACGACCGTCTTTTGTAGAGCTCAGAAAGGAATGAATGAACATCAAAACTCATTCATGGAGGAGCTATACGAAGGAGAATGGTTAGACATTGGGCGTTATCTTGGTTCGCTGACCAAGCAACCAGAATGGAATGATGCTCAGTTCAAACAGATCAGGAGGAAGGCTTACAACTACATACAACAAGGGGGCTATCTGTGGAAGCGCGCCAAGCGGAGTGGCGAGATGCCGCAACGGGTTGTGTGTAAGCAAGAGATGCAAACCCAGCTCATTCAAGAATTCCATGAGAGCTTATGGGCTGGACATCGGGGTATTTATGCCACCTTTACCAAACTCAAAGAGAGATATTGGTGGCGTAACATGTACAGAGATGTAGTGCGATTTGTAGAGACGTGTGTAACTTGCCAGATGTACTCTGACATCCGACATCGAGATGAGCTTCATCCTACGTATCCACTTGCAATGCATTACAAGTGGGTAGTAGATCTGGTTACGATGCCGGTTGGGATATGGCAGATGAGATACTTGGTTTTGGCACGGGAGGATCTATCGAACCAAGTCGAAGGACGCGCTCTGCGCACAAACACTACAGAAGGGGTGTGCAGATTTCTACTTGAAGATGTGATCTGCAGATACGAATGTGTTGGGAAGATTACAGCAGACCGCGGAGAACTGAATGCTCACGAAGCTGATATGTTCTTCAAGAGCCGGGGAATCAAGTTAGCTCTTACCATGGCTTACAACCCAGAAGGAAATGCGAAGAGTGAGCGTGGCCATCCTCCCATCAGGAAAGCGATTGTGAAAGCTTGCAATGGAAGGGTGAGAGAATGGCCAAGGCTTCTACCATTTGCTCTATGGGCCGATCGTACAACTCATAGCTCGGTGACCGGATACATGCCAGCAGAACTAATGCAAGGGCAAAAACCGATCATGCCTATCGAAGAGCAAATACCTACTTGGAGTGTTCTACCTTGGGAAGATAATCTCTCTAGAGAGGATCTTCTCGCTCTTAGGATTCGTCAGTTGGAGCGGAGACCAGAGGATGTGGAGCTAGCTCTGGAACGGTTACGAAAAGCTCGCTTGAAGAACAAAGACAGATTTGATAAGCGACATCGACTACGACCTAAGAAGATCCAGGAAGATGATTGGGTATTGGTATATGATAGCAGCTTGGATAACCAGCATAGAGCGTTGAGAAAGTTTTCTAAACGCTGGTTTGGGCCTTACGTGGTTGTTCGTATTCATGACAACGCCACATACGTACTACGTGAGTTGGATGGTGCACGGCTTAAAGTTCCGATTGCAGGAAAACGGATAAAACTCTTTAAGCGACGAGGTGAAGACCCAGACGTTGAGGAGATCAGTATCGAGTTTGATCTCTCTCAAGATCAAGATGAGAGTCTAGATGAGAGCGTAGAGCCCGAGGGGGAGACTCCCGAAGAAGAAGATGAGGAAGAAGTGTTATGATGCCAACCACAACGTATGATTAGGTTGGTGCATACCAGAGGATGCACAGGTTCAGAGGGGGTGGATGTCGTGTTGTGGATTGGCTAGGGTGTGAAACCACCACATATCCTTCGTACGTGTTTGGTGTTGAGGAGCCACTAGGATCTTATCGTGTCAAAAGATAAGGCTCCACGTGGACGATCCGTGTACTCTTCGCTGAGTGGAGATAAGAGTAGTACTCTTGTCGTCACATGGGGAGATTGATGTATAAGAAGAGAGGTGCGCGGAGCTTGAGGGACAAAGTGTAGAGTATCCAAGTCTAGGGTGAGTGTGATCAGTATCATCGGATGAAGTAAGCGGCAGTGCGAGTGGTAGGCATGAACGGAGAGCCCTTTCGTGCTCCTGATCTTCCACTTGCGCATCCATTCGTCATTAAGATTCATTGTCTGCCGCGGGATCATTTTCGAGTATTTATGGTAGCTCACTGGGGCGAGTCGTTCATGACCGCGATGATGGCTACTCCAGACCCTATCATTCTTCTTATTGTCACATACGACGCGGTTTGGGATCTTACTGTCTATATCTTGCTTTGATGTAGTATGGATCCTCCATTAGATCTGAACTTTCCAGCCAGAGTTCCGTTCAACACCTGGGTCGAAATACGTTGTTACAGTCGACCTAAGGTGGCGCATCGAGAGTTTGTCGTCAGGAACTTCGGAGAGGATTATTACAACCAGATAATAGCTTCGTCCGTTCCTTTTGTAGTTCCGTTTATTGTCAACCGTTTTAGAGTCGGGATTCTGACTCTCTATTGAGCGTAGTTTGTACTTCGTGTTTACGTGCTTCGTGGTCGACGGCATCGTCAACGGCACGTGTTTGGAGTTTGTTCAATATAAACTTTGAGGCCTAAATGGTACTCCTGGATAAAAATTCGTTCTTTGTGTGTTTGTCATGTGAGTGAAGACAAAAATCTTTTTGTCAACTTGTTTCTCATTGGTCGAAAGTTTGACCAATCACCTTCTACCAAGTTCCTTTCACGTTTTCGAGGGTAGAGGCACTTCCCGGGGACCCATTCGCGGAGTGTGAGCTATGGTTGGACAGCTTGGGAGACGAGGATGCCCGTGGACTCAATGGTTGCTGGATTTGAAGCGCGGATGAGAAAGTTACGATCAATTGAAGCTGAGGGGGTCAAATTCGTGACCAATTTCATTTCCGTGAGGTCTTTCTCGCTTTCTGGGAGTTCTGTGAGGTTGCTGGAGATGAATTGACTGTTGCCGGAAAGCTCTTGAGATGGGCTTGCCGATGGATTCAGAGATCAATCGATTCCAAGCCGGAGTGAAAAAGTTATGGCCGGTTGAAGTTGGGTGTCTCAAATCGGAGGCTATGATAGTAGGCGACTGTAAACATGAGACATTGAGAGAGATATGGAGAGTTTGAGGTCGAATTTCGATATGAAACCTTCCAGGGTCTGAGAAGGTACAGTCAGCTACCTACCTGTGAAATTTGAGACCATTTGGATTATTGGGTTGAAGGGAAACGTTGTTTTTGTGCACAAGGGTCTGCATATCGCCTTGTGTCATTGACAAAAAAAGGGCTTGGATCATTCCGAGAGTTTGGTTGAGGATCTGCTGGTGAAATTTTACAGAGTGGTAGTGATGGTGACACATTAGCTTCCTGAGAAGTTTGAGCTGTTTTGATCGAGTGGTTTGTGAGGAATCGAACAGCAAAGTTCTGTCGAAATAGTATCATGTTATAAAAACAGCGATAAGGGCTTGATCGTTCCGAGAGTTTGGTTGAAGATCTGCTGGTGAAATTTTACAGAGTGGTAGTGATGGTGATACATTAGCTTCCTGAGAAGTTTGAGCTGTTTTGATCGAGTGGTTTGTGAGGAATCGAACAGCAAAGTTCTGTTGAAATAGTATCGTGCTATAGAAACAGCGAACTTTGGAAGGGCATAGATGCCAACTCAGAGATGATCTCTCTGCATGTAATACCTTAATAGAGAGATTATTCTACAGGCTATCTGCTGGCCTTGGTTTCATCTCATTCTGAGCTGTGGTTGAGGAGTGACAGCGAGGTAAAGTTGAGAGGTTCTTGCTCCGAAAGGCGAAAGAGTTAAGACTCTTTTTTTTGAAGAACAGGTCGACCTGGAGGTTTTGCCAGTGCTTCAGAGCACTTGATCATGGGTATGGAGAGTTGTTGACTGTATTTCCTGTGTTTGGATCCTCTCCATACCCGCATGCCTGTTTGTACGTCCAGTTGGTTTTGATTGGATTTGTGTGCGGGCGTTGCGCTTAGGTTTCTTTTCTATTAGGAGTGCTGGTATTTCTCTTGTGGTGAGGCTGGAGTGATGACCAGCAGACCCAAGAGTGCTTGCGGTGATGGCAGGAACAGGTTGCCCGTACTTGTTATCCCGGTTCTATTCCTAGTCGAGTAGGAGAGAGATCTGCCGAGAGGACGTGAGGATATCCGTAGCGAGAAAGGTTCAAAGTGTACTTGGAGATCAGAGAGAGGTTTGGATGGTCACTGGTTCTGAGTCACAGAGAGCGACACGTACTCTCTACAGCTAGATACTCGGTGTATTCCCAGATAAGAAAGCACGTCACACGACACCGTGCAATCTGAGTATTTAGTAACTCCATTTGCAATTCCAAATATAGTAGGATCGAACATGCTATCTTAAGGGTGGCAGTGTTTCTATGTAATATTAGTTAGTATACCATGTGGCAGCATAGGTAGCGTAGGAAGGACAAGGTGGATAGCCAATTCGGGCAGGAGAACCGCTTGCATGTGAGGTAGCAACCTCCTGTCAGCGCCTCTCTCTCCCTGGTGGTCTTCTCCCCTGGTTCTCATGGCAACGACATAAGTAGGATTGCAGAGTAGGAGATAGATTTCTGCCAGTTCTGTAGAATTCTGTAACGACTGCACATACACATCGATTCTATGGTGCAGGCAGACTAGACACATTAGAGAGAAGATGTAGATAGACGTAGTGGACAGTCTAGGAACAGGGAACGGCATCCTCGTGCAGTCTTGTTAGCTAGGCTGGTGTGTCGAGGAGTAGACGCAGGAAGTAGAGGGAGTGAGCTTCCCAATGCCATTGTGACTTCTTCTCGGGGAATAGATTGTGGATTTGAGTGCAGAAGCTTTGTTCATGTCTTCTGGACGATGGGTTCCTTGAATTCGCTCCCAATTGTGCATGGATAGTGTTCTTCTTGAGTGGCGGTGACTGTCAGCAGTTGTGGAAGTGTAGCTTGACTCGTTCAGTAGAGCACTTGGGATCTACGTACGAACGGTCTCCTGGATAAGGGATCCCAGAAGACAGAGCAGTCAGAGCAGCGAAGTGAAGAAGAAAGAAGACTTCTTCCCACAACAGAAGACGACATCCTCGAGTAGAAGACGGTGCAACAGTACTCACGTTTGTTGTCTTCCTCCCCAAACTATTACAAGCAGGGATGGCTTGTTAGTCAGGATCCGGACTAGAAGCCTGTCGGAATCTTAACTTACTCTTTTCATCTTGTTTTCTCTTGTTTGGATTTTCTTATCTTCCCCATCTTCTCCCATCTTCCCCATCTTCCTACCTTCTTCTAGGGAGTTTCCGAATCTTCTATTGAGCTTCCGTGAAGGTGAATGTTGTTGTAGTGCTGCAGGAAGACCATTTCCGTAGGTAGACGCCTGGGAAGGCTACAGGGGGCATACACCCTGTGATTAATCTAACCCGTTGAAATGTGAGTGTGAGAATAAGGTGTAACGACCGTTACTAGTCGACTTCTGCGAAGCAGGGCAGCCTTCTGGAGGTGTGAGAAGACGAGCTGAACCCCCAGAAGACAAGAATCGCTTCGAGAAGATGGTATCGAGAAGACCGGAAGAAGCAACCTGGAAGCAAGAAGATCGTCTTCCCGAGCTTCCCTGTGAATAATTGTGTGATATTTTAGTTGGTAGTTGTTGGTTTAGTTCCAGAGCACCATGTGGCGTGTCTGGAAGACGTGTGGTTTTGTGTGGTTTTGTGAGAAGACGGACTTTTTAGGCAAAACCCGTGTGTTTGTGTGTTTGAACAGATCTTAGAACTTAGAGCAGCGTTACTTGTGCAAATCCTCTGTGGGAACGATATCTTGTATACTAAATGGGCAAAAGGAGAAATCCTGCGTCACTACATCTACCATAGCTAGGAGCTTGAAGACTCAACTCGAGAAAAAATGAGAGACTACAAACTTGAACTCGAAGTATACTCTTTGGTGATCTCAACCCAAGAAATTCGACTAACGATACTAACGACACTACCGAAACTATCGGCACTAACGGCATTAAAGACGCATGTCATTTCGCACTGGATCGAACTAGTAACTGGCAAAAATGATGTGATAACTATCTTGCGTATACGCATCATTACACAACATACATCGCTGTTTAAATTACAAACCACATACACATAACAAGCACGTGTCATAGACATACACAAGTATACCACAATCGCCTCCTAGCTGGCGGTTTGGTCCCTTGAACTCCAGATAGTCATCTGATCCAACTACGTGATATGCACCTTCTTCGGTGTAAAGATCAGGAGGCCAGGTGCTACGTCACCACATCGTTAGTCGTCTGTCTGCAATCTACACCATGTGAAGGTCAAATGAGCTACCCTGCTAACTGCAACGAGGACATATCCACCGCCCTTGAAGAACTACGATGAGAGATGGTGTCAAACAGGACATGTGCCATCTTCTCAAACAACCATCACATAACATAACATAGTAATCGCTCCACTATCAGATCTACATAACATACACCTCAAGCCTACATATACAGTCGCTAAGCTTGGATCCACAGAACTGTCGATGTTAGAAAGATGACATGGTGTGTAGTTACGCACATGATCCTTCCAACCTACACCATCACGGTCCTCTAACACTAGAACATCAGACAATAACACCTCACACACTCGTAAGATAGTGTGTCATGCAATCACATCCAATGTTATTGGTGCTGTTTGCTGCAAGTACATGTAATCGTCAAGATGAAACTTGCGAATCGATGATCGATAACCTCTTCCTCAAATAGTTATATACCGTAACGTATCTCTATGTTGAGCAATCGGTAAGTTCTCAAATGCCATCGACATAACTCACTGAAACATCTCAGCTCAATGAGAACATACTCTCACTCACATATCTGGATCATCAAGGTTCACAATCTCAGTATAATCACGACGAATGGTCGCAAGTAAATCTGGTCCTTGATCATATAGCAAAAATTATGATGAGAAGGATGCCAAGGATGCTTGTCTACTGAAATGATAATCCATAACCAACCATGATAATTGAAGATCTCAATTTCCATGATGACCCTTCTGCAAGCGATACTTGCAGAATCCTCTCTCCACCGTCTGAACAACTCTTTCTGTCAACCTCAAGGTGATCTCGAGACGTAGTACGGTGATCAATAAGTGCTTGATCACACAAGGCATGAAACTCACCATGAAACTCCATACCCTAGTCAGTCAACACTTCGCGGTTGGTGCACCAAAATGACTCAACACTCGATCTAAGAAAGTAGAGGCTACACTCTCATTTTCCTTGTCCGGTAGTGCCACCAACTCAATCCACTTGGAGAAATGCTCCATCATCATCAACATACCAGTTGTGTCGTACAATCAACGGTAAAGGTCCCAAAAGTCCAAACTCTAACCTAACCCCATAATCGATAAAGGGTGTAACTTTGGAGTAGGAGCATTGAATGATGCTTGTACTCGATCATATATCACATATCGTGTCACAAACTGTTGCACATCAGTATGCATATCGCGCCACCAATATTGTCCTTGGAGTAAACTATATGTGCGCTTCACTCCAAAATGCCCCAACTCCTCGTGGGCATGTCAAACTAAATGTGCTCTCCGTGCGGATGTGGTACAACACGCATCTTATCATTCATCCACACCCGAAGAACGTGTTTCTCTGCGCACCGAAATCTCTTGGTTTGTTGAAGAACACGATCTTGCTCCTTAGCACTTACTGTGCCCACCATGACGCCAATACATAGATATTCCATAACCACATCATCATGAATATCTTGCTGATCTGTCAAAACATGAACTATGCAGAAAAAAAATTTGGATTTTGAAATATGAATATCATTCTATTATGGACAGATGTTAGTAAAGAGACGAGATAGTTCAAATGGACAACTGAGAAAATAAACAATCAAGACCTTAAAATCAAGGGCTGTCAAAGGCCTTCATCAATGAAAGTGCTTGGAGTGGCTGATTCCTAAGTATAATATCCTCAAAAATGAAGTGAGAGGTAGACCATTTGACTTTTGTTTTGTCATTTCTTGGGTCAGCGTACTCCTTCGTCTTTCTATGCCTATCCTCTTGCTCCACAAAACCCACCTCCATTGGTTTTGAAATCATTTTCCTGTAATTTTTCTTTTTGATTAATTTCCACTCCCTAAACTTCTTCATAGTCACCATCATTTTGAAAATCCTTTTCAAAATATGGATTTGGACAAGTACCTTGAGGTAATGTTTTGTGGATCTACTTCTTTTTGTATACTTCTATTCTGAATTGCACTTGATTTTTTCTCTATTTTGTTGTATTTTAATACTATACATTGTTGTTTTTTTCATTTAGTATTTTTGTAGTTGTGAGATATGCTTCTAATTTGCCATTTTAGATTTTATAAGATTCCACATGAAGGTTACTTTTGGAGAGATATTTGAGATATTATCTGACAATATTTTGAAGTATCGTCTCACAATATTGCATATTATTATTAGTTTATCCTACTAAATTATTATTGTAGAAGATTAGTTATTGTTTTGTTTTGTTGTTTTGTTTTTTTCCCGTGTTTTGTTTCAATTAGTGCATCCAACATGTTGGATTTATATTTTTATGATATTTATTTTTATTTAGACTATTGTTTATCAGTTAACATGAAATAAGTTTGATACACAAGAAGTATTATTTTTTCTATTATATTGTTATATCATATATTATTTATTTTGATAAAATAACTTTTATTGTTATTGTTATTCTCATTTGTTTTTCATTGTGATGTAGGCATGAGCTTCGCAACCACCAAGATGTTTGCAAAAAATGCAAAGGTATTGTGACCAAGTTCAAGGAGGAGTTACAAGATGCGTGGATGTTACTGATTGTGTGATTCAGGATGCTCGGAGCCAAGGAGAGCTTGTGGTATTTTTGATTGTTCAACTGAAGGTTATTTGTCGGACGATTCGTTAAATAGAATTGCATTACATCTTGCACATTCAACTGAAGAAGACTAGGAGGTCGAGCGCATTGCACTCGCAGGTTCCAGTATGTTGATGCAACAGTCGCGTAATCACAAGAAGACTAAAGGTATTCTAAAACATCAAGATCATAATCACATCTGTAAAATCGAAAGAAAATCTAGTCTATGGATCTCTTGGTTTTACAAGAAGAAGTTACTTTGCATAGATTCAGAAGTTTCCAAACTCTTGTCACTCGGACCCTCAATAACTCTCGACATAACAGCCATTTTCTCTCAAACTTTACAGATGTCTAAACCGACCAACAATAAACATGTTTTGGAAGATTCTCTCATATCAAATATCTCCACGAGTTATCACATCCGATACTCAAGAAAATTACTTCTACGGAAGTCCTTCATGAATTAAAATTGTCACAACTTGTACAAAACTTGTTCAAATTCAAAATTCGTCAACTTATCACTGTTTAGTCATCGAGAGCTCTACTTGTATTCTTTGATCTTTGTCTCTCCACATTGAACTCACAATATTATCATATATCCATGACTCACGACATTAGGATAACGGATCTCTACATCAACTATAAAGATACACTTACAAATGTCATCATCTTACTAGCTACACACTTATAGGTGTTGATACCGTGTGGCATAAATTAACATAACCACCCTAGATCCATCTGACAGATCCAAGTGTAAGTTTATAGTAATGACACTAAAAGTACACATGTACATTATATGATGAGTCAATGTTTATCAGTTAATGCCAAGCGTACATATTCTTCCCTATTCTTCTCCTCCCAAGAATAAAGATTTCAGCGAGTAGAAAATTCTAGCAAATGGTTTGTTTAACAAGTAACATCATCTTGGCTCCGGAGCTTTTCTTCTAATAGCATTCACCGTATTTCTTTTTTATCCTTTGGCTGCTTTCATCACTGTTCACTGGTATCATTTGGTAGTCATCCCTTGAATTTCACTACATGCGAAGGTATCGTCAACCCACTTAAAGGTGACATCGTCTTCCGTCTCTAGATACTCTAGATATATAGAACCAAAGTCGTATCCATTGTGATCCTCCAAAAGCGTACATGCAGTTCCATCTCAATTGTGTGTGAATCGTCCGATGATCCAAAATCAAAAGTAGAAGCTTTCAAAAGAGATTTGAATCGCATATCACATGCTCCCAGAAGGCTGAACTATCCAACTTCTTTTACTCTGCATCGGCTTGAACCTCCATAGGAATATAACAAACCTGAAGATAATCATTTTCTCCCGATGCCAGTGTATCAGATCACGTTAAGCACTTGGAAGGACACGTTGGCAACTTGGTGCTTTCTCCTGTTCAATTTTTTGGAGCCATCGTGCTTAAGACACGATACTCTTGTGCTTGAACTTCATGGTTTCTCGCTCAGTTACACTTCTCCCACTAGGCTTCACTTCTTCTTCTCTAGTGAATCGTTTGGTTATCTGATTTTATTCATGATCTCGTCTATTCTCATCACTTGTTTGTTTCTTTTTGTTCACTTGTTGGATGACTCACTTCTTCCTACCTTTTTTTGTTGGTTATATTCCAAGCTTCGCTATTCTGCTTTCACTATGATGTAATTTTTTTCACATCCCCTCAATAATTTCATTTCACCTTTAGTTAGCTCGCTCACTCTACAACGAACTCGTTTGAAACTTCATTGATTCGAGTCGAAGCAATGGACATTTAGAGGATTCATTTTGGACAAGAGTGCTTATTTTCTCAAGTGGGAGAAGACTTTTAGACATCGTGAATAAAGTGCTAAGGACATAGCAATTGAGAGTTGGTGAGAGACGTACAATCAATATACTATGTGGTTGTTGAAGGAGATTTTTCCTGATTATTGACCTTCCGTGCTTCTACTACGGGCATCTATGCTCGTGCATTTCTTTCTTCAGCTCTTATATTGCTAGCAAAATGGGCAATCCGCTTTGTGCTGGTACAACTTTTTTCTCAATAGTAAAGTGAATAGTCAATATTTCTCTTGAAATATTTCAAATCTCCATTTCAAGACATCAGTTTCTGTAGGCTCGAGCTTTTACGACCCGTGTTGTTGTGACTCATGTCCAACTTTACTATAGACAAGCACACAGAAATAAGGGAAGAGGAAGTGACAGAACACTTGGAAGTTAGTGATGATAAGCTAAAGAATCCTCTTATTGTCCCTCTTGATGAGCTCCAAAATTTATTCTAGATATATTTGAAGCTTGTAATGAGTTTTCAAACATCAGCGAGCAATAATATAATCCGGCGATGTTAATTGGATCATGCATGTGCGGATTTCACATAAGTGAAGAATGCAAGAAAGCGCTTCCAGGTGCATAAGGTATTAGTACTATGGTTTGGATACAATGATCGATGTTCTACTTCTAGATGTTCTCGAATATGTTTGTAAAAGAAATTTCATCGTCTTCGGGGGATCATTTATGGATTCAAGGTGATGAGATGAACATTTCACTCGTGCTATGAGATAAAATTTGATCACCATAATGAGAAAGATATAGAACAAATTATTTTAAGGCATAATAATATCAAATATAATAGTTTTGCTGCTGAAAGAAGTTGCATAAGTCTTGATCCAGATTTACAGGTGCACTCTTGACACTTTTGTAGATGAATACTCTAGGTCAAATATTTTCTACATCAGAAAAGATGATATGATTAGACATATTATTATATGTGAATTATGAAATATTACAAATGATGTATATGTAACAAAAATATAACATGTCAAAGAAAAAGTCAAAGAAAACTTATCATGACAAACTCTTCTACAACTTATCTTTCCATAGGATGGATTATAGAAGCGTAATTTAAATGATAATCCTCTATATGATAATGATAATTTAAAAGATAATTCTCTTGTGTATAAGTGCAAAATAGCATCTTTGTCGTTAAGATATGTTTGGTTAAAAAGAGCTTGTACTGCATAATACGTGGTCGAATTGTATGAATATCATACAACCTCTTTGAGCGCACACAATCAACATTCACTTGAAGGAATATACAATCCAAATGTTCATCCACTCAATGCGAAGCAGCAGTCAAGATGTCCACAAATGAGACCTAGATCTCTACCGCGTTGAGAATATGAAGGACAACAAAAAGTAATAGAATTATGATATTCAAATGCAACGGAAAAAGAAAATAATGTAAAATATAGAGTGTATAAAACATCATTGCTGCTCATTGCAACTACACACACATGTATATATCCAAGACTTGAGTTTGTAGACAATATCCAGCGCTGCAAGTTCAAGTATAACCAATTTTAGCTAGTTACGACTAAGACTAGTGAGCTTTAGTCATGAGAAGAAATGTAGTTATCTCTAGTTATCTTGCACAATTATTGGTAGGACCAGCATTGTACAGTAATTGGTGGAACTGGATAAGATCCATGTCAGCAATCCACGTGAAGTTCAAGAATAGATAGTTGAGTGTGTGGTATGAAAGTGCCAATCATCAATCCGTATGATGACTAGTGAGTGATGCAAAGTATATGCAACCTTATCTTGTCTTCCTCTCTCTGGTATATAGAGGAGAAGAGTATCTTTGTTGGGCACTCAGTCTTCTTGTGAGTACCTGAGTGTTCAATGGTATCAGAGCTAGCTTCTATCATTCAAGAGTGTGGATCGCCCCTCTTGTAAAAACGAATTAGCAACGTGATCTTGCAAAGAGTATTGAGCGATGCACAGCGGTTGCCGACAGTCATTGAGTTGCAAGTAGTGGAGAGTGAGGAAATTCTGTGGGTGCAGTACATGGATAGGGGAATTTTCAGAGTGCCACGATTTATGTTTTCCAACCCTTTTCATATCAACTTGAGATACATTGAGAGAGTATCATTTCAGAAATATTTGGTGGTGCATTTTGGAGAGAATTTCATGACACGAGTGATAAATTCACCAACCTCTTGTCTTACTTCTGATCATTTCATGGTCTGACTTGAGATGTCACTGTCTACATCTTGATTTAGCAAGATATGGACTTGAATCGACTACCTTCAGTTCGTTTCAATACATGGGTAGAAGTTCATTATGCGTTCATTATGCGTGTCAATCCAAGATAGTCTATCAAAAATGGATGGTTAGAAATTTTGGAGAGAAATTCTATAGAGATGTGGTGAGATCTCCGATAACTTTGATAACTCAATAATATCTCATAGCTATTGTGACGTTGTACTGAGAGGACGATTAAAGGATTGAGAGCTATCATAAGTGAAAGAATAGAAGAATAGTTCTCAATGGAGAAACTGATGGAGAGAATGATAAGGGAGTTTGGAGAATAAGTCTATAGCATGCAATGGAACAAAAGAGTCAAAATAGAGGAGAGGGAGAGAGAGACCAATGGAGATGACAGGTCCTTCACAGAGTGAAGAGATCATAAGAACACAAGAAGCAGATGTGATGACCATAAAATGATGGAGGAAGAGGATGCTCTACTTCTTCGCATGAAGAAGACTTCTAATGTAGAACCCTATCAGGATAATCGTGCCATGAGAGTGTAAGAAGGATGGATCATGCGCATGAACCATCACATGAGTCATTTCAAATCGCAAGTAAATGACTACACATTAAAGAGGTTTGTCATTGGATATTTGGCTGACAAAGCTCTCACGTGGTACAAGACATGCAGCAGATCTCTCATCACAAAAGGATGTCAAGTTTCATGGAGCGGCATCCAAGAAGGACTACTCCAAAACTTCAGACTATAGATTTAGTCCAATGGACATAAATGAAGTTAAGGGACCTCAAGCAAAGGGGGAGTGTGCAAGAGTACGTAGAAGAATTTTGAGATCTACAAGACACCATTATCGATATGAGTCTCGCTAAAGCTTCAAGAATAGGATTTGGTAAGAGGTGATGGTTAACAATCCTCGCACCGTAGAAGCAGTCATTGTGGATGCCTTACGAATTGCAGGAGACATTGGAGCAACCCGTACCCATGCAAAAGAGATGATTACACATACAAACCATCAATACATTCCTACAACTATGGAACTTGAGAACCTACGATTTTGTGCATCCATTCAATGGTGAAAATCAAAGAGACCGTCTTAGAGAACACCAAGAAGAGAAGATGCACAGATGACAACGGGACCCGGGAACTATGACCAACAACGTTGCTACAATTGTGATAGATTTGGTCATATTGTTGCTGAATATCGCATTCGCTTTCCTCTTAACCGAGGAGGTAGATCATCAAACCGTCGACATTTGAAATATCTTAATGGAAGAGAAGGAAAAAAAACGTATGAGAACAAGCATCGGAGAAACAAATATCATCAGTAGGCTCATCTTTTGGTCATATTGGTTATTGTAAGAGGAAGAAAAAAGACGAGGAAGGAAACAAACGACTGAAAGTAAATGGAATGGAGAAGAGGACAACTCAACTCACTATGGCATACAAAGAACTAGAAAGAATCAAAGTACGAGTGCTAATTGATCCAAGTATTACAAAAAGCTTCTTATCTCGTTCTGTGACTATGAAACTTGGGTTAGTGTCAGAAAAGGACGAAAACAAAGAAGTAGAATTGGCAACGGGTAAATTGAAACTATTGAGGCACTACCAAGAGAGGTGGAGTTCCCAGTGAATAAGTACAAGGAGAAGATTGAATGAAGAGTGATTAAATTAGCTCATTATGATGTCATCTAATGATAATCTTCCTTCTTCAATCCAACGTTGGATTATATACAATATAATCCAACGTTGGATTGGAGAATGAAGATTATGAAGAGCAGTGAGGAAGATTTATGGAAATAGAGTGAAATCTAATGATAAAATTTTACTTCTTTATGTGATAAACTAGACAACCATTCATCATAAGAATGTATGTTTCTTTGGTTTAATAAGAGATGCTCATGATTCTAAAACTATTGTATCCATTCTTAGAGATTTCAATGATGTACTAGAGGAATACATAGATGTATTCTCAAATGATCTTCATTCAAGATTATCTCATAGAAGGCTAATGGATCATAAAACTGAAGTAATACCATGTAGCACACTTCCATGTATCGACTTACACCACCTGAGCTCGAGGAATGCAAAGCACAAGTGGAAGAGATGTTACAAAAAGGATTCAACCGAGTGTATCAGCTTATGGAGCACTCATGCTGTTTGTATAGAAGAAAGACGATGACATGCAGATGTGCATTGACTACAAGACACTAAACCAACAACCCGTTGTCGTGTCAGATATTGCGTGAAAGATGTCCAGGAAAACGTGAGGTTCCTAGCTGTGGAGATGTACTGTGTGCTGAAACAGAGACAAGAAAACGAATGCTGTGATATATACCACTCCAAACGTATGTACATTGCTGGTTCTTTCTCCTAAGAGCACAGAACTGAAAAACAGACCAGAGCGATCTGTAACCTGCTTCAAAGCCCTTAAAAACAACCCTTGATTCTCAACCCAAAAAACACCGAAGCGTAGCTCAAAGCAAGAGAAACTTCCTTTTGCTAACAAGCAAAGCCACAGCAGTATCACGCGATCCAAACCCAAGTCCAAACCACATCCATGTACAAGTTCTTAGCTAAAGCTAGCTACCACAAGCTGTATATAGCCAACCAAAACTCTAACGAACTCAAAAGAGCAAAACTCGTAGCGAAGAAACCAAAAAAGTCTATCTCAGAACTTCTTCCTTTCGCCGAACGGACTTCAGATGTCGATAGGGTCTCCTCCGCTGACTCCATTAACCCAAGAAACCTTCAGATCCGACTCCCAACAGCCGAGATATCGTCGATTTTCGGTCGCAGATGACGGAACCTTCAAAAACTCCTCCCTGTGGCTTAAAACCGCACACACCGCACAAACGGATCGTCCAAACTGATATCTGTCTTCTCTGGTAGATAGATCTAGCTACCCTGAACCCAACAAGACTCCAAACAAGCCGTTTGGAGTTCCTCTTGCAAAACCACACAAGAAATTTAGTCGCAGGTTGCAAAAAACTTACGTAAATCGACTCCCTGCGGCTTAAACTCGCTCACCACGCCCAAACCAACAATCCAATCCACACACGGTCTTCTCCTATGAGTAGAGTGAAGACTCCTTGATCGCGTAGGCACCAAGAACGAAGAGCTTGGCTCACCTATCGCGAAGAACAACCCAATCTCATGTCACAGGCGAACAAAAATCTGATGTAAGCGCTTCCTTGCGAGCCAATTTCACTCAGAACTCCCAAACCGCCTGATGAAACTTCGTATCGTCTTCAATTTCCTGTAGAACTCGTTGTTCTGATCCGATGGATCCAAGGACAGCAAGTTTGGACTCCGGAACGGTCCGAACGATCCAACTTTCCTTTATAAGTAACTAAAAATCTCAAATCTGCCTCCTACATCTCAATTTCTCTCAGTACACATCCCCTGATCCGCCTCTTCACAAACCGTCTTAACCTGTGCGTAGCTTGCTCAGATCTGAACCCAACGACGCCTTGCGCGCTTGCATTAGACTCCTAAATCTCTCAAACTGTTCGTTGACAGGTCGCAGACGCAAGCTCGCCCCTTAAACAGCCCCCTAGTAACAGTCTCTGTACGTACGAAGTTCTGTCATAATAAATGAAGCATGCCCCTTGCGTCTTTGATATAACGCCTGAAGCCTCAAATACCCGGTCAACAAGTAAACTAGGGTCTAGCTTGGTTTTTCCTTCTTTCGAGTCGCATAACTTCTCCACTAGGCGTCCAAACGAAGTAGACAAAGTGCCTATGAAAAACTGACAAGGAGCTCTATCCACTGATGCGATAAAAGCAAAGATCTGAAGTTGTGCCAAAAGTCTGTAAGCTGAGGCCTAGCTTGTTTTCTCCATCTTTCGAATCCTGTAACTTCTCCACTAGGCGTCCAAACGAAGTAGACAAAGTGCCTACGGAATGCTGACAAGGAGCTCTATCCACTGATGCGATGAAAGCGAAGATCCGAAGTTGTGCCAAAATTCTATAAGCCGAGGCCTAACTTGTTTTCTCCATCTTTCGAGTCTTGTAACTTCTCCACTAGATGTCCAAACGAAGTAAACAAGATGCCCATGGAAAGCTGACAACGAGCTCTACCCATCTGTGTGATGAAAGTGAAGATCTGAAGTTACGCCAAAAGCTCGTAAGCTGGGGCCTAGCTTGTTTTCTCCATCTTTTGAGTCCTGTAACTTCTCCACTAGGCGTCCAAACGAAGTAGACGAAGTGCATATGGAAAGCTGACAAGGAGCTCTATCCACTGATGCGATAAAAGCGAAGATCCGAAGTTGCGCCAAAAACTCGTAAGCTGGGACCTAGCTTGTTTTCTCCATCTTTTGAGTCATATAACTTCTCCACTAGGCGTCCAAACGAAGTAGACGAAGTGCCTATGGACAGCTGATAAGGAGCTCTACCCATCTATGCGATGAAAATGGAGATCCGAAATGATGCCAAAAGCCCGGAAGCTAAGGCCTAGCTTGTCTTCTCATGAGTGTTTTTTTGAGCGACAAGCATCGAAGTTTGAATTTCAGACAGGAGCTGGTCCACGACATGACATCGACCCCTTCTAAATCTGTGCATCGTCCGATATGCACCAAAGATACCAACCAAGGAGTGGACCGGCACGCACCTCGTCTTTCTCTTCTTGTCATCCTCTCTCATCTCACTCATCCTCATCCTCAAGGTTGCAACCTGATCGTCATCTTGAAGTTGCTACCCTGCCATGATCCTCCCTAGATCCATGCTCATCGACTTTCTTCTTGAACGTCTCATCCAATCACCCCCTCTAAATCTACACATCTTTTCATATGCGAAGACATAGAAAGAATAACCTATCATACCATAGAAATGTCTTCCATCTGCCATGTAGAACCTCACTGTCGAGGTTTGTGACCCAAGTGTCGTAATAGACATCACCCATCATCCCAATCATCATCATATATCTGACTATAACCCTCAACCTCAAGTCGGTACATGTCATCGTATCTAATCCTCTCTTCTTTTTTGTTTTTCTGAAGAAAAAGAACCACACTGCTGCAAGTAAAATCCTCAACCGCAATCATCATTTTCTTGCTGTACACGGTATCCTCCTCAACCATCATCCTCCCTGATCTCTTCTTCTGAAAATCCTTACAACTTTCCAAGCATCACTTTGTCAACCCAAATCACCTTCAGCAATGACTTTTCCTCTGTAAGCCATCCTTACCCATCATCCTATACCCGTAGCCTCCAGAGCATCCATCCACTCCCTGTCACCCTCAGCATGTCTGTCCTTGATGATGTCAATGATGACATCATGGACTCCCCTTGTAGCTGCACCCAAGACCTCCCATGATAAGAACCCAACATGTGCATCTTGAATGTGCTCCTCCCAACCTCCCTTCACATCCATCTTCATCATCCCAATATCTGGTTGTTGTTTGCCTACAACCAGGTCACCCATATCCACTGTCTGCATCCCAACCATCTCCTCCGGTTGTGAAGGATCATCTTCCATTGCCAGTTCAGGAAGAATAGTTTCATGTTGAACCTTATCCTCCCCAGTTTGCTTCCCTGAAGAAGTTTCTTCTTGTCCCTTCTTCTCGCTCTGCATCGTGGATGCAGTATCCAACTTGAGCTCGTTTAGATCCTCATGCTCACCCAAATCATCTCTATGGAGATCATGCTCAATCTCCTCCACACTAGCACCATAACTTGTAGCTTCGATAACTACAACTACATGTGCTGCAAAGTAATCATCCACAAACTTCTTCATCCCTCCCTTACCAACGTTGGTTTGAAAGAGAGTACCCGTACTTATGAACCGAACATCTTCATTCTCCCAAGAAATAACCTCTCGTTGCAAAGACTCTGCAAAGTCGATGCAATCGTCTCGCTGATGATCAATACCATCACACCACACACAATGATGTACCCAAGCTGATTTGGGTACAAGCTCTATCTTGGTCGACGATCTCTTATCCTCCAACTTAGTAACCTTAGCTTGCAGATCTTGCATCTTTTGCTGTAGGTCCTCGATGGTTGGATCCTTCTCTTCTACAATCACAATTGGAGGTTGAACCTCAGATACTACCCGAACTGGTGTGGTAGTCAGCGATACAGGTGTCAACCTGGTAACCCTTTCCCTTGTATGTCTCCAGACAGAAGTTCAACCGCTTCATGCACAACCTCCCAATTCTTTGTCAACCTCTCTTCTTCATCCCCATCCTCCAAAAGTAGCTCCAACGGCTCTTGCCATGTCTCATCAGCAGCTTGAAGAAACAGCTCCGTCTTGTAAGTCTCCAAGGTTAGCTTGTCCACCCGAGGTAGTTGAGAGAATTGTCTCTCGAACTCCTTTAACAGCTCTGTAAGTTGTAAACCCTTGTTGGATCAATTGACCCATCCCAAAAATGATTTCTTGGTTACTCGATCTAAGTTTCCCAAGAAATACTCCTCCATCAGCGCATGCGAAAATGTATCCCAGTTCCTCCCAAAACGCTTTGTTAGACCCTTCACATGCTCCCTTATCTCAGGCACCGCAGCGAGTTCGAACGTCTCGATCATCTCCTTCTCCGATACTCGATCCAAATCCATCTCCATCTTGTAACATCTCAAGTACTCAAAGATGTCTCTCCCACCAAATAGATCGAACTTGTCGATCACCCTTCCAAGCACCTTCTTTCCCAAAGTCTGCTTTTGTTGGTTCCCTTGTTCTTGTTGTAAAAACAAAGTGAAGGCTTGAAACAAACGTGCAGTTGCTGCATCCAACTGCACCCCTGGTATCCCTTCTGATACGTCCATCCCGTCCATAGTCATGGCTCGTCCCATCCTCCCATCCTCCCAACCGTCTACAAATCCATCATCCTAGGTCCGCAGCATCCTCCCAAAGCACCTACAAATCAATCATTCCAGGTCCGCAGCATCCTCCAGAACAACCGTATTCATCTTCATGCTCGTTCATGATTGCTGATCTCTTTTGTCAAGTTCTAACACACAAATATCTCTATCCTGGACCTTCACGTCGAGTTTACCACCGATGTCGTGTTCGATATTGCGTGAAGGATGTCCAGGAAAACGTGAGATTCCTGGCTGTGGAGATATACTGTGTGCTGAAACAAAGACAAGACAGAGAAAAACAACCACGAAAACGAATGCTACGATATATACCACTCCAAATGTATGTACATTGCTAGTTCTTTCTCCTAAGAGCACAGAACTGAAAAACAGACCAGAGCGGTCTGTAACCTGCTTCAAAGCTCTTAAAAACAACCTCTGATTCTCAACCCTTACCCAAAAAACACCGAAGCGTAGCTCAAAGCAAGAGAAAATTCCCTTTGCTAACAAGCAGAGCCACAGCAATATCACGCGATTCAAACCCAAGTCCAAACCACATCCATGTACAAGTTCTTAGCTAAAGCTAGCTACCACAAGCTGTATGTAGCCAACCAGAACTCTAACGAACTCAAAAGAGCAAAACCCGTAGCGAAGAAACTGAAAAAGCCTATCTCAGAACTTCTTCCTTTCGCCGAATGAACTTCAGATGTCGATAGGGTCTCCTCCGCTGACTCCGTTAAGCCAAGAAACCTTCAGATCCGACTCCCAACAGCCGAGATATCGTCGATTTTTGGTCGCAGGTGAACGAACCTTCAAAAACTCCTGCATGCGGCTTAAAACCGCACACACCGCACAAACGGATCGTCCAAACTGATATCCGTCTTCTCTGGCAGATAGATTTAGCCACCCTGAACCCAACAAGACTCCAAACAAGCCGTTTGGAGTTCCCCTTGCAAAACCACACGAGAAATTTAGTCGCAGGTTGCAAAAAACTGACGTAAATCGACTCACTGCGGCTTAAACTCGCTCACCACACCCAAACCCACAATCCAATCTACACACGGTCTTCTCCTATGAGTAGATGAAGACTCCCTGATCGCGTAGGCACCAAGAACGAAGAGCTTGGCTCACCGATCGCGAAGAACAACCCAATCTCAGATCGCAGGCGAACAAAAATCTGATGTAAGCACTTCCCTGCGAGCCAATTTCACTCAGAACTCCCAAATCGCTCGATGAAACTTCGTATCGTCTTCAATTTCCTGTAGAACTCGTTATTCTGATCCCGATGGATCCAAGGACAACAAGTTTGTACTCCGGAACGGCCCGAACGGTCCAACTCTCCTTCACAGGTAACTGAAAAACTCAAATCTGCCTCCTGCGTCTCAATTTCTCTCAGTACACATCCCCTGATCCGCCTCTTCACAAACTATCTTAACCTGTGCGTAGCTTGCTCAGATCTGAACCAACGACGACTTGCGTGCTTGCATTGGACTCCTAAATCTCTCGAAATGTCCGTTGACAGGTCGCAGACGCAATCTAGTCTCTTAAACAGCCCCCTTGTAACAGTCTCTGTACGTACGAAGTTCTGTCGTAATAAATGAAGCTGGTCCATTGCGTCTTTGATATAACGCCTGAAGTCTCAAATGCCCAGTCAGCAAGTAAACTAGGGCTTAGCTTGATTTTTCCTTCTTTCGAGTCGCATAACTTCTCCAGTACGTGTCCAAATGAAATAGACAAAATGCATATGGAAAGTTGACAACGAGCTCTACCCATCTATGTGATGAAAGTGAAGATCCGAAGTTGTGCCAAAAGCTCGTAAGCTGGAGCCTAGCTTGTTTTCTCCATCTTTCGAGTCTTGTAACTTCTCCACTAGGCGTCCAAACAAAGTAGACAAAGTGCCTATGAAAAGCTGACAAGGAGCTCTATCCATTGATGCGATAAAAGCGAAGATCCGAAGTTGTGCCAAAAGCCCGTAAACTGGGGCCTAGCTTGTTTTCTCCATCTTTCGAGTCTTGTAACTTCTCCACTAGATGTCCAAACGAAGTAAACAAGATGCCCATGGAAAGCTGACAACGAGCTTTACCCATCTATGTGTTGAAAGTGAAGATCTGAAGTTGCGCCAAAAGCCCGTAAGCTGGAGCTTAGCTTGTTTTCTCCATCTTTCGAGTCTTGTAACTTCTCCACTAGGCGTCCAAACGAAGTAGACAAAGTGCCTATGAAAAGCTGACAAGGAGCTCTATCCATCGATGCGATAAAAGTGAAGATCTGAAGTTGCGCCAAAAGCCCGTAAGCTGGGGTCTAGCTTGTTTTCTCCATCTTTCGAGTCATGTAACTTCTCCACTAGACGTCGGAACGAAGTAGAGGAAGTGCCTATGGAATGCTAACAAGGAGCTCTATCCACTGATGCGATAAAAGCAAAGATCCGAAGTTAGTGCCAAAAGCCCGTAAGCTGGGGCCTAGCTTGTTTTCTCCATCTTTCGAGTCTTGTAACTTCTCCACTAGGCGTCCAAACGAAGTAGACAAAGTGCCTATGGAATGCTGACAAGGAGCCTTATCCACTGATGCGATGAAAGCGAAGATCCGAAGTTGTGCCAAAATTCCGTAAGCTAGGGCTAGCTTGTTTTCTCCATCTTTCGAGTCTTGTAACTTCTCCAGTAGATGTCCAAACGAAGTAAACAAGATGCCCATGGAAAGCTGACAACGAGCTCTACCCATCTATGTGATGAAAGTGAAGATCTGAAGTTGTGCCAAAAGCCCGTAAGTTGGGACCTACCTTGTTTTCTCCATCTTTCGAGTCTTGTAACTTCTCCACTAGGCGTCCAAACGAAGTAGAGGAAGTGCCTATGGAAAGCTAACAAGGAGCTCTACCCATCTATGCGATGAAAATGGAGATCCGAAATGATGCCAAAAGCCCGTAAGCTAGGGCCTAGCTTGTCTTCTCATGAGTGTTTTTTGGAGCGACAAGCATCAAAGTTTGAATTTCAGATAGGAGCCGGTCCACGACACGACACCGTGAAGAATAAATATTCTCTACCGTGGATGGATGATTTTCAAGGTGACAGCTTCAAGGCGCAATAATATTTCACCAAGTTGGATCCACGAAGTAGATAAAATCGAATCCGAATTGCAGATGTAGATGTATAGAAAATGACTTTTTGGATGCGATACGAGCACTTTGAATACCTGGTGATGTCTTTTGGTCTAACTAATGCACCTATCACCTTCATGGGTCTGATGAATGATATCTTCAGTCAATACTTGGATAGATCTGTCATTATCTTCTTAGAAGATATTATGGTCTATAGTAAGATCTTAGAAAAGCATAAAAAGCATATCCGTATGATACTTCAAATCTTAAGAGAGCATCAAATATATGCCAAAGCTTCCAAATGTGGATTTGGTGCTGAGGTAGCCTATTTGGATCATCGAGTGAGTGCAAAAGAGATTCAAGTCATGAGTGATGTGGTGTCCACAAATTACAGGATTCACGAATTTTTGAAATTTTTAAGATTAATATTTTGTTTGTATAACTGAAGAAGCGTTGTTACTTAAGATTACGGCTTCCTTAGAAGGAAGATGATCTTACAATCTTTTTGTAATAAGAAGCTGACTTCTTCGGAAGACGATCGTCTTCCGGGAAACGTCTTCTCGGTTGTGTCTTCCGAAGACGAAAGACGGCGGAAGACGGAAGACACGTATCTTCCGGAAGACGGCAACTGCGGAAGCTTCACCACGTAAGGAGTAGGTGCACCTACCAGGTAGCACCGAATAGGTTAGGTAGGTCAGGAGGGTCGAAACTCCTAAACTGCGGGGAAGATGCACAGAAAGCGCATTAGCACATTTCAGCTTCCCGTAGCAAAGGCGCATTTTGGTTAGAAGATCGATTCGAGGGTGAGCCTTGAGTGAGGAAGCAGCGAGGTGAAATTGAGAGAGGTCAGGATTGATTCGGAGCTAGAAGGAAGGCAAGGTCGAATTACTGAGAGCAGAAGCGTATCGAGCTGAAAGAGTTTTCTGTGAACTCCCAGAAGCTGACATTGGAGGACGGCTGAGTGGAATCGAAGGTGGAAGACTTGATCGATTGAGGCGTAGTAAGGAGCTGACGGCGGAAGCAGCTTTGTGGGGTCGCATTGGAGTTGGAATCAAAGCCGGAAGCGCGCGGGAGATCGAAGACAGCTCGGGAAGCAGACAGAAGATAGTAGAGGTTCTTCCCATGTTCTTTTCCCTTCCCCATTGCTTCTCGCCTTTGTTTGGTATCCCCCGCGCTTCCCCAGTTGTTTGCAGGCAACCCGATCGATCAATTCCCACCCCGATTTTCTTTTTGTGACATTAGGTGCGGAAGCGCTCCCCAATTTCTGTCAGACATCTTGTTTCTTCCCGAGTGCAATTCGAGCTTCCCTACTCCTAGCCCTCAAATTGGAGATCCCAGCTATCAATTTCTCTACCCTATCATCCCTCTACTCCCGAAACCGTGAACAGAAGGCGCTTCGGAAGATTGGAACATCTTCGGAAGACGCTTCTGAGATCTGACTGTCTTCGGAAGCCTGACTGTCTTCAGAAAAATGACTGTCTTCAGAAGACGACTGTATACAATTCGTATCAAGAGTGGATTTGCTTTGCTTTGGTGTTAAGAGAGGCTTGGTACGAATTCCGAGTGGCTTGGTGAGTTATTTCGTTATTTCGAGAAGTTGAAAGTCGAGAACTATGCCTGTGCCTCCCGGTCTTCCAAGCTTCTCAAATCCACATCTTCCTAGAGAGACTAGAAGACTGGAAAAAGGCTGGCAGAATGCACGAGAAGACGTGAGGGTCCGTTACAGTTCTCTTCTGTCTGACCCATAGCAGCCTATTCCTTCTTCTTCCGATGTGAGAAGTCTTGCTGGCAGAATCTGGAGAGAATGGTCGAAGGTCATGTCTTCCCATCATGTAGCAAGCTTTTTCTGAGTGTGTATGAGAGGTGAGAAGTCAGAAGAACAGAGTGTAAATGTCTTGAGTCTGTTGTGAGGATAGATTGCGCGTAGGAAGCAGAAGACAGGTGAGACCAGTGAAGGAAAGCCTGGCTTCGGGAGGTCTTCCGAGAAAGATATTGAATCGGAAGCTATCCCGGGAGTCTTCCCAGAGGTCACTGTCACCGCAGGAGCCCGCAACCATCTTCTGAACCTGTTAAGCACTCTACTTCTCGCAAATCTTGTATCTTCTGTTAGGAAGTAGGATGTAATGCAAGGTGGGTTATCTTCTTAGGAATCCATGCGAGGCCTTGCTTAGTTAGGATTGGTTAGAGAAAGCTCGGAAGACGAGAGCTATTTAGGAAGCACTGTTAGAATCTCGGAAGACGGAGTAGCTGTCTTCTGGAAGATTAGATTCGTCTTTTGAAAGTGGAAGCTAGACTGTGAGAGCTTGGGAAGGACTGAGTCTTCAGCTCACAGTAAGTACGTGTGGCTTAGTGCAACACATTTTCAAGTATGTCGATGCATCCTCGAGGATTGGTGTTACCCGCAGCAGAGTTGGCCAAGACCAAACCCTTCCTCAAGGAGTTGGGTCTCGACTTCTTTCTGTGGGATTGAAACTTCGCCGATCATGGTCTTCTGGAGGAGGTTTGGGCAGCCTTACCGCCTCTCAACCGTGTACCTACGAAGGCAGGAGTAGCTCGAGGAAGACCATCTTCCTGGACTGAAGATTGGTGACGCAGGGCCTTCCACAGGCCAGAATCCGAGGACCGAGGTTATTGACTCGAGAAGAAGATCTTACCCAGGATCTCGAGTGAGTGACATGTGCCTGGAAGCACAACTTGTCTCTTCATGGAGGACAGGCAAGGAAGAAACGCTGGAAGGTTGAATCTTACCGGGAGCCGCGGAAGCGTCTTCTTGCGAAGCTGTTCCTTCATCTCTTTCCTAAGGGGAAAGCGTAGAAGACGAGGTACCTTGGAGATCAGGACGTGGAGTTCTTGGAAGCAGTGTGCGCAGGAGAGAATGCCAACTGCAGGAGCAGCAGCGATGACTCCCCCTCCCATTCTGATGCCGCAGATGAGGCCCGGTACTCATCAGAAGACGCTTCTGGTGAGAGAAGACGATTCCAGTGGATTGGAAGACGCGACTCCACCAAGGAAGATGGGTCCTAGGGCGTGCCTAAGAAGACCACCTCCTTCCCGATCATTCACTCTGGATCAGAGTCCGACTCACCGGAGGAGTTCTTGAGTACCCGAGCTGCACAGACGACCGCTTCTGCAACACCAGGGAGTCTTCCAAAGACTCCAGAAGACGAAGGATGGATGGATACTCCTACTGCGATGCGAGGAAGCGCAGTAAAGAGGACCGCTTCTGCCATGAGGAGAGATCTTCCATCTCGGAAGATGAGAAGAGTAGCTTCTTCCCGTGCGCAGAAGCTGAAGACCATAGTGGTGGAAGAGGCATCCTTGTCTCTAGAAGATAAGGTCGACACCTCCGATCAGATTGTGGAGATGAACCTGTCTTCCGCAGGAAGAAGACTAGAAGAGTTTAGTGTCTTCTTCCACTCAGAGATCCTGCCTGCTATGGAGTTGCTCGAGAAAAGAGCGAAGGTACAGGAGAAGCCCTTACAGCCTGGATTCGGTCTACGCACCCTGATGCGGCAGGAAGAAGGCCAGAAGAAGGTAGAAGCGCTGGAAGCCAACCTCCGCACCACGAAGAAGCTTGCAGCGAAGTACAAGGCGGAAGCAGCCGCTTCTGCCAAGGAGTCAGCGCAGCTGAAGAAGAGCAACCAGGAGTTGCAGGCGCGTTTACAGCAGCGTGACCAAGAGGTTCTGCAAGTGCGAGATAAGATCACCGCCCTTGCAGAGGAGAAGACGACATGGAGGACACTGCGAGAAGCCGCAGAAGATGCAGCGGGAAGCAGCGGAAGCTCGTGCGCAGGGGATGCTAGCTCAGTCGGTGGAAGCGCTTCGGAAGAAGTTCAACTTCACCGCAGGTAGGAAGCTTCTTACCTTGGCTAGAGAATGAGACGACGAGCCCAAGACGATGTTGGTAGAGTGCAAGGAGAGTATGTTCAGGTATTTGGATTGGCAGATAGAGGGAGTGAAGACACTCTATGGTCTTCCCTTGATTCCACCACCTGCAACTGCATCTTCCCAAGCTCGAGCACCATCGACTGGATCTGAATTGGAGAAGGAGGAGTTCGACCTCGCTGTCCACTTGGTAGTGACAGCGTTGGAAACCGAGAAGACTCCGGAAGAAGCCTCGGAAGACAAGAAGAAGAGCTGTCTTCCCAAGTATTCCGAGTGGAGGAACGACTTTTCCAAACCCCTATGAGGTCACCATGGCTCCCAGTGTCGGACTAGTGTCTCAGAAGAGCGAGGAAGCGCAAGTCGATCCAGCTTCCCAGTAGACGCTTCCGTTGTCGTGTTGTGAGACGTCCCACATGTGAATTCAGTGAAGAACGGGTGTTGTGTTTTCTTTTGTGTTCGGTGAACCTTTTGTGTAGTTCGCATGAGAGGGTATTAGATGTCACGTTCACAGAGATCTGGATGTGAGATCGCACGATAACAAGATGTGCCGACTCAATGATCCGTGAACGTTCGCGTGAATGGCTCTTGTTGTCAAACATAGGTATAAGATAGTGGGTTGGGGGTTTGTGAGGCATTCTTCTTTGGGGGTAGTTTTCATGAGTGTGTCTTAGTGTCTTACGTGATAAGAAAGAGCGGCATGAGTTGTATTCATGGATGGAGGACTGAATCGAGTTCCAAATCTGTCATTTCCGAACCCGTTTCATATCAAGCTTCACTTGATCCACCGCGATCACTTTCGACAGTGGTTCGTCGCCTACTTTGGAGAAGAGTTCATGGAGAGGATGATGGACTCGTCTACTCTGGTGATCTTACCAATCGTCACGTATGGAGAGGACTGGGACTTGACAGTGTACATCTTATTTTGACGAGGACCAATGGACTTGAATTATCTAGCCAACATCCCTTTCAACGTCTGGGTGGATGTTCGATGTCACTGTCGGCGAAAGATCAATCATCGTGCGTGGATCGCAAGGAACTTTGGCGAGGAGTACTGTAATCAAGTGATGGCTTCTCCATTTCCGTTTGTAGTGCCTTTCATCGTAAATCGGTTCCAAGTCGTCATCTTGACCTTGTACTGAATCTTAAGTGTTAAGTAAGATCTCTATAGTTTGACGAGTGTAATTAACCTAAGGTTGGGGCCGATGCCTTGAAGGCATGAGAAGGTATTAAGGTTATAATTGATCTAGGGTACCAAGTAGAAGACAAAAGAGGTTTCCAGATCTATTTTCTTATTGGTCTATTTTCGACCAATCAACTCCATTCCAGATCTGCAGACGGCTTTAGGGTTTTGGAGGTCTTCCCGGAGGTCATTTGAGGAGTGAGTGGTCTTGTTGGAAAGCTCTCAAGACGGGCTACACTCTGGAGACAAAGATCAGGCGATTTGGAGTTCTGAGGAGAGATTGATGGACGTTGAAAGTCAGGGGGTCAAATTGGTACCCCGAGCCACGTTTTGGAGTGATCCGAGAGTTTGAGAGGTGATCTTTAGGAGTTGTCAAGGGGATCGAGTAGTTCATTCCGTGCTGGTTCCATTGATGTAAAACAATCCTACATTTGGGTTGGATTTGCCCCTGAAATGATCGATTGAAGTTGGCTGTTACAGTTGAGAGGTATGAGTAAAACCGCTTTCTTTGGATTCAAAGCTTGAGTTGCTCCGTGCACATGGGATTGGATCTCTGAGTGAAACTTTCCAGGATGAGAGTGTGCCCTATCAGCTAGTCACATGTGAAATTTCAGTTCAATTGGGTAAGAGAATGTGTGGAGATCTAGGATTTTGGCCATCGAGATCTGTAAAGCTCATAAGTTAGCACAGGCGGGTGGCTTGATTCATCGCGGACAGTTGGGTTTCAGATCTGAGACTGAAATTTCATACAGTAGTAGAGAAGGGTCAGAGGAGATGTCCTGTGAAGTTTGAGCCTGATTGGATAATCGAGGCGAAGGCACGAGATTGTCAAAGTTCAGTTTGCAGCGAGACGAGAAAGACGTAGAGAGATTTCGCTTAAATCTCTTGGTTGGAGTTGAAAAAAAAACGACTTGAAGATGGGAGGTGTGCTTCTTGGAGGTGTCGTGTGGATGACGAGGAGGCTGTATTGTGAGATTGATACGGCGATCACGCTCAGTGGAGGTGCCACGTCTTGCTGAAGCTGAAGTACCGTTATCCTCGGTGTCACGTCCCAAGTTTCTAGCTGTTTGCTGCCGATATGTCTTGTATCGTTGGGAAGCTTGTGTAGTAGGCGGTCCTTGCTGTGGACATCTTCCTGAGCAAACTCGTATCAGCGAACAATAGAAGGTCAGAGTCTACAATTTAGGTAGTTTGTCGAGAAGAAGTAGTGAAGCGGATGTTGATGAGAGATTGTATGAAAAGTGCTTGGGATCTAAAGCAGACACGTACCGTGTATGAGCCTTGCCTTTATCTAAGGTGGAATCAAGCTCCGAGTCATTTGTGTGATGCACATGTGTTGCACTTGGGTCAAGTTAGATCGCTAATAACCTACAAAAAAGACTGATAGATTAGATAGTGAGAGCATAAGTTTTCATCGGTTAGGCCGTAGATCCAGTTGTATCTCTCTACAGCCAGATACCCCGTGTATTCCCAGACCATATTTCACGCCCTACGACACCGTCTTCCGAAGTCCAAGCAGAAGCACAAGTAGAAGCAGAAGCCGAAGCAACAGCAGCAGAGCCAGCGACGACTATTGAGGAAGCCACCTCAGTGACACCCGAGGTAATTGCAGGGCTTTCCAGCTTATCAAAAGCCGAGCTAGTAGTTTTGATAGGAGCAGATCAGGTAGAGATTGCCTCCGAGCAATCAGAGTAGGTAGCAAATGTAAGAGACAAGTTGACGTTACCAAACTTAGTAGGAAGCAAACATGCTATCTTTAGGGTGGCAGTTTTAGTGTAAATTTAGTAAAGCAGCCATGTGGCAGAGTAGGAAGCGCAAGATTAGGAAGGAGAAACCGCTTGCATGTGGAGGGACAGCTTTTCTCTCCCTGATGGTGGTTCCCTCTGTTTCCTCGTGGCAGAGACATAAGTAGGATCGAAGAGTAGGATTTTGGACACACATTACTCCTGCTGTACACACACATCACACACCGTGCACATTAGACAGAGTGTACACATTTGAGGGGCACACTAAGTACGTTGTTGTGTACTATGCGCACACACACTACACCCGATGTTTGAGACATACAAATAGACTGGGATTATACCGGAGGGGTCTGCATGCTCGTTACCCGCAGTGGTTCGAAGATGTAGATAGAGGTAGTGGACAGTTTAGGAACAGGGAACGACATCCTCGTGTAGTCCTGTTGGCTAGACTGGTGTGTCGAGAAGTAGGCGCAGGAAGTAGAGGAAGTGAGCTTCCCAATGCCAATGTGACTTCTTCTCGAGGAATGGATTGCTGATTTGAGTGCAGAAGCTTTGTCCATGTCTTCTGGGTGGTGGGTTTTCTTGGATTCCCTCGCGATTGTGCATGAGAAGCGTTCTTCTTGAGTGGCGGTGACTGTCAGCAGTTGTGCAGATTCGCAGCTTGGCTCGTCCAATAGAGCACTTGGGATCTACGTACGAACGGCCTTATGGATAAGGGATCCCAGAAGACAGAATAGTCGGAGCAGTGAGAGAAGAAGAAAGAAGCCTTCTTCCCACAGCAGAAGACGACATCCTCAAGTAGAAGACGGTGCAACTGTACGCACGTTGGTTGTCTTCCTCCCCAAACTATTACAAGCAAGGATGGCTTGTTAGTCAGGATCCGGACTAGAAGCCTGTCAGAATCTTAATTTCTCCTTTTCATCTTGTTTTCTCTTGTTTGGATTTTCCCTTCCATCTTCTCTCAGCTTCCCCATCTTCTTACCTTCTTCTAGTGAGCTTCCGAGACTTCTATTGAGGTTCAATGAAGGTGAACGTCGTTGTAGTGCTGCATGAAGACCATTTCCGTAAGCAGAAGCCTGAGAAGGCTACAGAAAGCATACACCCTATGATTAATCTAACCCGTTGGAATGTGAGTGAGAGAGTAAGATGTAACAGCCATTGCTAGTCTACTTCTGCGAAGCAGAAGTAGTCTTCTGGAGGTGTGAGAAGCCGAGAATTGCTTCGGGAAGACGATACTGAGAAGACCGGAAGAAGCGACATGGACGTAGGAAGCGTCTTCCCGAGCTTCTCTTTGAATAGTTGTATGATATTTTAGTTAGTAGTTGTTTGTTTAGGTCCAGAGCACCTTTTGGTGAGTCTGGAAGACACGTGTTTTGTGAGAAGACGGGATTTCTAGGCAAAACCCGTGTGTTTTTGTGTTTGAACAGATCTTAGAACTTAGAGCAGCGTTACTTGTGCAAATCCTCTGTGGGAATGATATCTTGTATACTAAATGGACAAAAGGAGTAATCCTGCGACACTACATATAGTGAGCACCATTTTTGGCGCCGCTGCCAGAGATTTCATCTTAGTAACCTTTGTTCTAAGCTTCCTGGATCTGTGTGCCAGTAGTTAGTTCATTTCGAACTAACTTCGATCGTAGTTGAATGTGTTGTGGGACTCTATTTTGTTAGAAGATAGGAACCGCAACCAGAAACTGATAAGATACATCATGGGGGAACTGGAAGAAGCCACCCCCGCTTCCAAGAGCTTCTTGGAAGACTCGATCTTGGAAGACTACAGTGAGTACAACAGGAAGCAGAAGAAGAAGACGTTCCGAACCTGTGATCGGTTGTTCAGACATTCAGTCTGCCGGATCTAGTGTTAGAAGAAGAGAGACATCTCTTCTCAGCACTCTGGTGGATACCTCGACCAGAGGAAGAAGCAGAAGACGCACGGGTAAAGATCCTGAGTGGGTACATTCACCCCAGCGAACCGCTTCTAGAGAGCAGCGGATATCCCTGAGACACCAAAGGAAAGAAGAAGAACTCAGGAAGATCCGATCAGTAGAGTTGGAAGAACCTTCCATCTCGAGCATAATATTTGGAGAAGACAGAAGCCAACCGGGTGATCACGTGTATAAAGTAGATTTTGGTACTGGTTACTCGGAAGACGTCTTCCCAAGTACGGAAGAGGCTTCTCAAGGTGAAGAAAGGCTAGAGGAGATCGTTCCAAACGTCTCAGAAGGCGACAGCGACAGTAGCTCTGACTCAGAAGACGACCTTCGTGATTCAGATAGGCCTGGACCTTCAAGAAAACCATCTCCACCACCTGGGCTTGAAGGAGGAAGAAGTTGGCAGTAGCACCAGCCGGTAATCGACATGGCTTCCCACACTCGGCAGAAGTACCATACCTACGACGATGATGCTGACGCGGATGACTTCATCACGATATTCGAGACCATCTCTCGATACAACAAGGAAGACTCTGATGTCGACAGACTCCGTGTATTTCTCAGTTTGATCGTAGGGAAGGGAAGGAAATGGATGAGTAAAATGTTGGATGATGGGTTAGTAATGGTCGCTTGGGCTACTTTGAAGGCAGCTTTTCTGAAAAGGTTCAGAGGAGTGGGCTATGATCGGATGACCCTCATAGAACTTCAGAGACTCGAACGGAAGAAGAAAGAGACACTGCGGGATTACACCGAGAGGTTTGAAGACCTCCTGGATCACATCCTTCAGAACCAAGGAAGACCCGGTTATTGTGCCCAGCAAGCCGTGGACTGGTACTTGGGAGGATTGTCTCAGGATATGGAGTTGTACTGCAGAAGAGGAGGAGGTAATGATTTAGTAGAAGTACAGAAGCATGCCGAGCAGTATGAAACCTCGAGCATCACTTGGAATATGACGAAAGATAGAGGGAAGACCTCGAAGATGTCGAAGAAGTCTTCTAGGAAGTCCAAGAGGAAGTCCAAGTCCACTGAAACTGATAACAGTGGTTCGGAAGTATCCTCTACTTCTGAAGAGTCTACGGTCGAAAGTTCAGAATCCGAATCTGAACAAGAGAAGAAGACACGGAAGAAGAAGAAGGAGAAGACACGATCAAGGGAAGAAGTTGTGCAGAAGATGCCTCAGACTCAGATCATTTAGTCTGCACCTAATCCCCGTATCGATGAAGTTCTGAAGCAGTTTGCCGACCTGAAAATTCATCTTCTGAACCAGAAGGACAAGCGGAAGCAACTTACGGCTTCCCGGCCAAACCTTTGGTGCAATCTTTGTAACTCTTCCGGGCACACCAGAGATCAATGTACGCAGGACCAAGCTGTCAATTGCGCAGGCTGGGAAGAAGACGACGAGGGATATCTACACGATCCCAGTGGGGAAACCTGCTATAAGATCGAGACGATACAACCCTTCACTCCTACTCCTCCCGCCCAATATAATCGTTATGTACCTAGGGATAGAGCTAGTAATGTACAGACCAAGACGCCCTGGCAACCTTCTTCATCACAACGATCTCTAAACCCTCTTCCTCGAGCGTGCAATAATTGTGGAGAAACAGGACACTGGTGGTCCACCTGTCCTCATCCGAGAAGACATGTTGGGCAAGTGCCCTTGTGTGAGAACTGTAAGGAAGCAGGTCATTTTACGGGAAATTGTCCTCAGACCTTACGGCCACGGCAAATGGTTAGATTTGCAGAGACCACACCTCCTGCAGAAGTTGCATCAACTTCTAAACTCGAGCTAGCAGTGGTACAGCACATCACGGTAGAAGAAAAAGATCCTGAGGATTGTACGGATTGTCTCCATATCGAGGAAGACGAACCAGACCTCGAGAAGCGTGAAGGAAAGGAACCTCAGCTGCAGAAGACGACTGCAGCTCAGAAGACGAAGTCACTTGAGACAGCTTCTTTTTTCACTTTGACGGATGGCACTGTTTGGAGCCCTTGCCCGGATTCAGACAGTTGGCCTCCAGAAGAAGTCCTGGATGAAGCGGTGTTCAAGGTAAGTACCAGAAGCAAAGAGAAGTCAGAATCTCGTCAAAAGGAGATCAAAAAGAAGAAGCAGCGAAAGGAGAGGTCATCTTCTCCTGAACGGCCTTCTTTTCCTACTTACGACCGAGAAGATCCGAAGTACTTTGCTCCTGACATTAGGCAAGAAGTTGAAGCGATCATGCAAGAAGAGCTGGAGAAGCGACGGAAGATAGTACAGCAGCTTCCTCCACCGACTACGGCAGCCTCTGTCTCACGGGAACAGCCCTCAGTCGCGGGAAGACACCATTATGATCTTCCACCCAAGAAAACAGTTACTACATCTTCTCTGTTGGAAACACCAGTCACTCTTCTGAAGCGATCCCCTTATGACTTCCTGCGAGACTTGTGGAATCAGAAGGCGGATGTAACCTTCCAACAGCTTTTGGATGACAACGCTGGTTACAGGAAGCTATTACAATCTGTGCTTCAAGGATCGAGGAAGAGAAGAACAACTAAACTCCCTCAGAGCACCCCGATCCTAAGGATAGAGCATGAGGACTTGGGAGCTCCAGAACTTGATATGGAGATCCATGACTGTCTTCTGAAGAAGGTACCCATTGATTTCGGCTCCGGAGTTAACATCATGACTGAAGAAACGGCGCATGCCCTAGGCTTCACTGAGTTCCAGCCTACTCCGAGAATCCTCAGAATGGCGGACCAGACCAGAAGACGACCTTTGGGGCAACTGAAAGATGTCTTGACGGTAATTGGAGGAGTATCTTCTTACCTCACTTACATCATTTTGCGACCTGTAGCTAGGGTTGGATATCAGGTGTTGATAGGAAGACCATGGCTGTATGCTGCAAATGTAACCAATCCTACACCCAAGCCCGATGTCGAGACGAGAGTTTCCTGGGAAGGGCGAACCTTCTAGCTGTGATACAATCGTGAAGAGGAGGGCGAGAACCTCACACGGAATACGGATCGCAAGAGAACACACCACCACGTTCTCGATCTGGCCAAGATAAAACACACGGCGTGCAAGTAGATCTTCAACTCCAGGTCATTCAGATTTGCAAAGCTCACGTTCAGTAACTCAGAATATCAGAAAACTGCTCCTGTGAAGCACCAGCGCGTTCACCTAGAAGCTTCCCGTTTTCTATTCAGAAAGATACACGTACAAGTTCTTGGTCTCCTGTCTACTCGATTCTGCTCTCTACTCTCAATCCCTCGATATCAAAACTCTGATCAGTCAGAAAATCTCCTCCTAGCTCTTCGATTCCTTCTACTCGATAGCTCCCGCACGGTAAATTCTACACTGCTCGATGATCGACGAACTCCGATAATGCGATAATGGACTGAGAATTCTCTCCCTCCGGAGTACACCCCTCTGGGTTTTCCTCCACCCTACGTAACCTTCAGTGTCACCTGGCAGGGTTAAAAGACACCCTAAACAGATGGCAGCAGAAAAATAAATCACTGATAATACATCTACACGTAAGAAGACTATTTCACTAAGCTACGCAGGTTCATCTGTACGGACGGCCACCGTTTCGGCCGTACAGTCAGCATCTACCTCGTCTGTCCGAAGTAACTCCACCACGGCTACCTCTGGCCACCGGAATCACCTCGTTCTGACACGTGGAGCCCGAGTTATCATCATTGTCGTTTCCCGGCCCCCTTAAACTTCGAAGTGCCGTAAGTATTGCCTCATGTATCAGTTTCACTTGATTTTTCGACCCAAGTGAATAATATTTCGAACTCTACATTTTTCTACAAAAGAATTGGTACCGACTTGGAGTATCTTTGATGCCATCTCGCTACCCCAGGACTTAGAGGGCCGCAACTGAATTTAACTCCACCACGGCTACCTCTGGCCACCGGAATCACCTCGTTCTGACACGTGGAGCCCGAGTTATCATCATTGTCGTTTCCCGGCCCCCTTAAACTTCGAAGTACCGTAAGTATTGCCTCATGTATCAGTTTCACTTGATTTTTCGACCCAAGTGAATCTACATTTTTCTACAAAAGAATTGGTACCGACTTGGAGTATCTTTGATGCCATCTCGCTACCCCAGGACTTAGAGGGCCGCAACCGAATTTAACTCCACCACGGCTACCTCTGGCCACCGGAATCACCTCGTTCTGACACGTGGAGCCCGAGTTATCATCATTGTCGTTTCCCGACCCCCTTAAACTTCGAAGTGCCGTAAGTATTGCCTCATGTATCAGTTTCACTTGATTTTTCGACCCAAGTGAATAATATTTCGAACTCTACATTTTTCTACAAAAGAATTGGTATCGACTTGGAGTATCTTTGATGCCATCTCGCTACCCCAGGACTTAGGGGGCCGCAACCGAATTCGTACTAATTACCCCGCCAACCCAAAGGTGAGAGGTCCATTTCGAAACCCGATGGTAATCTCCCTCTAGCATCCACACTAGGTGACTGCACTAGTGCAGGGGTAGACGGAGGCGTCCCGCATTCACGGTACGTTTAAGAGACATCTAGTGTCGCGCCCCTAGGCAACTTGGTGCCCCTCATATTCCCCCGAAAGGGCCAGCCTACTCCAAGCCGGTTGTGAGTCTGAAGGGATTTGATCCGGAGACCTCCTCCCTACAAGTTTCTCAGCTACACCACGGAAGCTGATCTCACAACTGGTTTTGAAGACCAGTTTCTAAGCTAATATGCTAGAAAGCTGCGGTATTTCAGTCTTTCCTTTGCTAACACGAAGTGCCATAACTTTCTCTAGACATGCTCTTTTTGTACATTTCGAATTTTAAACAAATACTACATACTACAATCTACATGAGAAAAATCTAAAAGGTATTTTTCGAACTCACTCAGATTTATGGTAAATTTCCCGGTATCAGAAATCTTGTAGAAGAACCTCAAGTAACTTTTCACCTGCAACTCCGTTTGCAACTTTTGAACATACCACGGTGATCAGCGCGACGAGACCTACGCCGTGGTGTTTTCAGATTTTCGAATGCTCACTTCCTCCAGAATCGACTTCTCTGAGGTTTTAACTTCGCTCAGAGAGACTAACTTCTAACTGAGCGGTGAATTATTCACTATGTGGAATAATTCACATCACGACACCGATGAGAAGACTAAGGTCTCGCTTCCTTGGATCAAGATTGGACACCAAGGTGAAACTCCTTCTACGACAGAGGGGTACACTTCAGAAGACTCAGCTGCGTCTTCTGACCTGGATGAACAATACAATGAGTTTGTGGTGAATAACTTGTGTACTACAGAAGTAGCAGAAGAAGTGATCTATGGAATACATTGAGTGCTACGAAGTTGCGGAAGAAGAGCTTCCAGAAGACGAAAGTACCATCTTCGCTTCGGAAGATCCGACAGCTGGTCTTCCAGAAGACGAATCTGAACTAGAAGAAGCTCCCAAACCGGAATACTTTGGTGTTAGTGAGTACAGTCACACTGAAGGAATGGTAAACCCGGATGATCTTCAAGAAATGGAGGTTGCTCCTGGGAAGAAGCTGAAGCTTTCCAAGGTGATCGAGGGCCAGCAGTTGGAAGACTTTCGAGAACTTTTGACGGAGTTCCAGGATGTCTTCGCTTGGACCATAGAAGACATGAAGGGCATACCTTGAGAGTTGGGAGAGCATCGCATTGACTTGATGGAAGGCGTTGTTCCTGCACGGCAGAGACAGTATCGGCTCAACCCCAAGTACTCGCTTATGGTGAAGGACCAGATCGACCAATACCTGAAGGCGGGAGTCATCTTCCCAGTACTCAGTAGTGAGTGGGTAGCTCCTATTGTCATCGTATCCAAGAAGCAGACAGGGAAGATCCGAGTGTGTCAGGACTTCCGGAAGCTGAACTTGACCCCGAAAAAGGATCATCATCCTTTACCGTTCACCGATTCTGTGTTAGACCAGGTAGCAGGACATGAATTCTACAGCTTCTTGGATGGGTATTCTGGGTACAACCAAGTTTCAATCAAAGAAGAAGACAAGTCAAAAACCACTTTCACTACTGATTGGGGCACGTACGCATATAATCAAATACCGTTTGGTTTATGCAATGCGCCCGCCACATTCCAAAGATTGATGATTACAATCTTCAAGGAGTATCTTCGCACTTTCATGGAGATCTTCTTGGATGATTTCTGTGTGTTTGGATCGAAAGAAGACCACCTGATATTTCTAAGGAAGTGTCTTTTGAAGTGTAGAGAACATCGTTTGGCTCTTCACCCTAAGAAGTGCTTCTTTGGTATGTCAGAGGGAATTTTGCTAGGACATAGGATTTCTGGAAGAGGTATAGAAGTCGACTGTGCTAAGGTAGAAGTCATCATGAAACTTCACCCACCTGCTAACCTGACTCAGTTGAGAAGCTTCCTGGGCAACGTAGGATACTACAGGAGGTTTATTGACAAGTACGCAGAGGTAGCAAGAAGACTTACCAAGTTGTTGAAGAAGGACGAACCTTACATTTGGTCTTCTGAGCAGCAGGAAGCATTCGAAGAAATGAAGAGGCTTCTATCGGAATCCCCTGTCATAAGGCCACCTGATTGGGAGAGAGTCTTCCATATTTATGTGGATGTTTCTGCTTTCGCCATAGGGGTGATATTGAGTCAGAAAGATGAGAAGAAGAAGAATTATCCCATCTACTATGCGGGAAGACAACTCAGTGATGTAGAGAAGAAGTACTCTACAACTGAAAGGGAGTGTCTTGGCATGATTTACTCCTGTAGAAAGTTTAGACACTATCTTCTAGCCAACCCGTTTGTCTTCTATGTGGATCATTTTTCTTTGAAACATCTTGTGAAGAAAGCAGATTTATCTGGTAGGATAGCTAGGTGGATTCTTCTACTCCAGAAATTTACTTGCACAGTTGAGTACAGGCCTGGAAGACAACATGTTAATGTTGACTACCTATCCAGATTGGAGACGGAACGATGAGAAGATGAAGTGGAAGACGAGTTCCCTGACGAGAAGCTGTTTTCAGTTTTCGTAGAGACACTTTCATCTGAGGGGGGACGTACCGCCTGCTTCCCAGAAGATGAGACTAGATCTTCTGATCCAGTCTTTGTGACTTCCACAGAAGAGTCGATCTTCAAGGACTTAAGGAAGTTCTTGGAAGACCAACAATATCTCGAGGGATTGGATGCGGAGCAGAAGGCTGTCTTCTTACACAAGGCAGGTCCTTACGTCATCTTCCAGGGTATCCTGTTTAGGAAGGGACATGACAAGAAGCTAAGGAGATGCCTTGAGCCTTCAGAGATTAAGCCAGTGATCACGGGTCTTCACTATGAAGATGCTGGGGGTCACTAAGGGCTGAAGATTACAGTGAAGAAGATGCTGGACGTCGGTTACTGATGGTCGATCATGTACAGAGACACTTTTCAGGAGATCAGGAAATGTGATACGTGCCAGAGGGTGAGAAGACCAACAACTACTACTAGGTGGCCTCTTACTCCCATTCTTCCGCTTGCTCCTTTTGAAAAGTGGGGAATCGACTTTGTTGGGCCTATCGCCTCGGTGGCTAGAAGAACACGAGCATGGTATATTTTGATAGCTACCGACTATACTACCAAGATGGTGGAAGGCGAAGCCACAAGGAAGAACGACGCCGCAGTGGTAGCCAAGTTCCTCTGGCACAACATTATCACTCGATACGGATGTCCGCTGGAATTGATATCAGATAGGGGTACTCATTTCTTAAATGAGACTATTTCCCTCCTGATCTAGTACTTCAGGATAAAGCATCGAAAGACAACGCCGTACAACCCGAAAGCTAACGGACTAACCGAGAAGTCGAATGGTCTCCTATGTAATATCCTGAATAAGGTAACTGTTAACCATGCGTATGATTGAGACACGAAATTGCCATCTGTGTTATGGACTTTCAGGATTTCACCCAAAGTCACGACCCAGAAGACACCCTTCTACCTAACTTATGACATGACACCTATTGTGCCCATCGAGTTAGAGGTCCATACTTACAGGTTAGTCGTGACCGAATGCATGGAAGAAGAGGAAAGCCAGGAGCAGCATCTTCTGAACTTTGTAGAGTTCGAAGAAGACAAGAATGCAGCTTTGGAGAAGACGTACGAAGTACAAGCGCAACGTAAGATGAACTATGATGGCAAGCTGAAGAAGGTGACTATGACAATCGGCATCTTAAGTTCTCTGGGAAACTTCATCTTCGCTGGATGGGTCCTTACCGTGTCTTGGAGGTCTTCACTAATGGTTCCTTGCAGTTAGAAGAGTTGGACGGTACGTTGATGACCACTCGTGTAAATGGGTGGCGTGTCAAGAAGTACTGGACGTGAACAGAAGTGCTGAAGTGCTGATGTTTGCGGGGACGCAAACATGTGAGGGTGGGCGTATGTGGTGCCCACAAATTACAGGATTCATGAATTTTTGAAATTTTTAAGATTAATAACCTGTTTGTATAACTGAAGAAGCGTTGTTACTTAAGATTACGGCTTCCTTGGAAAGAAGATGATCTTACGATCTTTTTGTAATAAGAAGCTGACTTCTTCGGAAGACGACCGTCTTCCGGGAAGCGTCTTCTCGGTTGTGTCTTCCGAAGACGGAAGACACGTATTTTCTGGAAGACGGCAACCACGGAAGCTTCACCACGTAAGGAGTAGGTGCACCTACCAGGTAGCACCGAATAGGTTAGGTAGGTCGGGAGGGTCGAAACTCCTACACTGCGGGGAAGATGCGCAGGAAGCGCATTAGCACATTTCAGCTTCCCGCAGCAAAGGCGCATTTTGGTGAGAAGATCGATTCGAGGGTGAGCCTTGAGTGAGGAAGCAGCGAGGTGAAATTGAGAGAGGTCAGGATTGATTCGAAGCTAGAAGGAAGGCAAGGTCGAATTATTGAGAGTAGAAGCGTTGTAACACACAAGAAAACCAAAAGATGCTCGAAAGTAGTAATTTAAGGATCGAACCCACAGAGATGCAAGTAAAGATCATCCAAAAGTAGTAAACATGTGACAAAGGTGATTCTTTATAGTTGTCTTTTATTCTCACGAGCAGAAATCAGTCCCGGTAGAGATCAAACTCAGGTCTATCCAACAAGACAGAGTTGATAATCTTGACAATTAAACACAACAGGTACTGAACAGGTCAGGGACCTCAAGAAACAGATGAATAACAGAGAAACAAAGCCACGGACGGAAATGTCACACGAGGAAGTACTGCTGAAGTGCTACTAGGTAGCCTCTAACACCATAAACGCTAAGTATCTTCACACTAAGTTACTTTCACTACTACTGCTCTCGGAAAACTCTGGCGAAGAAGACTCTTCTTCTGCCGAAGTACCAGACTGAACTCCTTCCTAAGTGTTCCACCAAAGAACAACTTCCTCCGAAGTCAACTTCGCCCAAAAACGTCTTCGTAGCAAAATAACTCCGCAGATGCTGGTCTATTCTCAGTCCTCGCCGCAAACGTTCTACTCTGATTTCAAATGTCGACAGCAAATCCTTCGGCACCCAGACTAATTCCTACCACAGCAAACTACGATACTTCGTAGGTAAATCTTCGAAGAAGACAAAACACTCAATGGCTCCGCAAACTCAGGAAATAGAAAACTCAAAAATGATAAAACACATAGAGGTCCTGAATACAAACAACACAACGCTTATATACAGATTTTCCCGAAGATGACGGATCTTCTTTCTAAGAAGTCGGGAGTACTTCTGGACCGTCGGATGAAGGTCCTGTGTCCGAAACGACACCAGGAACAACATTGCTTCCTACCGCTATCTCTCTACCTATCTCACAAATTGAGAACTCTACGGTTGCTCTAAGCTCCCTAAGCTCCCTAATTACCCGTTGGCCTAGCCTAGCTACCCGGTTCTTAGCTGAAGTACCCTCAGCATCTGCAGCTAAAAACTCCTCTCTAACCGACGAAGAAATCCCAGTTCTTCGGCATCCATCTCCACGGCGAAGTAGTTCTTTAATACCGATTCGATCCTACTCCGAAGTTGAGCGCTCAGCTCCTCGGCCGAAGTCAGTCGTCTCCTCGAGTCCTCGATCTCCTTAGTCATTTCTGCAACCACGTCCTGAGCTTGATCTCTCTGAGTGCGCATCTCGTCCAGTTGCTTCTTCATTAGAGAAAGTACTTTCTCATGATCTTTTTCCTGATCCAACTTCTGTCGAAGAAGAAGCTCTTTCTCCGATGTCTCGTTCTTCAACTCCTCAACCTTCGCTTGGGTCTCCTTCTGTGCCATGAGGAGAGCTGTACGTAAGTTCTCTTTCTCCTCTCTCCAGTTACCTCGGCCGAAGTGCATCGTTTGCACTAACTCCGCGAGATTCAACTTCCGACCGACAACTTCATCATACGTTCCTCGGTTCCCTTCTAAGCTATACAGCAAGGGTGCGATTACCTCCTGGATGTACTTCACCGAAGAAGTAAGCTGTTCTATCTCTCCTATCGTCGATAGAGAAAGAGTGGTCTTCGGTGTAGCGTCGGCACTCTTCTCCGTCCGAGGAGTATCTCCTTCTTCGGCTTCTTCTTCCTCAGCTACTTCACCATCTGTACATACCGTCTTAGTCATCTTCATTTTCTTCCTCGACTTCTGTACAGATGTCGGCGTCTCTTCCAACGGTTTCTTCCTTCCACTTCTGCGGACCGGAGGAGATACTTCGACCACATCTTCGTCTTCGGCCGGATTTACTTCTTCGATTTCTTTCTCTGGAACTGGTGCTGAAGTTGACGCATCTTGCCTCGGCGCAGTGTCGGCCGCTACTTCGGTCGCTGTTTCCTCGGTGATGACTTCGTCGAAGAACTTCTCTAGTTGCGCGTCTCGGGCTGGAGTCTGCACTACATGAAATTCATCTTCTTCGGCAGCTGCGGTAAAGCCTAACTTCTTCTGCTGTGCGTCAGATAGCAGCCCCATCCCCATATAGAACACCGATACAAATGGTCCTATGTACACCAAGTCCTCATCCTTCCAAAGCTTCTGCACATGACGATAGAAGATCCTCGTCCAATGCGCTCTTCTCCTGGCGAAGAGCTGCTCGATGAAATTGATCTGCCAATTCGACATGTATGTCGTTCTTCTTGGCCTGAAGATCGCCATAATCGCATCGGCTACTTCCCTCTTCTTCGGATCGCAGTAATCGCCCGTTCGGTAACTGTTCCTTCCTTGAGGTAATTCTCTGAAAAGATTTGGGAAGTTCCTCACTGCTTCGGACGAAGCAGCGGCAGATGTGTTGTCGAAGAGAAGATCGCCTTCTCTACCTACATCATCAGTCCCCAGTACGCCAGACCAATGCGCTTCGGTCTAGTTACAAGGTCGCCCATAGTTGACATCTGCCGGATGCTGCTTGCAGATCTTCAACTCATGTACCAATTTGGAGGAGACCATCCCCCACCAAGGAAGTAAGAGGAATGCTAATCCCATCTCCTCGAGCTCCTTGTCATAGCGGCGAAGAGCCGCTCGATTAACTTCAAATGCTCGGAGTCTCGGTGACTTAGCTGTCTGCATCCTTCGCATCCCTAGGATCACTGCAACAAGCTTCGCCGCAAACGGATTCTTCGTCGCAATCCCTTCCTCGTCTGTAATCGAGTTCTTCCTCTCAAATTGGCTTCCTCGCCAATAATCGACTTCGGCGAAGTAGATGTACTTCGGCGATCGGAAAATACGGCTCGCTGCGCTCCTGCTATCGCTCTGGGAATAGTAAAACAATAAGGTAAATGATTTTGTTACCTGGCTTATACCCCGCGATAGGCTTTTCCGCACGTGCCGAAGTTAGGATTTTCCTCTTGACTACTGACATTCTTCGGTCTGCTGTAACTTCGTCAATCGGTCTCCTATTGCTTCGCACAACATATCGTTAGAATGGTACGAATTCCGAGTGGCTTGGTGAGTTATTTTGTTATTTCGAGAAGTTGGAAGTCTGGAACTAGGCGTATGCCTCCCAGTCTTCCAAGCTTCTCAAATCCACATCTTCCTAGAGAGACTAGAAGACGAGAAAAGGCTGGTAGAATGCGCGAGAAGACGTGAGGGTCCGTTACGGGTCTCTTCTGTCTGACCCATAGCAGCCTATTCCTTCTTCTTCCGATGTGAGAAGTCTTGTTGGCAGAATCTGGAGAGAATGGTCGAAGGTCATGTCTTCTCATCATGCAGCAAGCTTTTTCTGAGTGTGTATGAGAGGTGAGAAGTCAGAAGAACAGAGTGTAAATGTCTTGAGTCTGTTGTGAGGATAGATTGCGCGTAGGAAGCAGAAGACAGGTGAGACCAGTGAAGGGAAGCTTGACTTCGGGAGGTCTTCCGAGAAAGATATTGAATCGGAAGCTGTCTCGGGAGTCTTCCCAGAGGTCATATGTCATCGCAGGAGCCCGCAACCATCTTTTGAACATGTTATGCACTCTACTTCTCGCAAAAATCGTATCTTCTGTTAGGAAGTAGGATGTAATGCAAGGTGGGTTGTCTTCTTAGGAATCCATGCGAGACCTTGCTTAGTTAGGATTGGTTAGATAAAGCTCGGAAGATGAGAGCTATTTAGGAAGCACTGTTAGAATCCCGGAAGACGGAGTAGCTGTCTTCTGGAAGATTAGATTCGTCTTCTGAAAGTGGAAGCTAGACTGTGAGAGCTTGGGAAAGACTGAGCCTTTGGCTCACAGTAAGTACGTGTGGCTTAGTGCAACAGATTTTCAAGTATGTCGATGCATCCTCGAGGGTTGGTGTTACGCGCAGCAGAGTTGACCGAGGCCAAACCCTTCCTCAAGGAGTTGGGTCTCGACTTCTTCCTGTGGGATTGGAACTTCGCCGACCAGGGTCTTCTGGAGGAGGTTTGGACAGCCTTACCGCCTCGCAACCGTGTACCTGTGAAGGCAGGAGTAGCTCGAGGAAGACCATCTTCCTGGACTGAAGATTGGTGGCGCAAGACTTTCCACAGGCCAGAATCCGAGGACCGAGGTTATTGACTCGAGAAGAAGATCTTACCCAGGATCTCGAGTGAGTGGCATGTGCCTGGAAGCACAACTTGCCTCTTCATGGAGGACAGGTAGGGAAGAAACGGCTGGAAGGTTGAATCTTACTGAGAGCCGCGGAAGCGTCTTCTGGCGAAGCTGTTCCTTCATCTCTTTCCTAAGGGGAAAGCGCAGAAGACGAGGTACCTTGGAGATCAGGACGTGGAGTTCCTAGAAGCAGTGTAGACAGGAGAGAATGTCAACTGGGGTTCGTTCTTCCACGTGTATGTGCAGGCGGAGTTGGTGTACTTAGGTACCCCGGCAGGAGGACATCTTACTCCATTCTTCTGTTACTTGTACGTTGTCGTGATGTGAATCATTTCACATAGTAAATGATTCACTATTCTGTCAGGCGTTAGTCTCTCTGAGTGAAGTTAAGACCTCAGAGAAGTCCATTTTTGGAAGATGTTATATATTTTGAGTCTTAGTAGGTTGATTACCATGTTGATAGGGTTTAAGCTCATGGGTTGTATTTGCGTGTCGCCCATGCACGCTTTCTAGCTGATTTAAGTTATTTTTTGGGGCTGCGTGTCATTTTAGGTAGTTTAAGTTTTACGCTGGCACTCTAGGGGGCTTGACGTGGTAGCCTATGAGTGTAGATAAGTTACCAGGTAGTTTATGGCACAAAAGGACAGTCAAGTGGAGCTATGAACTCCCATTGGTCCATTTTTGTCTTTTGTAAAACTCTAAGTTTAGAAACAGAGCTCTAAAGAGGATTTTGGGCAATTGGTGAGGACACTGCGAAATTTGAGAGCACAAGGAGATAGAGCTCGTCGTGCCAAGCACTATCAGTGAAAAGTTTGATCGATTTGGAGCAATAAAGAAGGAGTTATGGCTGATTGAAGTTCGATTTGTGTCAGAATTGCAGCACTTCTGTTGAATTTGGGGTTTTGAGTGTCAATTGCAGCAGAATTGAGGAAATCGCTTCAAACCTTAGTGGTTGTGTTCATTGTCAGCCGGGCTACGACTGTCAAAAACGTTTCAAGTGATTTGAGTTACTGAGTAATTCAGGGCGGCCGCTGAAGCAGAGGGGGTCTGTAAAGCTCGCAATCTGAGCAGCAACTTCAGAGAACGAAATCTGGAGTTCTGTGTACAATCAGGAGGTCCAACTTCACAGGAGTGTTCAGCAAGCTGTGTACTACAAATCCTGTAAGAAACTTCAAAATTGATCGAGCCACTCTCCTGTTATAGGTCGAAATAGCTGGCTGGGTACCAGAAATTGTCATAATTTCTCTGTTCAGAAAGATTCTACTCATATCTTGGTGCTTTGAATTGATCTCAAGCTGAAACTTCGTATGTGTATCCAGTAGGACCTCATTGACATGTAGGAGAAGTTCTGAAGTCTAAACCTTCACATATTTCTCAATCTTGAGTGCCAAAGTTCGTCGTTAGATCTTATCGTTGCTAGTTAAGCCTGAACTTTGCTTCCTGAACATATCAGAAGAGCCAAGAGACTTGTATGAGCGTTTTTCAGTATCACCTTGTAACCTGAAGCCTATCCTTTGAGCAAACCAACCACAACCAGGAGTCTAGTGCTTCCCTAAGTAGACTGAACACAGCCTTCGAGCTCATATCACAGCCAGAAGGTTCCGCCCTTCCCGAGGAAAACTCTCAACTCTACATCTGGTGCTTCCACTGAGATCTTGGGGTGATTGATTGAGAAGGTTGAGTTGCTACAAGGAGAAGAGATGGATCGCAAGAGCGCTACTGCTGCTACTTCTACGGCTGCTGCATCTACGTCTACTGCAGCACCTTCTGTAGCACCTGTGACTGCAACGACCTATGTACCTGGTCTGGATACGGCTGAGATCCTGAAGACGCTTGCGGCCCTGGTCCAACAACATCCGATCGTTGGAGGGGGTGAGTTAAAATCCACCAAGGCTTTGCAAGCTATTGTGAACAGATGTGGAAGGTTTGAAGATAGAGATATTTTTAGATATCTGTAACACACAAGAAAACCAAAAGATGCTCGAAAGTAGTAATTTAAGGATCGAACCCACAGAGATGCAAGTAAAGATCATCCAAAAGTAGTAAACACGTGACAAAGGTGATTCTTTATAGTTGTCTTTTATTCTCACGGGCAGAAATCAGTCCCGGTAGAGATCAAACTCAGATCTATCCAACAAGACAGAGTTGACAATCCTGACAAATAAACATAACAGGTACTGAACAGGTCAGGGACCTCAAGAAACAGATAAACAACAGAGAAACAGAGCCACGGACGGAAATGTCACACGAGGAAGTACTGCTGAAGTGCTACTAAGTAGCCTCTAACAACATAAATGCTAAATATCTTCACACTGAGTTACTTTCACTACTACTGCTCTCGAAAATCTCTGGCGAAGAAGACTCTTCTTCCGCCGAAGAACCAGATTGAACTTCTTCCTAAGTGTTCTACCAAAGAACAACTTCTTCCAAAGTCAACTTCGCCCAAAACCGTCTTCGTAGTAAACTAACTCCGCAGATGCTGGTCTATTCTCAGTCCTCACCGTAAACGTTCTACTCTGATTTCAAATGTCAACAGCAAATTCTTCGGCACCCAGACTAATTCCTACCACAGCAAACTACGATACTTCGTAGGTAAATCTTTCGCAGAAGACAAAACACTCAATGGCTCCGTAAACTCAGGAAATAGAAAACTCAAAAATGATAAAACACATAGAGGTCCTGAATACGAACAACACAACGCTTATATACAGATTTTCCCGAAGATGACGGATCTTCTTCCTAAGAAGTCGGGACTACTTCTGGTCCGCCGGATGAAGGTCCTGTGTCCGAAACGACACCAGGAACGACACCGCTTTCTACCGCTAGCTCTCTACCTATCTCACAAACTGAGAACTCTACGGTTGCTCTAACCTCCCTAAGCTCCCTAACTACTCGCTGTCCTAACCTAGCTACCCGGTTCCTAGCTGAAGTACCCTCCGCATCTGCAGCTAAGAACTCCTCTCTAACCTGACGAAGAAATCCCAATTCTTCGGTGTCTAGCTCAACGGCGAAGTAGTTCTTCAACACCGGCTCGACCCTACTCCGAAGTTGAGCGCTCAGCTCCTCGGCCTTGACAGTGCGTCGCTTTAGATCATCGATCTCCTGCGTCATCTCCGCGACGACATCCAAGTTCCTGTCCCGCTGAAGTCGTACCTCGTCCAACTCCTTCTTCATCAGGGAAAGAACTTTCTCGTGCTCTCTCTCTCGATCCAACTTCTGTTGAAGAAGTCCTTCTTTCTCCGATGTCACACTCTTCAGTTCCTCGGTCCTCGTCTGCGTCTCCTTCTGGGCCATGACAAGAGCTGCTCGCAAATTCTCCTTCTCTTCCTTCCAGTTACCTCGGCCGAAGTGCATCGTCTGCACCAACTCCGCGAGATTCAGCTTCCGTCCGACTACTTCCTCGTACGTTCCTCGGTTCCCTTCTAAGCTATACAGCAAGGGTGCGACCACCTCCTGGATGTACTTCGCCGAAGAGGTAAGTTGTTCAATCTCTCCTATCGTCGATAGAGAAAGAGTAGTCTTCGGTGTAGTGTCCGTGCTCTTCTCTGTGCGAGGAGTGTCTCCTTCATCAGCTTCCTCAATTACTTCTTCGTCCACTGGCTGATCATCGGCGCGGACTGTCCTCGTCATCTTCATCTTCTTCCGGGACTTCTGCACAGACCTCGGCGTCTCCTCGAGAGGTTTCTTCCTTCCACTCCTGCGAATTGGAGGAGATATCTCGACTACATCTTCGTCCTCGGCCGGAGTTGCCTCTTCGGTCGTCTTCTCTGGAACGGGTGTTGGAGTCGACGCGTCTTGCCTCTGCGCTGTTTCCATTGCTACTTCGGTCCTCGGCTCTTCGGCGATGACTTCATCGAAGAACTTCTCGAGATTTACATCTCGGGCTGGAGTCTGTATCACTTGGAATTCATCTTCTTCGGCTGCCGCGGTGAAGCCCAACTTCGTCTGCTGCTCGTCAGATAGCAACCCCATCCCCATATAGAACACCGATACAAAGGGTCCTATGTATGCCAAGTCATTCGCATTCCAAAGTTTCAGCACATGTCGGTGGATGATCCTCGCCCAATGTGCTCTTCGTCCGGCGAAGAGCTGCTCGATAAAGTTGATTTGCCAATTTGACAAGTATGTCGTTCTTCGTGGCTTGAAGATCGCCATAATCGCATCGGCTACCTCTCTCTTCTTCGGATCGCAGTAATCGCTTGTTCGGTAGCCGTTCCTCCCTAGAGGTAACTCCTTGAACAGATTCGGGAAGGTCTTCACTGCTTCGGGCGAAGCAGCAGCAGAGGTGGTGTCAAACAAAAGATCTCCTTCCCTACCTGCATCGTCGATTCCCAAAACAGCGGACCAGTGAGCTTCGGTCCAGTTATTCGGTCGTCCATAGTGCTCATCGGCCGGATGCTGCTTGCAGACCTTCAACTCGTGCACCAATTTGGAGGAAACCATCCCCCACCAAGGAAGCAAGAGGAATGATAACCCCATTTCCTCGAGCTCTTTGTCGTAGCGGTGAAGAGCTAGTCGATTAACTTCAAAGGCTCGGAGCCTCGGCGCCTTAGTCGTCTGCATCCCGCGCATCCCTAGGATCACTGCAACAATCTTCGCTACAAACGGATTCTTCGCTGCAATCTCTTCCTCGCCCGTGACTGACGTACTTCCTCGCAAATTGGCTTCCTCGCCGTTCACTCACGAATTGGCTTCCTCGCCCGTAACTGACGTACTTCGGCGTTCGGTAAATGCGGCTCTCTGCGCCCTGTAACGACCTATGTTACACATAGGAAGTTTGTCAATTAGTAAGGTGTTTAGTTATAACTAAGGGTTGAGAATGTTTATTTGCTGCCAAAGTACTTTTAGGAGGTATCAAGTTAGTCATGACTAGCTAAAAGTTAGTTATGGTTAAACTTAGCTGTACTTTTGGCAAAATTCAGATATTTGCTAAAGAGTGAGCACTACTATCTTGTCATCTTGTCTAAAAGGTAGAAAGGAGGTGGAAAGTATCTCTTATCTCCTTTTTGACTTGATATTAGTGGTTGGATTAAAGTTGTGGACTTTGTGGGCATTAAAAACAAGAAGAGATTCCACATGTTTTCTTTTTAGTGGGTCCTAGTGTAGAGGGGGGGTGGAAATTCGAGATTCCTTGAGAATATTCCAGAATCCTTCTAGAAGTTGTTGACTTTGAAGGAATAAGCCCATGTGAAAAGGTAAAAAGCCCATGTGATCAATGCTTTTACCTTAAGTAATATCTTAGTAAAACCCGGTAAAAGTAGTTACGGCTGAGTTACCGAGGGTACCAAAGTAAAAACCTAGAATGTATAAATAGAGGAGTAGAGAAGAGCTCCTCATCCTTGTTTTCACATTGTCGTAATGACAACTTGAGTAATATAGAGAGTGTGGGACATTTTTAGCATGTGAGAACTTGAGAGACGTCGTTAGAATGGAGGATTTTAGTGGATGAGATTATGGAGATTTTAGTTGATAAGTTTGTGGGTGTATGAATGAGAGTGAACTTAGCATTTTTCCCTTCAAGATTCATGGTGTGCTTCCATCAAAGCCATCAGAGGTGACCCCTGAGTGAGAGACAGGCCCGACAGTTGCAGATTCGTGGATGACGATCGTGGAGGTTAAGAGATCGGGGGGTAGTTGATCGTTAGGACCGCGGAGGGTTTACATTTTTGGTTCCGTTGCCGGGACCTCACTTGAAGGGATCGTTGAACGATGTTTAGAGTTCAGTTCTATATTCGACAAAAGGAGATTATGAGAGAGCACATGGAGAGAACGTTGGGAGGAGAGAGAGCTAACGCGATGTTAGCAACGTTAGAACCTTTCGTGTATCCCGTAGTGATATATGACGCGTTCGAAGTCATTCTTTACATCTTGTTCACTTAGAAAGGGTTTGAGGAGAGTTGAAAGAAGGTGCAACAAGAGTTGTAGAGAAAGGAGGAGAGAAAAGTTATTAGAGGAGAGAAATTTGTGAGTTTAGAAATTCTGCTCTCTGGAAAATTTGTACAGTCGCTGTCAACTTTTCTGTGAATTTTATTTTCCTGTGAAACTTTCCAGTGTTTTAGATTGGCTGATAACCTATCTAAGACAAAAGAAATCATAGGAAAAGGTGGTCTAGAGAGGGAGCAATGATTTTTCAAAATTGAGGGGGTCTATTCGTGAGAGTTGAGGAATTCTGTTCTCTGGAAAAAGTTTACAGTCAGTGTCAGATTTTCTGTGAATTTTATTTTCCTGAGAAACTTTCCAGTGTTTTAGAGTGGCTGATAACCTATCCAGGACAAAAGAAATCATGAGAAGATGAGGTCTGAAGAGGGAGAAATGATTTTTCAAAGTGGAGGGGGTTGACAACCATGAGGGAAGTGAAAATATACAAATTTCAGTTCTCTGAAAATTTGTACAGTCATCACCATCTCTTCTGATTAGGGAAGTTTTTGTTGAAACTTCATGATTTAGTAGCTTGGAGGTTGAGCTACTGGAGACCACAAAAATCTTGGAGAGATCTCTTACCAACTAAGAGAGATACGTTTCGGCATACAAGGAGGTCTTGAAGATACGTCATGGGGAATCCAGTTCGAATGACGAGGTGGAAGAAGAGACGTTTAGGAGTTCGAACAGAGACGGAGAAGCCCAAGTTAAGTATAGATGAGTTACGAACACGCATCTATAGCACTTGGGGTGCCCTCTTTACTCTATACGAAGAAGCTTCCGCGACAATTGGCACAGATTTGAAGAAAGTCGAGTTTAAAGCATCATTCACTATGGAGGCCACGAATGCTCCTGGTGAAATAGAGTTGGATCCTTACAAGAGTGAGTTCAAGATGTCTGTTGTGATGAGTACAAACGAGGGTGAGGAGGATCATATCTTTGATAGTTAATATTAGATTAGATTTTATTTCGTGTATAGCATGTATAATGCACGATTTCTAATATAAAGCTCGGAAGAGTTAAGAAAGTAATGTAGAATTATTTTCCTCTATGATATTTTGTCCACTTAATGGTTGAGAAGGTGCAACATGAGTGGAAATTCAAAAGATTGGAAAGTTAGACTTAGAAACCTTCCTCAAGGTTTAGATGTCATAGTAAGCGTCGGAGAGAGCTCGAAAGAGATTATCGTTGAGTTTGAGAACCCTAGTACAAAACCTCAAGTAGAATCTCCGAGGAGAAGAGTAGAAACCGACTTGTGGTGTTATTTCTGTAGAGGGTTGGGACATAAAGTAGTGAATTGTCCAACTAGAATCAGAACCGAGAGAGCTAAAGGGAAGCGGGAGTTTACTGATTTAAGTCTTCGAGTGGGTCCATCGTCACCAGCGCCAATTCATCTTCTAGGCGAAGATCCTTGTCCAAGTTGTGGAGTGGGTGATCTATCAAGAGGACACAAGTGCGTCGATGTGGCCGCCCTACTTACGTCAGTAGTCGAGAAGTTGGACGAGACTCAAAGAGCTGAGACGGAGAAGTTGTCGACTTCAAAAGAGGACTCGGTTGAGTTGTGATGGAGATCGTCATTCGAATGGTGGAGAAGGCGGTGATGCGACTCAGACTCATGATTACCTTGGGAGAAGAGATGGCACAAGAGGTGTTGTTACAACCATTTCCTTTCATTTTACCTATGGTAGATTATTCGCGAATGGAATTGGTGATGTTCGTACTCTTTTAGCGAGTAGTTATTGCACGACGATTAGAAGAGTAGAAAGAGTAGTTACAAGATGGGAAAGCTACCCGTGTTTCATGGGAAGGACAATGAAGATGTAGAACCGTTTGTTCGAGACTTCAAAAGGGGTTGCATCGGAAACAACGTGAGAAGGAAGGAAGAATGGGTGTTGTTACTGCCAGAGTTTTTAGAAGATTTTGCTCTTACGTGGTATGAAGACCGAGTGAAGAGCCAGACACCTGGTGCAGTTGAGGACACATGGGAGACGTTGAGTAATGCACTCATCGAAGAATTTCTTCCAGAAGAGAGTTATGAGAAGCTCATGGTGGAGCTTACTCATTTGAAGCAACGTGACGACGAGAAAGTTCGGCAATATGCCGAAAGGGTGGATAAGTTGGAGCAACGGTTTCGGACGGTCCTACGGAAGAGTGGAGACAATGTGGAGCTAACGATGGCGGGGATTGGAGCAGTGTTGACCAAGAACTTGGTGGGAGGGTTGAGGCCTTCAATTCGAACCCAAGTGAGGTACGAGAAGCCAGCAACCAAAGCGGAGGCCATCAAGATTGCGACAAACATGGAAGAGAGTTTGGATGAAGGAGATATCATCCAACCTCATCATGTTGCTCTGGTGTCAACTCCGACTCCTGGTGTAGTCACAACGATCGCACCTGCACCATCACAATTGGTGATTGCTTCAACGTCAGCTCCTACTCCAACGGTGGTGCCAAGACCGTTTGTCCCAACAACGATGTCTACTGCCACCTCTGATTTTCATGCCGAGCTGAAGAGCATCACCGATACTCTTGCGGATCTCAAGATAAACGTGGTGCAGTTACGAGAATGGAGGAACAAAGGTGGAGGAGGAGGTCAAAGAGGTTACGACAATAATCCCAACCGAGGAAATCAAGGTAACTTTGGAGGTAACCAAGGTAACTTTGGAGGAATCACTTGTTGGACGTGTGGAGGTTCTCATTTTCAGCGAAATTGTCCTAACAACGGAGCAAGAAGTGCCGAAGCTGTCAGAATGAATGTGGGTGGAGGAAATCCATCACAAGGACGAGACAAGGGGGTGGCTACTATCGATGTCGTGCGAGATCCCATCTACGAGAAAGGAGAGAGTTCAAACTCTTCTCATGCACCGGTGGAGCTTTTAGCTCAAGAAAGGAAAAGAACTCGATTTTCTGATGAACCGGTTTTCATGGAGGAATCAGCTAGTAGAAGCACTCGTTCGAGTAATGTTTCAAGTACACCAAGGGAGCCAAGAAGGAAGCTGGGGATGGCGGATTTCACCATTTCATCTTCCCAAGCGGGATATGATGTGGTTGAAGATGTGGGTGCTCAGAAAGCCAACATCACTGTTGGACAACTGATCGCACTTAATCCCAGCTTACGAAGGGAACTCAGAGGAGGACTGAGTTCTAAGAGAAGCAAGAAGAAGAAACCCAAGAGCAAGACGTCAAAGTCTGTGGGAGTTGGTGTGGTGGATGTGCATGCTTCAGAGGTATGCACTAGGGCTTCAAAGATTGAAGTCCGGTTGAATGGTCACTACGTCTCTGACGTATTGGTGGATGGAGGGTCGGCTGTAAACGCCATATTGGAGAGATTGATGAAGAAGTTGGGGATGGAACCAACTCGCCCGGCTAGCATTGTCGTGGGGATGGCTAACAAGCAACGGGTAAGACCTCTTGGCGTGTTAGAGAAGGTGGTCGTGTCTGTGATGGGAGTTCAAACATTGATGTCCTTTCAAGTGTTAAAGGACTCTAGTTATGATTTGCTCCTAGGTAGGCCTTGGTTGAGAGCTGTGCGCACCACGGATAGGTGGCACAAGGGATACTTACGGATTGGGCCTAGAGATCATAGAGTGATAGTTCCTCTCTCGGGTGTTGGAGTTGTGACTTCTGACTCTGATAGACCCACTAGTGACTACTGGGAATCTGATACGGAGGACGATCAGAGTGTCTCAGAAGTAGATACCGGCGATTCTTACGATCAAGAATCCTCGTCTGAGGACGAAGGATTTGGTCGAGATGAATCATTACATCAGCTTAGTGCTATTGACTTGTTGCCTCGACCAGCAGTGGAGAAAGATCCTGACAAAGAAGAGTTGAGTGAGGCAGAGATTGTGAGAAGACTCTCTACCTTGAAGTTTGGTATCAATGTCACTCAAGAGGAGAAAAGTAGATTCCTAGATATATTTCGAAAATATATCCATGTGTTTGCTTTCAGCTACAAGGATTTGAAGGAGGTGACTCTCGAGACTCATCGAATCGAATTGGAGGAGCACGCAAGACCAGTTCGACAGAAGCAGAGAAGGGTCAATCCCACAACGGCAATGATGGTCAAGGAGGAGATAGACAAGTTGAAGGAGGTGAGTTTCATCTATGAGGTGGAGAACTCAGAATGGGTTTCACCCATTGTGATTGTCAAGAAGAAGAATGGTAAGCTGCGAGTGTGCATAGACTATAAGAAGCTGAATGCAGTTACCAAGAAGGACTATTATCCTCTACCATTTATAGATGAGATTTTGGAGGAAGTTGCCGGTCATGAGTGGTACAGCTTTGGTGATGGTTATAGTGGATACAACCAGATCAAGATAGCACAGGAGTACCAGCAGTTGACTACTTTCACTACTCCTTGGGGAACATTTGCATTTCGAGTGATGCCATTCGGACTGTGTAATGCTCCGGCCACGTTTCAGAGGTTCATGAACAAGGTGTTCGAACCATTCATAGGAAAGTTTGTTCGTGATTTCATTGATGATTTCTGTGTGTACGGAAGAAAGGAGGACCACTTTGATCATGTGATCAAAGTTCTGCAGCGGTTGGAGCAAGCTAACGCTTCTCTGAATCCAGAGAAGTGCATCTTTGGCTGCGAAGAAGGTCTGCTGTTAGGGCACATCATTTCCAAGAATGGGATTGCGGTAGATCCTGAAAAGGTGAAGAAGATTGTGGATCTTCCATTTCCGATCAACTTGACAAAGTTGAGGCAGCTTCTTGGCATGGTTGGATATTATCGTAGGTTTGTCTTTTCCTTCTCAAACAAAGCAATAGCTTTGACTATGTACATGAAGAAGGGAGTTGATTTTGACTTGATAGTGCATGATCAGAAGGCAAAGGAAGCATTTGAGGAGCTGAAAAAGGCATTGGTGACAGCTCCTATACTTGCTAAACCTGAGTGGAGTAAAGCATTTATTCTATATACGGATGCCTCCAATGTAGCAATCGGATGTACATTAAGTCAGCTAGATGGAGATGGGCATGATCATCCTATAGCTTATGCTAGTAGGCAGATGGTTCCAGCGGAGAAGAATTACTCCGTGACTGAACGAGAAGGATTAGCGGTGATCTTTGGATTGAAGAAATTCCGACATTACTTGCTAGGAGGGAAATTTTCCATAGTCACAGATCACAAGGCTTTAAAGTATATCTTTAATAAGCCTAATGCCGAAGGTCGTATTGCTCGTTGGAAGATCCTTCTAACAGAATACGATTATGTGATCGAAGATAGACCAGGGAAAAAGCATGCGAATGCTGATCTTTTGTCGAGGGCTTATGATGATGAGGGAGAAGAACCATTTGACGATTCGTTTCCAGACGAGCATCTGATGACCATCACAAGCATTGAGGAGATACCGGACGAGTATAAGGAAATCTGGAGTTTCCTTGCAGATGGCTCTTTTCCGGAAGGTATGCATACCCGAGAACGTAACGCGTTGATCAAGAGATGCAAACCTTACACCATGGTGGAGGGAATTCTATTTCATCAAGGAGCAGATGGCTTACTAAGGAGAGCAGTTGGTCAGAAGGAGGCGTTCAAGCTGATGCACGAGTTTCACGATGGCACTGTTTGCGGAGGTCACTTTGCTGGTAAGATAACAGCTTTCAAGATTTTGGATGCGGGTTATCACTGGAGAGGGATTTTCAAGGAGTGTTTAGACTATTGCAAAACTTGCGATGTATGTCAAGCATTTGCTCTGAAGTCTACTAGAACACCTCCGTTAAGATCAATTCCAATATTAGGACCATTTGAGAAGTGGGGTATTGACTTTGTAGGTCCTCTCAATAAGACACCTCGAGGAAATAGATACATTGTAGTCGCCACTGACTATTGTACCAAGTGGGTAGAGGCTAGACCTTTGAGAGAGACCAATGAAACAGAAGTCGGTAGATTCTTATGGGAGAGGATCATCACCAGATTTGGATGTCCGTTAGAGTTGGTCTCGGATAGAGGAGGAGAGTTTGTAGGGAGCATGACTACTGCTATGCTACAACACTTTTCTATCAAGGCACGAGTAACGACCTCATACAAGCCAAATGCTAATGGTCTTGCGGAGAAGACCAATCTTACACTTTGTATGATGCTCGCCAAAGATGCTGGTGTTGAGACTGCGAAACATACTTGGGATAAGAGGCTACATGCCATCTTATGGGAGTACCGAACGACAACAAAGACTTCTACTGGGTACTCTCCATTTCGACTGGTTTATGGAGTGGAGTCCAAGTTGCCCATCCAATTCGAATTGGATACTTTTCAAACTATTCAACGAAAGTTGAAGAGGTCGAGAGGAGAAGACGTGGTCAGATCAAGAAGGGAGCAACTCATGGAGTTGGAAGAGACCCGAGCGATAGCGATGATCCGGATGGAACGAGCTCATGCGTATCAAAAGAAGAGTTACGACAAAAGGTTGGGCAAGAGGGAGGTAAAACCTTTTCAAGTCGGAGATTGGGTTATGTTGTATGATGCTATCAGATTCAAGAGGGCTAGGAAGAAGTTTCTTCCGAGATATTTTGGTCCTTTTGTTGTAGATAAGGTGTGGAGCAACTTCACATATGACCTTCAGGAGCTGGGAGGAAGGAGATTCGATCGGGTAAATCATGACAAGTTGAAGTTGTTTCATCAACGAAAGTTCTCTCTTCACTCCGAGGACGGAGCGAAAATTTAGTCCGGGGGTAAAATGTAACGACCTATGTTACACATAGGAAGTTTGTCAATTAGTAAGGTGTTTAGTTATAACTAAGGGTTGAGAATGTTTATTTGCTGCCAAAGTACTTTTAGGAGGTATCAAGTTAGTCATGACTAGCTAAAAGTTAGTTATGGTTAAACTTAGCTGTACTTTTGGCAGAATTCAGATATTTGCTAAAGAGTGAGCACTACTATCTTGTCATCTTGTCTAAAAGGTAGAAAGGAGGTGGAAAGTATCTCTTATCTCCTTTTTGACTTGATATTAGTGGTTGGATTAAAGTTGTGGACTTTGTGGGCATTAAAAACAAGAAGAGATTCCACATGTTTCCTTTTTAGTGGGTCCTAGTGTAGAGGGGGGGTGGAAATTCGAGATTCCTTGAGAATATTCCAGAATCCTTCTAGAAGTTGTTGACTTTGAAGGAATAAGCCCATGTGAAAAGGTAAAAAGCCCATGTGATCAATGCTTTTACCTTAAGTAATATCTTAGTAAAACCCGGTAAAAGTAGTTACGGCTGAGTTACCGAGGGTACCAAAGTAAAAACCTAGAATGTATAAATAGAGGAGTAGAGAAGAGCTCCTCATCCTTGTTTTCACATTGTCGTAATGACAACTTGAGTAATATAGAGAGTGTGGGACATTTTTAGCATGTGAGAACTTGAGAGACGTCGTTAGAATGGAGGATTTTAGTGGATGAGATTATGGAGATTTTAGTTGATAAGTTTGTGGGTGTATGAATGAGAGTGAACTTAGCATTTTTCCCTTCAAGATTCATGGTGTGCTTCCATCAAAGCCATCAGAGGTGACCCCTGAGTGAGAGACAGGCCCGACAGTTGCAGATTCGTGGATGACGATCGTGGAGGTTAAGAGATCGGGGGGTAGTTGATCGTTAGGACCGCGGAGGGTTTACAGCCCTGCTATCGCTCGCTCTGGGAATAGTAAAAGAGTAAAGTAAACAACTTGTTACCTTGCTTATATCCCGCGATAGGCTTTCCTGCACGTGCCGAAGTTAGGGTTTTCCTCTTGACGACTGACATTCTTCCGTCGACTGTAACTTCGTCGTTCGGTCTCCGATTGCCTCGCACAACATACCGTTAGAAAGGTCTTCGCCCGAGGAATTCATCTATGAGAAAATCATCTTTCAGTGTCTCCATAGATTCGATAAGTTCCTCCAGAACTGAGATTCTTCTCTAAACTTCTAATTAACACTATTCTACTCATATCGGTTATCTTCTATCATCTATTCTTCTTATTTACTTTACAACTAATCAATTAATTAACAAAAACAAAAAAACCAAGGCTTCACAATATCTGCGTGAGTATAGAGGAGAGATGGAGCTGGTTAGAGTTACTGATGCTGAGATGATAGCAAGCTTTGAGTTAGCTGTCATTCCTGAGTTGCGGGACCAAGTTAGGGATGTACAGAGAAGAAACCTTGGAATCTGGATGAGTTTTGACCCCCAGCCTTTGCCTCCACCGACCTGGTAGGCAAAGAGCTCAAGAGTGCTCGAGCAGTAACACCCGTCAATTGCATCCGACGCTGCTCAGCCAATCCAAGGCTAACAATCCATGTCAAGCAATTCAAGTCCATTGCTTGACCCAATACTTGACGACGTGAAGCCTCCGACACCGAAGCTACTGCCGTCGTATCCGTAGCGAAACCCATCGCTCGCTCTCTCTCATCGGCATTGGGCTCCACCAACTGCCGTAATTGAGCATCCCACACAAGCCCAGGTCCTCCATCTCTGTAAGCATGTGACGCTGGAAAGCTTACCAAAGTGGGTAACGCTACCATGGGCCGTCCCACTAGGTTCACCACTGTCATGGGTGACCTATCGACGACTCTCACCACTTGAGATCGTCGTCCTGCATCCAAGATGCTATCAACCGTGAGATGCGCTGGTCGTCTCACTCCATCGTGTGCGCGCTTAAGCACCTCTCTCGGTAACAAGTTCGTCCACCACAACCGTGGACGATGTGCACGAGATCCTACTCTCGCTGCATCCAACAACACTGTTGGTCCAACCCAAGACCGCACTTGGTGCACACTCGTCATCATCTGTGTACGAGCATCACCCAACAACGGAACGTTCTCCAAGATGTACGCTGGAGAATCCACCTGATGCATCTGGAGATGTCGTAAGATCCGTAACATCTCCCAGAACATCCTAGATCGCGGGTCATGTAAACCCTGACCTCTCCCAGCACGCGTATGACCTTGACATGGCCATCCGACTATCACCAAGTGAATGGTGCCCACCAACGTAAGATCCCTTCGAGAGGAGTTTCTTGAGGAGGATTCAGAGAGAGTTACTAGAAGGACATTTCTAGACTAGGTTGAGCAGCAACCTGGTCGTATGATGAGCTTGAGTGAGTTGCTGAGAGAGTTTGATCGGAGATACCGACAACTTTCAACTCTAGAGAGAATAACCTTAGATGCTAGGAGAACAGAGCTTTTCTTGCAAGCTACCGATGATGCTACGGCAGATCGGTTGTGTTTTATGTTGGCTGATCGATCTGCTGAGGGAGGTGTTACTATGGATTGGGGGAGAGTTGAGGATGTTGTGGCTGTACTGACAAGACAGAGGAGGGGAAGAGTGGCTGTGGGAGGACGTCTGCTTGCAGAAGTGGTCACTCCACCTTATGCTGCTCCTCAAGTACAACAGCCTTTGACCCCTGCCCCCAGACCTGTTGTCCCAACTGCAGTTCCTTTGATGTCAGTTGTGTCAGCTCTGGCACAAAAGGCACCTGTTCAGAGACCTGCGGAGAACCATGGTCAACAGAACCAGATTGAAGACCTAATTCGGCAGATGTGCGAGCTGAAGGTAGAGTTAGCTGGATTGCAGAGAGAGCAGCCACCGGCGCTTGCTGCTGCACGTCTAGGAGGAGCTCCAGTTCGTAGATATATTTGGTGTGACAGTCCTGATCATTTCCGAGGAGACTGTCAAGAGCTCACAGCTGCTTTGCGAGATGGTGTGGTTCGCTATCAGAACGGTAGGCTGCATTTTTCTTCTACTGGAGAGCCGTTGAGCACGCAGTTTGGGCGAGGAGGCATGAGGAGTCTATCTCAGATTGCTGTGGCTGCAACAGCAACCGCGTTAATGGCACCGCTGGTAAATTCTGATGTATATGCTGGGCATATTGAGGTCTCTTCTAGTCCTACATTGCTAGATAGGACTGCTGAGAAGAGTGTGGCTCCAGTTCCTTCTGAGATACTGAAGAGAGGAGCCGAGTCTATTCGTAGGGTCACAGGATGGGGAGATCCTGTAGATGCTGCTTCTATCAGAGCATTCTTGGATGTAGATAGACACGTTCATTGGCAAGATGCTTCTGTGGAGGAAAAGAGGCGACGAGAAGCCTCTGAACTTGATACTGGAGTTCCTGAGGAGACTGGGGATAGACGGAGAGTCACAAGGAGACGAGCGGCTCTTCCTGAGGACATCCCGTCTACTTCTGCAGCTCCTCCACCTGCACCATGTCCTATGGAGGACGTGCAGAGAACCCAGCAGGAGCCAACGACTACTGGTAGGCGGCTTATTGCCCAAGAGAAAGGGAAGGGACCGGCTTACAAGTTGGCAACTGATATTGAAACTTCTACTGATCTGAAGAGCATCTTGGAGCAGAGGATACTAGATGCGCGAATCGAGTTTTCTCTCTGGGAAGTTTTTGGTATTGCAAAGAGGGAGTTTCACGAATTGATCATCGACATCATCAAGCGCAAGAGACAGGTGATGTCCGAGCAGGTAGAGAGTCAGATGATAGATGCAGTAGGAGCTTCTCTGATGATGCAGAGTTTGAAAAGGTGCATTTTCAGGAAGCTGATGACAAGGGATACCAGCAAGAAGCGTTGGTTGCTGGTACCAACACTATTGAGTTCGATGATGAGGAAGCTGGCGAGGAGAGTCCAGCTACTGATAGTGATTTCAGAAGGAGACATTGGGCTCGTGCTACAACTGCTACACGAGTTCGTCTTGGAAGTTTGGCTGAACCTGTTGCTGCTTTAGTTGATCACGGATCTGAGATCAACATCATGTCACGGGAGGTGTACGAGAGAGGTCAGTGGTCTATCAAGCTGAACCATGGTTGGGTGCTACGAGCTGCAAACAACCAGAAGGGTGAGTTATACGGCGCTTGTCCTAACGTGAAGGTGAAGATATGTGATGTGGATGTGGATCAACATTTCTTCGTGCAGTCTTCTGCTTCATATTCTATTATTCTTGGTCAGCCTTATATCACTACAGTTCGAATGGAGACCAAGGTAATGGATGACGGATCTCATTACGCTAGGATCTGTAGTCCAGATGATAGACGTTTTGTGCAGTTTCTGACCGTTCGTATGAACCACGAACGAAACCGGCAGACCTTGAGGGATTCTCCTATCTGTAGGAGTAAGGGTTTTCAGAAACCACTCTCGTAAGACGGGATAGTGAGAGTGAAGGAGCTATTGCTACTATGATCCCGCTTGAGCAGCCTGAGGGATCACAGGAGGCTGATGGAAAGGCTGCTCAAGATTCAGAAAGTAGTTGTACTGTACATAGTTGGAAATCTGGTTTGATGACTTTCAGTTCTGATGATTGGAGCGAGTTCACGCGGATAGAGGATTTGACTGAGAAGAGTAGAAGGCAGATGGAGAAGTGTGCAACAAATCTACGTTATCCAAGAGTTCTGAAGGAAGAAGAAACGATTTCTGGTGTTTATGAGGAGTTTGTAGGTGTACAGTCTTTTGTTCGCAGGATGATGTAGATAAGTTGATGGAGTGTAACAACCCAGAGAAACACAAAATATCGGAAATAGTAAATAAAGGATCGTTCCCACGAAGATACAGTTAACAATTACACAAAACATAGTACTACAACGTCACAATGATAATTCAGACAGTTTTCTGTTATTCTCACGGAATGGAATAATATCCGGATGAGAGTTCAAGTCTGATAAGAAACCAAACCCGAGCACAAACCTGATAAATCGAATACAAACAACAATGAAATAGTTCTTTGATCAGGGACCCTTCCGACAAACATACAAAAGATTGAGAAGACAAATGTGAATGTATGAATAAGGTAAAATACTACTGAAATGTTACTAGTCTTCTTCTGAAAAGACAGAAGAATTCTGATTTCACATCAAGGTTCCAAGAATAAGTCCCTACTCTTCCTAAGGAATGTTCTTCCAACTAAATCCTCGTACTTAAGAATCCCACTTATTTGAAGAAGACAAACTTAAGACGAAGCCACCATCATCCAAACTCTCCTTACAATTTAACTTATGCTCTTCCACTTCACAGTAACTAATTTATTCTCAGATCTTCGTTCAAAAGCTCTTCACGAAGATTACAGGTTCAACTTCGGCCGAAGGCTCTTCAAAGTTTCTACACCGAAGTGTCTTCTTTCAAGTCTAAGGGCGAAGATCTTCGTCAATCAGAAAATTACACCTGCGACAGTAAACACCGAATATTCGGAGGAAAATATCTTCGTCCAAAACATTCACAACATCGCTCCGCACTTTTGGGAAATAGAAATAAATTAATAAAGAACTGAAAACATGGAAAAGGCACGAGGGCTGTGGATCGCGCTGCTTATATACTACTTCGTCCTAACCTAACTGTTTATCTAACTGCACTAACTGTCTAACTTCCTACGAAGGCGGAAGACCTTCGCTACCCTACGATCATCTTCATCTTCACAGTAACTAACTTCCTAAGCCTAACTGCGCTCTGAACTCCTCTAACTGAACTTCCACGTTCGCTCGCATCTCGCCAATCTCCCTATCTACCTTCTGTCTAAGTCTAGAAAGGCGCGCTTTCACACCGTCGGGGTTCGTCTCCGCTTGCACTACCTCCGCCTTCAACGCCCGAAGAAGACCAAGCTCGTCCACATCTAGCCCCGAAGTCACGTACGCGGACAACACCGGCATCAACTTCTTCCGAAGGTCTTCGGAGTCAGCCACCTTCGTCTTCAAATCTTCATTCTCTTTTGTGAGTTCTGCAACTGTAGCCTGGAATTCGCCTCGGCTTCGCTGTAACTCGGCTACTTGGTCAGATAACTCCTTTATGCGGTCGGCGAAGCTCTTCGTCGACACCTTCAACTCTTCATCCTTACTGATCAAAGCAATCCTCGCTTCTTCGCATTGGCGCCGAAGATCTTCTAGCTCCTTCTCCGACTCCAACCTCATCTTCGTCGCATTCCGGGCCTCTTCGCGAAGATTGTTTTTCTCCTGCTGCCAAGTTCCCCTACTGAAATGTAACTCCGCCAGCATCTCTGGAAATGTCACCTTCCGCTGCACTTCCTTCTCGTAATCCTCCTTGTTGTCTTCAAGAAGTCGGAGGATCGAGACGACTACCTCTTCGCCATAGTTCATCGCCTGCCTAAAGAGATCGACCTTGCTCAATGTTGTTCCGGCCGAAGTGCCTTCACCGCAGACAGCTTCACCTTCAATCTTTGCTCCTGAACTACTCAGGTCCACTGTTTCCTTCTTCGTGCTCTTTACCTTCTTTCGAGCCTTCGGTTTCTCCATGGGCGAAGTTGGAAGAGGCTTCTTCCTCTTGCTACGTCTCTTCTCTTCGTCTTCGACCGTTGCTTGAACAGTCGCTGCCTGCTGCTCCTCTTGAGTATCTTTGGCTATTGCCTTCGGTGAAGATCCCAGTTGCTGAATGTCTTCGGCTTGTCCCTCTTCGACCTGACGAGCGGGTGATGCAAAATCTTGTTCTTCGTCTTCACCGAAGCCCAACTGTTTAGCTTCGTTCTCCTTCAGCCATCCCATACCGAAGTAGAAGATGCTGACAAATCCTCCCAGATACACATAGTCCTGCTTCTTAAACAGGCGTTGGACTTCATCGTGGAATATCTTCGCCCAGTAAGCTCATCTTCCGGCGAAGAGGTGTTCGAAGAAGCATACCTTCCAAGTCGACAGGTAAGTTGTTCTTCGGGGGCTCAAAATCAGCATGATGGCCTCCGCAATCTTCCTCTTCACGGGATCCTTGTACTCGGACAACTTGTAGCCATTCGTCTGGTGCATCGGACTCTTGAAGAGCTCGCCGTAGTTCTGGTCCTCCTTGACCAAGTGCTTCATCGACGCATTGTCGAAGAGCATGTCACCCTTCGTCCCAGCTTCATCCAGCAGAACCTTCTCCCAGTTCTCGACAGTCCAGTTGCCAGGTCGCGCATATAGTTCGTTGCCTCCATGGTCTTCACACATCCGAATCTGGCTAATGAACTTGCCAGACACGTTCGTCCAGCCTCCCAGGGTTAGGAAGCTAAGACCTATCTCCTTCAGCTTCGGCCGAAGGCGCACTAACTCCTCTTGGTCTAACTCAAAGACTCTAATCCGCGGTAACTTCGTCGCGATAGACATCGTGATCAGACGAAGATTGCTAGCTGGCTGAGATGAACTTCGTCTAAAACTGCTAGTCTTCGCTCAAGTTAACCTTCGCCCAATTTGATTGTCTTCGCCTAATTTGATAATCTTCGCTTAAATCGATCGTGCGCAAGTGAGGATTAGGGTGAGCGCTAAGAGAGAATGTGAGAAATGAGTCAATTCTCCTAGTATATAGGTCGGTTCAAACTCTCACACGTGCCGAAGTCGCCTCTGATTGCTTGTCCTCTGACCTGACAAGGGCATGCGCAATGTCATCTTCGCCCACGCCGCTTATCGTTCCTGTCCCTTTCTGGGTAGGTAGTTCGTCTTCGCTCAGACCATTCGTGAAGAGAATGTACTGACGATATACGTTCTCTGGTCTTTCCTGGAAAGGTCTTCTCCTGAAGATCTTCGTCGAAGGTTCTCCTCTTCTTCCGAAGACTCTTCTTCAGAAGTCTCTTTTTTAGTAAAACTAAGCTATTTCTTCTTCTAACTTCATTATTTCTTCTACAAACTCCTATATTTCAAGCTTCTTCTATCAAAAATTGAAAAAGTGGGCTCTACATGGAGCAAATGGGAGGTAGCCTGGTGATCCCCATCCATTCTCATGAAGTCTATGAGGAGATTATCTCATACTTGCGATATCTTCCTCATCCGAGATTGGAGAATGGATGGAAGGAGACAGTCTGTTGGTGTGGCTCTCGACATGAAGCGAAGTACATGCCAAGTATAAAGCTGTAGCGAGGAAGGTGAAGACTGTGGCGACCCAATTACATGTTGATTCTCAACAGCAGATGGAGTTAGCGGCTGCTGAACCTGTGCTTAGAGATCCTACACAAGTAGGACACAAGTTTACTCAAGAGACACTCGAGCAGCTCCAGATAGGAGGGGGTGGCATCTTGACTGAAGAGGAAAAGCGAGCTTTCGAGAAGATGATAGTTAGTCATGGTAAGGCATTTTCTTTCTCAGCTGAGGAGATTGGTTGCGTGGATCCTAGTGTGATAGCTCCGATGGTTATCTTCACTATTCCTCACGTACCTTGGGACTTGAAGCCGATTCTAGTCTCTCGTGCCTTGCTACCAAAGGTGATTGAGTTACTGAAGGAGAGGATGCGGATGGGTATTCTTGAACCATCTATGGCTCCGTACTCTAGCCGATGGTTCACAGTACCTAAGAAGACAGGAGCTCTGCGCTTCATCCAAGACTTGCAGCCTGCCAACAACATCACGATTCGAAACGTTGGAACAGGACCTGTGGTTGATGAAGTAGCTGAGGCGTTTGCTGGGAGGTCAATCTATTCTATTGGAGATATGTTTTCAGGTTATGATCAGTTTCAGCTTGCTTTGGAGAGTAGAGGCTTGACTACCATGCGTACACCTTTGGGATTGATGCGGATGTGTACTCTTCCTCAAGGTGCAACAAACTCAGTAGCCCATGTGCAGAATGCGATGCATAAGGTGTTACGAGAGTTTATACCTGATGTCACTATCCCGTTTCTGGATGATATTCCTATGAAAGGCTATTCGATGGAAGACAAAGACGAAGTTGTGACTTCTGATGGATGCAGAAAGTTTGTTGCACACCACATTCGAGATGTGAAGAAGATTCTGATGCGTTTGGAAGAGGTACATCTCACTCTGTCAGGTATCAAATCTCACTTTGGGATGTCAAAGATTGTGGTGGTAGGTCATCTGTGTTGTACTTTTGGAAGACGTCCGAACCCAGAGAAGGTAGATGCTATAGCAAGGATAGCTGACTACACCAACATTACTGAGGTTCGACGGTTCTTAGGAGCTTGTGTATTCTTTCGTGTGAGTATTCCTCATTATGCACACATTGTCGAGCCTCTGTATGCACTTCTGAGGAAGGGAAAGAGGTTTACTTGGCGGCAAGAACATCATGAGACGATGGAGCAGCTGAAGGGGATTCTGAAGTCTCCACCTATACTAAGGAGGCTTAGCTACGAGAGCGGGAGACCTGTGGTACTGACTGTTGATACGAGTCCAAAGGCGATTGGATGGCAGTTGACCAAGAAGATGCAGAAGGTGTGCGGTTTGTTTCAAGGTTTGGAGCTCGGATCTTAACAGATAGACAGCGTAACTATCCTCAAGTGAAGCGTGAGTTGTGGGGAGCTGTTACTGCTATGAAGGTAGACCGAGAGTTCTTGATAGGGGCCCGTGTGATATTAGAAACAGATTGTTTGTCTTTGTTGGGTATGATAGCAAACTGCAATACACCAGACATAGCAATGCTGCGATGGATTGCTTATGTCCGGAGTCTGAACCCTGAGCTAAAGCATATAGCAGGGAAAGACAACCCAGTTGCAGATATGTTGTCTAGGGCTCGTTATACAAATGAGGATGAGATGTTTGTAGAGCTGGAGAATGAAGAGAAGAGAGACGTTTGGTGCCAAGTTGGTCAGCAGACTTCAGACTTGGAACCACTGTCGTTCAATGAGGAGTTCTACTCAGAAAAGTTCCACGATATTGGATTTTATCTGAGTTCGTTATGCAGAAGAGAAGGATGGAGTGATGCAGAGTTCAAAGAGATCAGATAGAAGGCGTACAGTTATCTTCTATGTGAAGGTTATCTGTGGAAACGTCCGAAAAGAAGAGATGGAATGCTTGCTAGAGTAGTGGATGATCAACCGACGAAGCTGAATCTGCTGAAAGAGTTTCATGACACCTTGTGGGCTGGACATCGTAGAGTCTGGGCTACATACACGAAGCTTAAGGAGCGTTACTGGTGAAGGGTTTGTATCAAGACGTGGTGGACTTTGTTGGGTCGTGTCTGTACTGCCAATTCTACTCTAAGGTCCGTTACAGAGATGGGCTTGTATCTACTTATCCACCTAGTATTCATTTTCAGTGGGTTCTTGATCTTGTGATGATGCCACCGGGGTTATGGGGGATGCGTTACTTGGTGCTGACTCGAGAAGATCTCTCCAACTATGTGGAGGGACGAGCACTATGGACGAAGACTACAGAGAATATCTGTAGGTTCGTGCTTGAAGATATCATCTGTCGTTATGGATCGATTGGGAGATTACGGACAGATATTGGCGAGTTGAGAGGCGCTGAAGTGAAGGAGTTCTTTGCTCGTTATGGAGTAAAGCTTCGGCTTACCACTGCTATGAATCCAGAGGACATTGGTAAGAGTGAACGAGGACACCCTTCTATCGTTCATGCTTTAGTGAAAGCATGTGATGGAAGGCCTAGAGAATGACCAAGACTACTTCCATTTGCTTTGTGGGCTGATAGAACTACACACTGTACTACGACTGGCTATATGCCAGTTGAGCTTATGTTGGGGTAGAAACCGATCATGCCTGCTGAGGAGTACTTTCCTACATGGGCTACGCTACCGTGGGAAGATGGTATAGATCGTGCTTCACTCCTAAATTTACGTATTAGGCAGTTGAAGCGAAGGGAGGAGGATCTTGCTAATGCGCAGGAGAGGCTGAAGGTAGCCCGAGTCAGAAACAAGGAACGTTTCGACAAGACTCACCGACTATGACCGAAACCAATACATGTTGGTGATTGGATTCTGGTATATGATAGCACGTTGGAGAATCAGCATTCTACACTCCGTAAGTTCTCTCAAAGATGGTTCGGACCTTATGTTGTGCTAGATGTGTATGAGAATGCCACCTATAGTTTTCGTGAGTTGGATGGTACTCCTTTGAAGCTATCTGTGGCTGACAAACGTGTGAAATTGTTCAAAAGATGCGGAGGGTCAGTTGAGTTATTCAACTTTCTGGAGTCAGAGCAGAGGACAACAAGAGACGAAGATGTCCTAGTGTCTGAAGAAAAACTGAGGCGGAGGAGAGCGATGATGAAGAAGAACAAGCAGAAGACTGAACAGGATGGCACATGCCGGAGGATGTGCAGGTTTGGAGGGGGTGGATGTCGTGATGTGAATCATTTCACATAGTAAATGATTCACTTCTCTGTCAGGCGTTAGTCTCTCTGAGTGAAGTTAAGACCTCAAAGAAGTCCATTTTTGGAAGATGTTATATATTTTGAGTCTTAGTAGATTGATTACCATGTTGATAGGGTTTAAGCTCATGGGTTGTATTTGCGTGTCGTCCATGCACGCTTTCTAGCTGATTTAAGTTATTTTTCGGGGCTACGTGTCGTTTTAGGTAGTTTAAGTTTTACGCTGGCACTCTAGGGGGCTTGACGTGGTAGCCTATGAGTGTAGATAAGTTACCAGGTAGTTTAAGGCACAAAAGGACAGTCAAGTGGAGCTATGAACTCCCATTGGTCCATTTTTGTCTTTTGTAAAACTCTAAGTTTAGAAACAGAGCTCTAAAGAGGATTTCGGGCAATTGGTGAGGACACTGCAAAATCTGAGAGCACAAGGAGATAGAGCTCGTCGTACCAAGCACTGTCAGCGAAAAGTTTGATCGATTTGGAGCAATAAAGAAGGAGTTATGGCTGATTGAAGTTCGATTTGTGTCAGAATTGCAGCACTTCTGTTGAATTTGGGGTTTTGATTGTCAATTGCAGCAGAATTGAGGAAATCGCTTCAAACCTTCGTGGTTGTGTTCATTGTCAGCCGTGCTACGACTGTCAAAAACGTTTCAAGTGATTTGAGTTACTGAGTAATTCAGGACGGCCGCTGAAGCAGAGGGGGTCTGTAAAACTCGCAATCTAGAGCAGCAACTTCAGAGAATTCACTCTGTATCGGAGTCCGACTCACCGGAGGAGTTCTTGAGTACCCGAGCTGCGCAGAAGACCGCTTCTGCAACACCAACGGAAGACTCCAGAAGGACGAAAGATGGATGGATACTCCTACTGCGATGCGAGGAAGCGCAGTAAAGAGGACCGCTTCTGCCATGAGGAGAGATCTTCCACCTCGGAAGATGAGAAGAGTAGCTTCTTCCCGTGCGCAGAAGCTGAAGACCATAGTGGTGGAAGAGGCATCGTTGTCTCTAGAAGACAAGGTCGACACCTCCGATCAGATTGTGGAGATGAACCTGTCTTCCGCAGGAAGAAGACTAGAAGAGTTCAGTGCCTTCTTCCACTCAGAGATCCTGCCCGCTATGGAGTTGCTCGAGAAGAGAGCGAAGATACAAGAGAAGTCCTTACAGCTTGGATTCGATCTGCGCACCCTGATGCGACAGGAAGAAGGTCAGAAGAAGGTAGAAGCGCTGGAAGCCAACCTCCGCACCACGGAGAAGCTCGCAGCGAAGTACAAGGCGGAAGCAGCCGCTTCTGCCAAGGAGTCAGCGTAGCTGAAGAAGAGCAACTAGGAGTTGCAGGCGCGTTAACAGTAGCGTGACCAGGAGGTTCTACGAGTGCGGGATAAGATCGCCGCCTTTGCAGAGGAGAAGACGACATGGAGGACATTGCGGGAAGCCGCAGAAGCGCAGACTGCAGCCGAGAAGACGTAGCGGGAAGCAGCGGAAGCTCGTGCGTAGGGGATGCTAGCTCAGTCGGTGGAAGCGCTTCGGAAGAAGTTCAACTTCACCGCGAGTAAGAAGCTTCTTACCTTGGCTAGAGAATGAGACGACGAGTCCAAGACGATGTTGGTAGAGTGCAAGGAGAGTATGTTCAGGTATTTGGATCGGCAAATAGAGGAAGTGAAGACACTCTATGGTCTTCCCTTGATTTCGCCACCTGCAACTGCATCTTCCCAAGCTCCAGCACCATCGACTGGATCCGAATTGGAGAAGGAGGAGTTCGACCTTGCTGTCCACTTGGTAGTGACAGCGTTGGAAGCCGAGAAGACTCCGGAAGAAGCCCTGGAAGACAAGATGTCTTCTGGAAGACAGGAAGAAGAGCTGTCTTCCCAGATATTCCGAGTGGAGGAAGCGACTTCCCCGGACCCCTATGAGGTCATCATGGCTCCCAGTGTCGGACTAGTGCCTCAGAAGAGCGAGGAATTGCAAGTCGATCCAGCTTCCCAGAAGACGCTTCCGTCTTCCGAAGCCCAAGCAGAAGCACAAGCAGAAGTCGAAGTCGAAGCAACAGCAGCAGAGCCAACGACGACTATTGAGGAAGCCACCTCAGTGACACCCGAGGTAATTGCAGGGCTTTCCAGCTTATCAGAAGCCGAGCTAGTAGTTCTGATAGGAGCAGATCAGGTAGAGATTGCCTCCGAGCAATCAGAGTAGGTAGCAAACGTAGGAGACAAGTTGACATTTCCAAACTTAGTAGGAACCAAACATGCTATCTTAGGGGTGGCAGTTTTAGTGTAAATTTAGTTAGGCAGCCATGTGGTAGAGTATGAAGCGCAAGAACAAGAAGGAGAAACCGCTTGCATGTGGAGGGGCAGCTTTTCTCTCCCTGGTGGTGGTTCCCTCTGTTTCCTCGTGGCAGAGGCATAAGTAAGATCGAAGAGTAGGATTTTGGACACACATTATTCCTGCTGTACACACACATCACACACCGTGCACATTTGTCGTGCGCATACACAACGCTACACAACATACATCGCTGTCAGAGGTACACCACACATACACATAACACATGGACGATGTCATACACATACACAAGTGTACCACAATCGCCCCCCTAACTGGCGGTTAGGTCCCTCTAACTCCAGATAGCTCCATATCTCAACTACGTGATACACACCTTCATGGGTGCAAGGATCAAGAGGCCGGGTGCTACATCGCCCCATCGTTAGTCGCCTGTCTGCAATCCATACCACGCAAAGATCTAATCGACTATCTCCGCTATATACATCGAGGACAAACCCACCGTCCAGTAGGAACGACACTGAGAGGTGGAGTCAAACATGACATGTGCCAACCTCTCGAACAACCATCACACACCAACATACGGGCTGCTCCACCGGCAGACCCACACAACATACACCTCAAGCCCGCGCGTACAACTGCTAAGCTTGGGTCAACGGTATCATCAATGTTGGGAAGATGACATGGCACGCAATTACGCACATGGTCCTTCCACACAACACCATCACGGCCCTCTAACATGAGTACTCCAGAAGGTAACACCTCACGCACTCGTAAAATAGTGCGCCCTGCGGTCACGTCCAACGTCGTCGGTGCAGTCTGCTGTAGATAGATATAATCGTCAGGATGAAACTTGCGAATTGACGGCCGATAACCTCCTCCTCGGATAGTCGCATATCGCAACGTGTCTCTATGCTGAGCAATCGCTAGGTTCTCAAAAGCCATAGGCATAACTCTCCGAAATGTCTCAGCTCGTAGAGAACATGCTCTCACCCACATATCCGGGTCATCAAGGTCCAGCACCTCAACAGAATCACGACGAATGGCCGAAGGTAGATCTGGATCTCGGCCATACAATAGAAAATACGGTGAGAAAGAAGCCAAAGACGCTTGTCGGCTGAAACGGTAGCCCATAGCCAACCATGGTAACTGCACATCCCAGTCTCCCAAGTGGCCCTTTTGCAAGCCATACTTGCACAATCCTCTCTTCACCGTCTGAACTACCCTCTCCGCCAAACCATCCGCCTCAGGATGATCTCGAGATGTAGTCCGATGATCAATCAGCGCCTGATCACACAAGGCCTGAAACTCACCAAGGAACTCTGTACCTTGGTCTGTCAGCACTTCAGCTGGTGCTCCAAAATGACTCAGCACTCGATCTAAGAACGCATACGCTGTCCTTTCACTCGCCTTGTCTGGTAATGCCACCAACTCAATCCACTTGGAGAAGTGCTCCACCATCACCAACACATACCGGTGGTGACGTACGGTCAACGGTAAGGGTCCCGCAAAATCCAAACTCCAACGGTAACCCAACCCCATAATCGGTAAGGGGTGTAACTGTGGAGTAGGAGCATTAAACGATGCTCGTACTCGATCACAAACCACACATCGCGCGACAAACTGTTGCACATCGATGTGCATACCATGCCACCAATACTGTCCTTGGAGTAAGCTATGCGTACGCTTCACTCCAAAATGTCTCAACTCCTCATGGGCATGTCGTACTAACTGTGCCCTCTGGGATGGATGTGGCACTATCCGTACCCTCCCATCATCCCACACTCGAAGTACATGTCGTCCTTCTTGTCGAAATCTCTTCGCTCTTTGAAGGACACGATATCGCTCCTTGGCACTTACTGTGCCTACTACCACACCAGTACGTAGATACTCCATCACGGTCACATCATCATGGATATCTCGCTGGTCTGGAACACCATCTCCACCCTCAGGATCTGGAGACTCATCATCTACTCTTTGACCAGAGAAAGATACGACTTGGCCCTCCATACTAGAGTTCATGGCCAACACACAAAGAAAGGCAGATGCATGCCACCCTGGCACTATCTCCTCATCAACCTCGTCATGCCAGCGAGCCCCAGTCTGATCCTGCTGACTCGTGCATGGGTTGCGACTCAACCCATCGGCATCTAGGTTTGCAACTCCAGGTCTATGTACTACCTGGAAGTCATAGTCCTGTAAGATCAGAGCCCATCGTGCAAGCTTCCCTGTAAGCTTGTCGGACTCCATCAACCACTTGAGCGGCTGGTGATCAGTGATGAGAGTAAAGGGGTTCCCAAACAGATAACATCGAAAGTGTGCAACAGCCCACACTGCCGCCAAACACTCTCCCTCATACGAACTATACCTTGCCTCCGCTGAATTGTTGGAGCGACTGGCATACGCCACCACGAACTCCTTTTTCTCATCATCATGCTGAGTCAGCACTGCTCCAAGTCCCAAAATACTGCAATCAGTGTGGAGTTGGAAAGGACGCCCCCTAACGGGTCTCCTCAAGATGGGAGCAGATGTCAACCTATCCTTGAGCTCTACAAAAGCTCGCTCATGCTCATCTCCCCACTGTCACTCCTGGTCCACCTTCATCAGCTTGGTCAACGGCTTCGCAATTGCACTAAACCCTTTCACGTACCGACGATAAAAGTTCGCCAAACCAACAAATGCCCGAACTCGACTCACATCTGTGAGGCTCGGGATACGTGCAATAGCCTCAACCTTCGTCTGTTGAACACCCAATCCACTTGGATAGATGGTGTGGCCCAGATACTCTACCAACTCCTGGAAGAACTTACACTTCTTAGGGTGTAACTTCAACCCATGAGCTCTCAACCGCTCAAACACATCCCGTAAGTGTCTCTCGTGCTCCTCCACTGTAGCACTATAGACTAAGATGTCGTCAATATAACATCTGACAAAATCCAATCCTGCTAGGATTCTGTCCATCACCCTTTAGAACTCAGCAGGGGCGTTCTTCAACCCAAATGGTAAGAACCGCCATTGATACAAACAATCCTTGCCGTGAAGGTCAATTCCCCAGAATGCTGTCTTGGACTTATCTTCTTCTCTTACTGGCAACTGATGATACCCTGCTCGAAGATCCAAAGTACTGAAGACCTTCACATGCCCCACTGCATCAAAGATCTCCTCAGGTGTCGGCATGGCATACTTATCGGACTTCGTCTGCCGATTGATAGGACGATAGTCCTCACACATCCGTCTATCTGTGTAGTTGCCATACATATCCTTCTTGGCTGGCATAACTGTGGCAGATGCATACTCTCCATGCGACATCTCCATCAACCCAGCCTCCAACAAGTCTTGAGTCCGACTCTGGATCAAGACTCTCTCCATGTCACTGTACCTGTAAGGACGTCGAAAGATTGGCGTGTCATTAGCCAAGTCGATCCGTATACCAGGTTCTTTCAAGGTACCCAAATCCTTCATACTGAAGGCAAAACAATTCCTGTAGCTCTTCAGGAATCTTTGGACTCTTCGTCTCTCCTCTCTTATAAGCTTGGGTCCAATCTCCGGCTCCCAAGTATCCTCTGTCACCATGCTAGAGGTAGAAGACGAAGTCGTTGACTGCTATCTTGCAGCCTCTGGAGCAGTTTCCTTCTGCTCACCACCAACAATCTCCACCGCTACTGTGTAAAAAGCTTCTGCAGTTCTAGCTGCAAGCTCCACACTCTCTCCTACGACATCCCATGATGTCCAAAGATGACGAACTCCACGTGCCTCGGCCCCAGCAGCGAAATATCCGACGGTAATGCTTGCTGGTATCCTCTAACAGCTGATATGGGCAACAACTCAGGATATCTCTGCACCAAACGTGCCACATGTCGCAATGAGATGCGTCTTGCAATCTCATCTCTCTCCACATACAAGTATCGCTGTACTTGTATGCTTGCCTGCAATACCGCAGCCAAACCTGTGCTGATATCTCCAAACAGCTCCAGCACACATACACCCTCCTCTGGATACTGCCACACAATGAGAGTCGTATCCAACGGTGATAAGGTCACAGGGCCAGTAGCAGGAACAACCCTTTGTTCCTCTACTGGTGGTACAAAGGCTTCACTCCAAGCCTGCTGCACCAACTGATCAGCATACTGCCGCAACTCTCCACTCGAACTCCAGAGTGGAACATCCAAGGCAGATGGTACTAACGTAGACATGCTAAGCATGTCCTCCACCTCCTCAAAGACCGGAGTATCCTCCACATGGACATTGCCCTCCAACAACTCGTCCGGCCAAGTGATGACCGAATTGAACCCTGCAACGGATGCCATCGTCCCTGGTGTAGGCTCCGTCGTCCCAACTCTAGCACTGAATCGCACTGGTAAGCGGCTCACTCGTCCCTCACCGGACTGCCAACCTGGTCTGTAAGATGCTGTCTCCGCCCAATAGTCGATCACAAACCCCATAGGGTACAACACAACACCTCCCACCAATACATCATAAGACTCTGCGGCTGTGACGATGGCCTTGGCCCTCACCATAGAGCCATCCATGGGATGATCTAGCCGAACTCTCACCGTCAACATCTCACGTGTCATGTGTAGAGCCGTACCTCCTGATCCTCCTAGAGATGTCTGCAACTGGAATGGACATCTCTCTATCTCGGACTTCTTCAGACCCAAACCAATACACGCCGCCTTTCTCAACATCAACGGTTGGGCTCCAGAGTCTAACAAGACCTTCTGGGGTCGATACACTTTCCCTGAAGGTGTCACCAAACAGAAGATACCACTTCTGTTGTCCAACAATACCACACTTGGTGCCAAACCAGCACGGTCAATCGCCGGCCTAGCTGGTAACTCATCTAACCTAGCAGCCGCCGCTTGCCAAGTACCACTGGTAGCTGTCCTGATCCTCGACTCCATGGACACGTCTACCGTCTCTCGCTGAACTACTTCAGCACTAGAGGTAACTACATCCTCGCTCTCACTGAGCGTGGCCGCCAACTGAAACACTGGAGCCAAGTTGACTCCCAATGCCTTCATATCCGTGGCTGAGAATAGTGGGGCTCGCAAAACTGCTGTAGCCGCCCCCAACATCGGGTTCGACGTCGCATCCACAGACGTCGAAGGTGGACTCACATCACACCCACTCTTGGATGTCGATACCTCCAACTCTACTACACCATCGGTAGACCGTTTAGGAACCATAGATGTGGTCCTCAACGCCTCCGATAACGTGAACGACTGAGGAAGCCTGGCCTGTCTACCAGCCTCCCCGCGTTGTGGATCCAACTCCACTGACGCACCTCGTGGCTCAGAGGCACGTACTGCACCTCTAGTCACTGCCGCAGATGCCTCAATCTGCGCCACACCAGCCATGAAGTCGAAGTCACCTCCTTCTCCTCCATAAGACGTGGAAGCCTCTGTTCCACCTGATCTCCGCTGAGCCATAGCCATACTAGCTATCCTCTGCTCCAACTGCTCAATCCGAGCAGCCATACCTGCTTCTGACGTCGTAGCAGGCAGTGGACCGACCGGTCCTCTCCCAGGTGCTGGACCTCTACCTCCAGCTCGACCACCACGGCCTCCCTGAGCTCCTCCGCCTCGTCCATGATCAGCCTTCTCTTGCCGCAACTCGGGATGGAGATCAAAACAACGGTCACTACTGTGACCAGGTCGTCCGCAATGCTCACATTGCCTAGGTGCTGCTTGAGACGTTCCTGACGTCTCATAACCACCTCTCCTCTGTGGACAGTCCTTTTGCTGATGAGGACCATCACACGTCCAGCAAGGACCCGCTTGCTGCTGACTAGAGAAGGACGGCATGGGCTTCTGCCCACCAGATCCTCCAACACCTCCCTGAGATCGTGACTGCTCCGCATGATCCTTACCACCACCACCACCACCACGCTGTTGCGTAGCCTGTGATCCTCGAGAAGAGGTGGTCGCTCCATGTGGTGTCTCCTTGCTGAAACCAGCAACCACCACCCTCTCCTCCACCATGTTGAGCTCAATCCGCTCAGCCAGACTAAAGACAACCGCCAACGTCGGAGCGGTATCTTCTAAGGAGAGTAGCATCTCTAACTCTCCTACGCAGCTCCCGGTCTAGTATCCCATACCAGAACTGGACTGCTTGTGCTTCCGTCACCCCTTGGGTAACGCTGATCAACCGCCTCATGCGAGTAAACGCCTCGCGTAGGCTCTCTCTAGTCTTCCGCTGGAACTCCTGCAGACTCCTCAACTTGTCGGTCCGCACATCCTGATAGTTCTTCCTCAAACATTGGAAGAACTGAACCACAGGGTTAAACCCTGGTGGTATCCCACTCACACTACCACCTGCTCCACTACCTGTGGACGCACCGCTGGTAGTAGGTACTCCGCCACTTGCGACTGTACCACTGCTACTGGCACCCGAACTCACAGGTGCTACGCCTCCCGAAACTGCGCCAGTAGTGATAGAAACGTAGTTGGGAGACCAATGTTGTCTCCACAACTCGATCTCAACACTGTAATCTCGCCTGAACTCATGATAATCGTCCATCGGCGGTCCCTCCAAGTGCTGGAACAAACCCTTCCACGCCATGAAGGGTGTAAACAGCTGTGGGTTCCGCATCTGCTGCAGATCACACCAACTGTCGAACTCCTGGATGAAGTCATCCAACTCAATGGTACCAACTGTACCCGAGTAACGTCGAGGCCCCTTCGTGGCCCCATAGATCTCGTCCATGTCCCACAACAACGGTGTGGCGACACTAGACTCACCACGAGAAAACGCGCTGTCTGCGTCTGACTCGTCCTCTGGAACAACCAACGGCAATGGTGTAGGTAGTCGGTACCTCATCCCACTCCGTGTATACCCACTGTCCGAGAAGTCTCCACCAGAACCTCCCCAGAACTCCGTGATGAGAGAATCCCGCTAACACACTCCCCAACTGGAATGTCGCAATCCCCGTCACCACCGTAACTACCACTTGCCTAACCCCGCTCCTACTGAGCTCACATATCCCCTACTAGGACCGTCAAGGTAAGGGCAACCTGTACCTGCCATCACCACAGACAGCCTCTCACAGTCTGTTGGTCGTCACTCCAACCGCACCGTGAGAGAGACAAAGGTAGTCTGACTGGTCCGCAACTCCAGCCTCACTACCGACAGCACACTGGAGTGAACTCACTCCGGAAATCAAGCGCCAACACAAGCAAACGCGGCGCACAAACAGGAAGCAGAGTATGGAGGGGTTCCAACCACAAGAAGTCCAAACTCACTCACCCAAAACACTCAAACATTCACATAAAGAGAAACCCAGCCCCACCCGGACTGACGACTCCTTGTCGGTGACCACATGCACAATATATGGTCACCAACAGTCGTAACTGACACTGGAGATCACTAACTAGATGTCCACACCTCTAGTAGCTCCAAAAACATCCACGTGGTAGCTCTACTAGCTCACCCAAGACAACTGCCACCAATTGCCTCCATACGCGCCTCTACGGTGTAGACAAACACTACCACAACTATAGCTTCCCCCTAATACTGTGGGGTCGCCCTACCACTCCTCTAGGGACATGCGAGAAGGTCTCCTACTACCTTATACAAGTCCATAAGTACTTGCACGCATCCCTGTAGGACACCAAGAGCTATTGGTCTAGTGGTAAAGCCAAAGCTAAGACTACATAGTCAGGAGTCCAGGTCCAGGAATAGTGTTGGGATGGGTGACCAGCTGGTTTTACCCTTCCCACACACCTGAAGCTTGGATACCTCTCTCACGCACGTCAGCAAGCTGGCTTGCGGCGGGCTCGGGCTCAGGCTCAGGCTCAGCTCCGCTCCGCTCCGCTCTACTCCGCCTCCGCACTCTCGCACTCCGCTCTCACGCCTCCGCACTCACGCACCTCTGCTCCTCGAAGCCTCCGCATGACAGAAATCTCCACTCGACCCCAACAACAGCAAATCGATCTGCGACCAGCAATGTAGCATGCGCCCACACACCTCGATCACAACTCCAACAATCAAGCACGAACGACAACGCCCGAAGATACCAGCGGACGATTTCAGATCAGCGGGTTCCTACTGAACTCCATCTCGACCTGCACTCAGTTCTTTGAGTAATCTGAATAGAGAAATTACCATCTCCAACACCACAACAAGGATTACTCACAAACGGTCAAGCCAAACCCACTCTAAGCACGAAGAGAATCCGGGTTACACTCAACTAGACTATCCACCATAGCCTGGAGCTTGAAGGCTCAACTCAAGGAACTAAGGCCTCCAAGCCCTACCTGCGAAGTTTACCTCTAGTGGGCTCTCTCTCCAACTCGTCCTAACGGCACTAACGGCCTTACCGGGATGCGCCACTTCGCACTCGGTCAACCTAGCCGAGGTGCCCAAACTGACGTGACACATTAGACAGAGTGTACACATTTGAGGGGCACACTAAGTACGTTGTTGTGTACTGTGCGCACACACACTACACCCGATGTTTGAGACATACGAATGGACTAGGATTATACCGGAAGGGTCTGCATGCTCGTTACCCGCAGTGGTTCGAAGATGTAGATAGAGGTAGTGGACAGTTTAGGAATAGAGAACGGCATCCTCGTGCAGTCCTGTTGGCTAGACTGGTGTGTCGAGGAGTAAGCACAGGAAGTAGAGGGAGTGACCTTCCCAATGCTAATGTGACTTCTTCTCGGAGAATGGATTGCTGATTTGAGTGCAGAAGCTTTGTCCATGTCTTCTGGGTAATGGGTTTTCTTGGATTCCCTCCCGATTGTGCAGGGGAAGCGTTCTTCTTGAGTGGCGGTGACTGTCAGCAGTTGTGCAGATTCGGAGCTTGGCTCGTCCAGTAGAGCACTTTGGATCTACGTACGGACGGTCTTATGAGTAAGGGATCTCAGAAGACAAAGTAGTCGGAGCAGCGAGAGAAGAAGAAAGAAGCCTTCTTCTCACAGCAGAAGACGACATCCTCAAGTAGAAGACGGTGCAACTGTATGCACGTTTGTTGTCTTCCTCCCCAAACTATTACAAGCAAGGATGGCTTGTTAGTCAGGATCCGGACTAGAAGCCTGTCGGAATCTTAATTTCTCCTTTTCATCTTGTTTTCTCTTGTTTGGATTTTCCCTTCTTCCCCTTCTTCTCCTTTCTTCCCCATCGTCTTACCTTCTTCTAGTGAGCTTCCGAGACTTCTATTGAGCTTCCGTGAAGGTGAATGTCGTTGTAGTGCTACAGGAAGATCATTTCCGTAGACAGAAGCCTGGGAAGGCTACAGGGGGCATACACCCTGTGATTAATCTAACCCGTTGGAATGTGAGTGAGAGAGTACGGTGTAACAACCATTGCTAGTCGACTTCTGCGAAGCAGGAGCAGTCTTCTGGAGGTGTGAGAAGCCGAGTTGAGCCCCCAGAAGCCGACAATTGCTTCGAGAAGACGGTACTCAGAAGACAGAAAGAAGCGATCTGGAAGCAAGAAGCGTCTTCCCGAGCTTCTCTGTGAATAGTTGTGTGATATTTTAGTTAGTAGTTGTTTGTTTAGGTCCAGAGCACCTTTTGGCGAGTCTGGAAGACGCGTGGTTTTGTGAGAAGACGGGATTTCTAGGCAAAACCCGTGTGTTTGTGTGTTTGAATAGATCTTAGAACTTAGAGCAGCGTTAATTGTGCAAATCCTCTGTGGGAATGATATCTTGTATACTAAATGGGCAAAAGGAATAATCTTGCGACACTACAAGTGATAAGATAGAATTCATTCAAAAGTGAGTGTCTATGAGGATCAAACTCATCTCAAAAGTTTCTTAGGACTTATTGGGTTTTGTCGTAGGTTTGTGAAGAACTTTGCTCGTATTACTTAAGCATTGACCGCAATTTTGTACAAAAGGCTAAGGTGGAGTTGCGGTGCTACACAAGAGCTATCCTTTCAAGCATTGAAGGATGCACTCCTGCATGCCTCTATTTCTAAGTGGTATGACCCTTCATGACCAATCAAGTTGACCACAATTACTTCAAGAACTGCAGTCTGAGCAGTGTTACAACAACAATGAGAAGATGGATGACATCCAATGTCTTTCTTTCTCGTAAGCTTTAAACTGCAGAACAAAATTATCATACCATCGAATGAGAGGAGTTGGCCATTGTGCGCGTTACCAAGCATTGGAAACACTACTTGGGGACAAGGAGTTTATAGTAGAAACAGACCATAAACCTTTGGTGTAATTGGAGACTCAAAAAGATCTTCCAAAATGACAAATTTGTTGGACGGAGTGATGACAACGATTCAACATGAAGATCATGTACGTAGAAACAAGAAATAACTTGTTGATGCACTTACATGTATGTCGTTTGTCAACAATGTGATCACGGAAGTGAAATTGCATGCAAGATGGTGTGATAAGTTGAGAGAAGCAATGAAAAAGACACGCAGATAGCTCTAACGTTCAACGAAGGAAAGCCACAATGCTTCATGGATTAGCATTTCAGAAAAGTAGAGTGTGGATTTCATATGACAAAGAACTTCGAACCACGGTACTATCTGAATGTCACGATTCAACAATTGCAAATCATGCCGGTGTTAAGAAGTCCTTAGAAGTTGCACAGACAGTGTATTATTGGTCTGATATACAAGATGATAAAGACTACATATGTTCGGACTTAACATGTCAGATCAAATTGAGCAATCAGTTACCAGCAGGACTACTTCAACCACTATCAACACCAACACGACGCTAAGAGCATGTAACAATAGATCTAGTTCGCGAATTACCTCAAACTACTTCAAGATTTGATTCCATCATAATTCTCATAGACAAGTTGAGCAAAATGATTCACATCCGGCCGACAACAAAATCATTCACAGCTCCAGAACTAGCTTGTCTATACCAAGATGTTGTTTTTGCTTGTCTACAACATATAATCCTCAAACGGATGGAGAACTGAGAGAGCCAACATAACTATAGAAGATATGTTACGCGCTTTCACATTTAAGAAGCAAAAGGATTGGGATATGCTCCTTCCTTTAGTAGAGTTTGCATACAACAACTGCTTCTATGCAACAATACTTCTATACGGACGACTCCCTTCCATCTCATGCATGGAGAGCATCCGTTGGCTCCTTCCAATCTGACCACACGATCAAACATTGGAGTCAAGAAACTAAAGTGGTTGTAGTGAACAAGTTTGTAGAACAAATCCAACAAAGCATCCACCGCACGACGGAGAAATTACAGACTGGAGAGAACTGCCAAAAGCAATATGTGAATGCACATCGTTGAGACGTGGAGTAAGCAGTGGGAGATCGAGTTGGACTATCTACCACCAACTTCTTTGGTAAGAGCTAAGAAGCTTACCAAAGAATGCACCTCACTTCATTGGATTTTTTCTATAATCAAGCGTATTGGTGCCGTAACGTATAAACTAGAGCTCTCGTCACACATGAAAGTCCACCTAGTTTTCCATTTGTCTCTTCTTCGTCAATATATTCTTCAGCCAAACCCATTCACAAATCCACACACTTGCCACCACTTTTGACGTTAATGGATGAGGAAGACGAATACGAAGTAGAGAAGATCTTGAAGAAGCGGACAAGAGGTACAAAACTACAAAGCATATATTATTTGGTGTTATGAGAAAGCTATCTGTTATATGGAGCTACTTGGGAACTCGTGAAAAATCTCACAAATGTCTCACTCTTGATTCAAGAGTATGAACGATCATGACAACAAGGACGTTACGACTTAAATGAGGGGAGGTTTGTTTCAGTTAGAACGTCTCAACTGAATCAGTGGTTTTGGTTCTTTCAAAATTTCTTGAATGGGTTCAAGAACATAAGAAAGTTAGAAATATCAGTAGCTAAGTAGTTCCGTTTCTACTGCAATATCCTGAGTTTGATCAGTGGAAATGTAATAATTCTCTTCTAGGATTTCAGGTGATACTTTTGCTGAAGGAGGTTCTATAACTACACTCTGAGTATAGTTATTTGAAGGTTGTGGAGGAGATAGAATGGAGAATTTTATTGTCTTAGGTTGAGAATGATGAGCATAATCACTCTCATCAAACATAACATCTCGGCAGATGACTATTCTGTTATTCTTATTCAGAAGACGAGAAGATTTGGATTGCTGCGAATAACTTATGAAGGTGCTTGAGATCTCTGTGAAATCCGAATGCTTCATACTTATTTGTATGGAACCGTACCCACATCTTTCTTGAATAATCATCCACAATAAGTAAGTAGTATGAGTTTTTTTGAAGGATGGAGGGTCAAATGGTCCAGCCAAGTCTATGTGTATTAGTTCCAAATCTGTACAGCTCTCCTTGCTCCAGTTTTCTGAAACTTATCTTTGATTTGTTTACCTCGAAAGCAAACTTCACAAGATTTTCTAGTGAACTTCGGAATTCTCTCAGTCATGAGATTTTTCTGTAGAATGTGCATTCTGTTTGTACTGAGATGTCCAAGTCTAAGATGCCAGATGCCAAAGATCACTTCTCATCTCTGTAACACTCAAACATCATAGCAGGTAAGGACTGAGGTTGTAGCTAATACAAACATCCTACTTTATTACCTTTGGCCATCACCTTACTATCTTGCTTGATTAGATAACATGTCTGATCAAATAGAACTTCGAAACAAGACTGAACAAGGTTGCAAACACTTAGTATGTCATGTAAGACCTCAGGTACATACCAAACATGATGGAAAGTTTGGATTTTATCATATGGTAGATTCATTCGAATATTTCTCTCGTCTGAAACTTGACATATTTCTTCATTTTTGAGTCCAATTGAAAGATCATTTTGTATTGTCAAAAGTTGTCAAATCAGTCTTTTCGGGAGGAGATATGATTAGATCCACTAGAATTTATCCACCATAGGTCTTTGGCTTCACTAGTATATAAAGCAATGAAAAAAGAGATTCCTTTTCATTACCTTGAGCAAAGTAGTAGATTGTTTCTAATGTTGAGCCTTCTTCCAACAAACTGCAGCAATATGTCCAAGATGTTTGCAGAAGTAACACCTCTTGCTCTTACCTCCAATATGTTTCTGATTGCTCGTCCCAACGTTATCTCCAAATTGTTATTTCTACCAGGATTGGAATCTGGGTGGGAAGGTTACACCTTGAAGTTCTCTCTTCTTGGAAGGCTGACCCTTATGATCGAATAAGGCAGATTCTTCTTGATTACTGATGCAGCCTCTAGCAAGCTAGTTCAGCATCTAAGACATTTTCAATAACTAAATTCTCGAGTTTTCCGAATGAAGGTCTATGTTGTCTAGCTTTTATAGTTTCTTGAAACTGATCATGTTCTTGGATAAGCTCTTCAAGATCAGATCAACTATTTCTTCATCCTCCATCTTGCCTCTTAGTGAGTTCAATTGCTCTGTTGGTAAAGGTCACATGAGCTTCCATGGAAATGCCTTCTTTCATTCAAAGATTCAAGCAAGAATATGACATTTCATCTTTTCTCAACTGCAACAAGTTGATATTTCTTCTCAAGAGCATCCCACATATCTTTTGCACTGTCTTTGTCTCTTATCTCAGGTATCTCCGAATCTTTGATTGTTATGTTGATGAATTGTGCTTGCTGGTCCTGTTTCACCCTTAGTTTTACATGATCGGTAGTTGTGATGAGTCCATCTGGGTTGGCTTCAGTTCATCACCTTGAAGAATTCTCCAGAGATCGTAGTTCTGGAGAAGTCCTTTGACTCAAAAATTTCAAATTTGAGCAATCTAACTTAAGAACATCTCTTGTGTGCATTGAAGCTATACTGAAGTAAGAATGAAGTGAGACTTGGACTTGTAGAAAGAGAATATGAAATGAGTCATATAAGGTAGTTCACTTTATATGACTTGGACTCTCCAAAACTCAGAATCGTTAAATATGATCATGGTCCTTCAACTACGTGATCAAAGTTCAAACTATACGAAGGTTGACCAACCATAATTTTCTTATTTAAGGTCATATGGAGATGAAAATTAGCTCACTCAAAAAGTATTGCCAAATCCCTAAAGTCAAAACCAACTGTAAGATAACTCAAAAAGACTTTCCTTCCTATTCAAAGACATAGTCAAACTACCTTGAACTATGCTTTTGAATCAAGTAGTTGATTCCCACCTTATGACTAATACAAGCAAAGGTGATTTCCTTCCAAAATGGCAAAAGAAATATCCTTCTATCTCAAATATGCAATATAAGTTTCTGGTCTCTCTTGAATACAGAAATAATATTTTTGATTAAAGCTACTTCATTTCACTCTTAGCTCCTATAGAATAATGAGAACTGTAGCTCTGAAACAATGTTAATAAGGTAAAACAAAGATCAGAATAATATCATATCTCAAGAGTGACCTTATATACTCTAGAGGATGTCTCAACAGTACTCATCTACGGAACCCAAAATACTACAACTAAACTGATATAACTACATAAATATGAAAGAAATTTCTTGAGTTTACCATAAGTCACCTTGGTAAAATCAAGGTGACTTATGACTAAACTAGATTTCACTATCAACTATGTAACTGAGATTAATAGTATCCTTAACAAAGATGCAGTCACTCTTGGTTATGGTTTACTTACGAGATAATTGATCATGAGAAACAGATTTGATTCAGAACACTACGATCTCACTGAAGAGTCGACTGAATTTGGACTCTCACAAGAAGTAAATTCCGCTTACAGTTCTCAGAAGAAACCCTAACTGCAACTTTTAAGACTTGACGATAGTTAGAACATTTTGAGCTTCAGTTAGACCATATTTTGTGAGAAGGATAGTTGGAATATTTGACTGTTCTCTATCATACCATATTTCTACTCCATATATATATATATATAAATGGTGATGCAAAACACTAATTGCACTAATTGGTTGTATTCCCTCAGGCATGAGGATACGACCTCACGGTGCTCAGGTCGCGGGCCGATGGGCTGCAAAGTTCGAACAAGCTACTGCTTTTGACTCGAGCCTTTTCGACTCTCAAAAGTTTGAACGAGCTAGTCCCGTGAAGCGGCGTGATCCCTTTGTACCTTTACAAATCTCCTCCGTAGGATTCTCCGGACTAGAACGTACGCCGGGGTACAGCTTTGACTTGGAATGACAGTTCTGACTCCTGAGCACAGTTCAAGACATGTATGAAAGTGAAAGTACGCCGCCATCCGTAAAAGCTGGTTCTCTGATTCGAAGTCGGAGCTTGCACAAACGTACGGGATCGATGAAGTGTGTAGTACATAATTGAAGCAGTGCACCTTCAGCGCGCAATCTAGATCTCGGGCTCTGTGGTTGTCGTGTATGGTGATGGGACGATCTGGCGAGCATGCATGCAACTCCGTGTGCACATGAGACTATATGTTTATTTACAGGATTGGACCCGGAGAAAGCCCTTTCGAAAGATCGATATCTAGAGGGGCCTCTGAGGATTCTGAAAGGGATTTCGAGGGAATTGAGCTTGTGCACGCTTTCAACTCAAAGCTCAAACTTATCTGCAGAAATTGAATTGCGTGTAAGGATCGGATAGCTCTAGAGCTCAAAACCCTCAGTCAGTACGTCGAGTTCATTGATCTGCGTCGAAGGAACACTCATCAGGAGCGCACTGCATTGAGACACAGATCCCTATAAAGGGAACAGAGGAACGCTTTATATATCTGATGCTTAACCCACTGAATGATCCGATCTCTTCTCACAGAATCTCCTCAAAGGAGAGCTCGGATTCGAAGCAGCTGCAAGCGTTGGAGTTCTAAGAAGCAACGCGCGCATGCAGGAAATTGAACAGGTCGAGGTCATGATCACTCACTCGAGATCTCTGCTCATGATCAGCTTTACTTCTCTCTATGATCAAGCTGATGATCCTTCTAAGATAATATACTGTATACGCTACGAGTTATTCTCAGAGTTAGATGCTACGTACGTACACTATATATCGACTTCCGAACGAGATCCGTATATATCACTCTCTTAATTCTTCCAGATCATCATGACTTGGCCGAACATGTATCCATGATTCCATGGTGTCTACTGGGACGAGAACTGAACTGAATGAATGATTCTCTCGGAGACAGGTACTGGGAAGAGACTCGATTGATATCCCGTTTTTGAAACGTTTCTGACGTTGCCAGATGCAAGAGTTGACCACGCGCACAGGAAAGAAACCCTTTCTGGCGGCGTACATGGCCAGAACAGTTACATCCCAATCAACAGAACGAACCGTGTTCGATTCCTGCAGTTTCCTGGCATGTGTTCTGACGAGTGGATCTTCATGCAAAGCGAGCGAGGGAGCGGTGCTCGACTGAAAATGAATGATCAATCCATTGCTCCACTCCACTTGTTCCTCATTGTGTGTGCAGGCCTAGGCCTACATACATAGTCGCTGGCTAGCTCACATGCACACAGTACTAGCTAGAGAATTCGACCAGTCGGTAGTTCGGATTCTTCTGTTGTCTGCTTCTGAGAGCAATTGAGCTGTTACATGTCTTTCGGGATCATCCGGATACCTTTCGGTAGACATACTAGAGCCTAGCTAGCTAGCTACAGATCAAGGTCAACCTTAACCTTTTCTTTTTCATAATTTAATCGAAGGATGGAGACACAAAGTGCTCCTTGCAATTAGGCATTGCTGCTGCGTGGTATATATGTACAGTGATTCGACTGGTTCGAAGTCAAAGTCAGAGGATGGAATGTAGGCCTCGCTCGAGTAGGAAGTCCTGACAGCTCCTAATTTGATTTCACGTGTCATAAACCGCGCGAATGGGCGCTGCTGACGCAAAGAGGCTATATTCTGAGGTTGAGTCATGATCAGGAGGAAGGCTCTGGGCGATCGCGAAATGATGGAACCAAATCACGCGCTTCCTTATTAATCCCGCACTAGTTAGAGAAGCTAGCTATGGCAGTCTCGAGACATTCTTGAGCACTAGCTTCTCGATCGGATCCTTTCGCTAGATCTCCGGCATGTCACCTCCGATCCTGGCTAGCGAACGATCGAGCTGGTCGGTGGGATACCACAGTTTAAGCAAATTGTACTGTCTGAACTTGTAACACCAACCAAATGTTCCACTAGCGCACTTGAGCTCGAGGAGTGTGCTGTTTCTGAGAACCTTTCAGTACCTTTTGGTTACGGCATTCTGACTTCGCCCGGGCCCTTGATTTCTAGTTACAAGTAACAGCTTCACGGTTTGGCAGCTTTTTGGGGCTCAGAATTAATTCTAACTGAGGTTTATCTGGGGTCCGCCTCGAGATATATATAATCGAATGGATTCATAATTAAGTGTGACTGCAGCTCTCGACTGTCCACGAAGTACGTAGTCCGTGACCAATGCAACGGACGGCATGTAGCTATGCCATGACCGTACCCATGCAATTTACGGTACCTAGCTATAACTAGCTTGTCGCGTTCAAATGAAGCTTCGTCCTGAAGGACTGGGTGCCAGAATTAATTATAATTCTCGCACCAATTGGTAAATTTATGCACTGACCGATAAAGCCTAAGGAACGAGATCCGTACATTAGATATTCACGGAAGCGATCGAATCAATGATCGTCTCATTCATGATCAGTCGACCACGTCTGGATCCATCAGAACATTGCCAAGTTCGAATTCTACGACAAGTACGTCCTGTAGACATAGTGAGTGAGTACGTACCTGTAGTTTCTCAACCAGGACTACTTCTTAACAAGCACAAGTCTGCTCATTGAGCTGTTGTTGAAGACACTTAAATCCAGTACTCTAAATCAAATCAGTACTAACTTTGTGCGTGTAGTTATAGGCTTCTGCGATCGCATGGATTTGATTCAGCGATACAAACTGATCATGAATGAAGTCTCAACCACAGTCTTGCAATTGACAGGTTTAGTGTCAACCAAACCTGGTCTGGACATTGGTTTGGTCCAATATGGTAATGAATCATATGAGCGTTCTAGCTATAGTACTCTCAGACTGATCTCTTGTGCATTGATATGACAGTTTCCAGTCAGATAGATCATGGAGGAGAATTCGCACAGAACTCAGAATTTGGTATGAACAGTAAAGTAGATCTAGGTGTACCTATATTAACGAAGACACAGCATACAACAAGAGAGATACTTCGGCGAGATTCCGCGGTGTAAACTGTCTGGACTTTTGTATTTAAGGACAAATTAATGGATGGCTGCTTCGATCGATTACCTTTTATTTGCTGCATGCACAGCATCACAGTACACACATTCATGACACATCGTTAACGTGGCAGGCTCTCGGTACATAAACGTTTCCAGGCGACCACACTGTGCAATCTGCTCCTCAGGTACTGGTGGAGGTTCGAATCGAAGTGCAAGGAATTCGAAATGAAATTTAAACTCTTAATTATGCACTACAGTAGCTTGATATCTTCTGATCATACAAATGAAAACCTTGTCGGCCGAGAGGAGAATCGAAGGCAAATGTATCCAAGCTTACGCCTCGGGCACTCAATTCGAGAGAACCAGCTGCTGCTGATCAATTCAAGATATTAGGTTTGTCTCAGCTACGTACAGTGACCAAATGACAGAAGAAAAAGTATTAGAGCGTAGTTCGGGAGATGTACCGTTTGACTTATTTAATTTAGGTAGTTAGGATAATTACAGTACCGTGTAGCTTAGAACTGTGAGCATAAAGGTGTATGGTGTCATTTGAGCTGCTGCAGTGGTTGGGAAACGCCAAATTGGAGTTTCAGAGCTTTACGTTACGAGCTCGAGGAAGAAGCTCATTTCGTGCATCCACTGAATACGCAAAGAATCGTCGTCACCTGGAAAGCTCTTCGAATCCGGCTAGCTTTTAACTCGCAATTCCAGGAACACTCTCCTTTACTTTAGCTTAATTCGGACCTACGTGAGCTACTTTACGACGACCGGTGCATGCAGATCCAGTCTCATTCAGTCCTAATCAGCCTGTAATTTCATGGTCAGATCTAGATCCATGTCATCATTCATACCAAGACTTTACTGTACACAGCGCACAAAATTCATGCTTGATGTATAATTAGATCTGCCAGCTGGTCTAACCCTAGTGCTGGCAAGTCCAGGTCAGGGTTCAAGCGAGGTGTTTGGCTGGGGTTTGCGTGTGGAGATTTTGCGGTCAGGTAGTGAATCTCTACCTGCTGATCCTCATGGGCGAACCGGGTACTCGCGAGCGGGTATCGCAACGGGTGGTGTAATCCGTGTAAGAGCGTAAAATTCCACGGCGAAAATGGGACAAATCAACCTAATTAGGTAGACTGGTTTGTGGCCCAGTTTTCCCGTCTGCGTTTGTTGTGCGTTAGCGTACGTTCCGTCGACGGAAAGCATTACAACGGTCGGTGAAATGCTGGGCGACTCAAGGGCTAGTTACAGCAACCGAGAGCAGCAAAGAGACTTACCTTTGATATTCTCGGTTAATAAATCCCCACCGGCACCGTCCGGCTTCTTGAAAGAAAAAGACAGAAAAAGGGAAAACCAAAAACAAGAAAAAGGTAAATGTTACAGTGACCCAACGAACTTAACTGCACCGTCCCAAAAATACAGGCATGCTTTCCGTTTATTGGTATCACTGTCAAGTCAGTGCACAGTGATCTTGACCCCACGTGAGATGGATGTGCCGTCAAAGGACTGCTTACAGTATACGTACTCTAGACCAAGTAGACGATTAAGGATTATAGTTCGGTTTTGTAAGCAAATGTTTCTGTAAAGTATTATCGCAATGTCTCCTTGTGATATCTCTCGTGTCCGGACATCTCCAGGAGGGGCGGGGTCTATATGAATAAGAGCATCTCCACCGCGGGTTTTTAAATGCTCCCCTAACAAGTTAGAGAGCCAGTTAAGGGACAATTTTCCCACCGCTGATATTTATACTAGTCTTTACAGACTTCTTTAAGAGCTACAGCGCTTCTCTAACTTAAAGGTTGGAATAAAAACCCCTTAACCCCATATCAAACCGTATGAGTAACAGATTTGGGTAGTTTTGAGAAGATTTGAGTTTCTTACATTCTTTAGAGATCTATTTAAGGAATGAGGTGGGAAAATTTTTCTCTTAAAGATAAAGATCTTTTACTCTTCATCTGTAGATTAGAGATACTGAAATCTTTATCTCTATACGGGTGGAGATGCTCTAAGGAACAAGCAGATGACTGGGTATTGAACTGTACGAACTTTTATTTGGCCAGAAATTTACTTTGATTGCACCCCTAATACGTTTTTCTTATTTTACTCCGCTCTTCTTAACTTTGCATTACTTTACCCTACCCTGACTGGGAATAGCAGGTTAAGCCTGTCAAAATGTCACATCATCTAGATATGAGAATTGCATGGCTGACCGCTGTATTTTTATTGCGACCTATGCGATTTCTCCATTTATTTATGAAATGTTTTCATATGGAAATAAACCTGCTGAACCTTCAAGTAGAGTCAAGTCCACCGAAGTATTAGAGGTGTGGTAAAGTAAATCTCTGTTTATTTTGCTTATTTTGCTCTTTTATAACGTTAAATATTTACAACGTTAAATTTACTTTACAATGCAGTGGCAATCGACATTGTCCTGTACATGGTGACCAGTGCATGAGGTCAAGGTGTACAACACTCTCAGTCGCCTTTCAGTTACTTCACTTTGCGTACGAAATTAGCCAGTAAGAAATTTAAAATAATTACCGCATTTACAGGAGGGAAACGCGAACCCAAAAATATGGATGTCCGTCTACATGGATGTCAGATTTGTCTCTTTTTGTGTGTTTCGTCATTCCGGTTGATGACCAATTTGCCGTGAAGATTTTCCCACCGGTCGTTCTGTTTCCAAAAGATCACGAGAAAGAATTCCAGGACAAACGGCTAATTTGTGACGGCAACGCGAACTCAGAAGTGTGCCATGTGCATCTAGCTAGTCTGGATTCGATAATGAGCCGTGACTTCGGATGTGCATAATAAGTCGAAAGCTCTGAAACTTGGAGAGAATATATATATGTCTATATATTCGGAGAGGTACCTCTCAAGCTTTTTAAGCTTGCGTACTAGATATGATCATCAAAGTGATCTTGTTGCTCTTTAGCGAACTGGAAATGCTGCGAAAGGCCAGTTATCAACGCTGTGCAGTCCAGTGGATTGCGCAACGTACTTTAAATTTCAGACGTGTCCACAGCTTTCGACCAAAAGCTGTGGAAGCAAGGAGTAGCTTCTTCGCAACCTCACCCACCTGTACGCGGGGCGGTGTAGGGTCGAATCCTCTTACTGGAGTCTGCTGTGTATGGGCAGTAGATCCGGGCTGCAGGATGCGCATGCATATGGATAAAAAATGATGGGATTGCTAAACTCTGCTGCTAACTCTCTGCATGCCCCTAGAATCTCTTCAGGGCGTGCTAACTCTGCTGCTAAGTCTCTGCATTGCGTGCTAAACTCTGCTGCTAAGTCTCTGCATGCCCCTAGACTCTGTTCGAAGCGAGACCGTTTAATGTAGTAAATTGCGGTTGCCCAACTTTCCCTGCCGTGTCCAAAGAAGTAGACTCCAGTTTTTGAAGGTGCGACCTTTAATTATTTGCCCCGGGTTGACCAAATCCCAGGCAGTTCACATGAAAAACGAAACTAGTGCCTGCATAGATTCAGTATGAAGGCCAAATATCTGTACTGTCTATGCACTCAGTCTCGATCTGCAGTGCTTAGAAAAAGCTCTTGCTGGCTGCTTGCACATGCATGCAGATCTAGATGTGGTGTTATCATAATAACACTTGAATGAGCATGAAATAGGAAGAAGAAAGCAAATGTTGGTCACGCTCCGTACGTGACTCGTAACTCAGAGGACTGCTAGCACGCACGTTCTCATGTGATCATGACCGACGGGTGCGTACGTACGTGCTCCAACGGCTCAACTTCACTACTATCTAAATATTTCATTATATTAGTGTACATGGCCCAAACTTTTCCGACGACATAAGAAGAGTCTGACACAGACATGATTGTCGCAGAATTAATTTCTCAATCTCAAGGTATGCTGTCCATAGCCACAGTAGCTATACATATAGATTATATATGTTGTACGTACTTGCACTGAGAGACAGGAATTGCGATTCGTTTGGAGCTAGCTAGAGCTCATTCGACTAGACGAGATCTTGTTCTAGCTTCTTCTGTACGAGTTTGGTATCATGAATGAAACTCAAACACCCGCCACATCGATCGATCGATCTGTAAGGAGATTAGAGAGAGACTAGGCAGGTTTTACATCCATATCGTTCGCGTTCCCGGCCATATCGGTCTGTCCGGCAAACTTTCTGGTTGGTTGTGGATATCTACGACCGGTAACAATTCCGACTATTTTCAAAATATCACTTGCAAAGGCATCAAATTAAATAAGTATTCACTGGCCTTTAAAATATGAACAACATACTGTGAAATAACAGATTTTTCTCTTCGCCCTGAAAATTGAACCTAACATGACCATGAATTTGAGCACTTCCAACCTGACAGTGTGTGAAGTGGAGTAGAGGAGTGGATTGAGAGATCACTGGATGCACGAAGCTTTTGAACACCTGATAACTAGACTTCCTTGCATTATAGTCCGACTGACGTTTCTTCCTTGTATTTCAGTGCGCAAGTTTTTATTTTCAGAAGCAAAATAATTTCAAGACCACCTCACTAATCATTTCAGTTTATTTTCAGATTAATTAAATTCCAAGACACCCCTCCGAGGAGATACAATATATTTTTTTTTCATTATAACTCTACCTGCCTGCACAGAGGCTCGAACCCCCACCATCTCATCCCTATGCTCAGTTCGTTTCCAACGCACTACACACAGTTCCTGTTATATACAGAGAGATATAGTGTATTATCTATTTCTGGAAAACAGTAAGGTTTCGGAGATTAACCCCTTGATTTTTGGTTGTCATTTTCCTTTCATTTTGCAGAAGTACGCTTTGTATGCATATTATTATGAACACTAACGAGGTTACATATCATGGGATTCAAATTATTACATAGAAGGTTCAAATTATAGTTGCAAGTCAAACGTACGTTTTCAACGACTGATAACTATTTTGTCACAGGACAAGGTCGTCGAAAGGAATAACCGAAACGCGAATATACCTACGGGAACGCGAACGCACGCCCAAAAGGCACCCATGTGCAAACAGATTACGTATAGTGGAATCATGAAAATCCTTGCGAATTTGAAGAGAATTCGCAACTTCTCAAGGCTAAATAACGATGAAGGGCCACGAGAGACTGCTGGGCATACAGTCGTGTACGTACGTAGGTCACTCTGTATTACCACTCTGTATCGCCTCCATCGATCCCATCCACAGGTTTCTACGGTTCAGATGTGATCTACAAATACACCGTCCACCGTCCACCATACAAAACCAAGATTTCGGGTTCAACTTTGAACTGAGGAGGAGAAAGCCGTTGGCACGCAGTTAAGAATCTCGGAGAACGGAGAACCGGACCGGCCGAGCTGGAAGGGACTTTAGCGTTAAACAGGGTTAGGAAGTGCACTGCGGCGGGAAGGGATGCAGGGATCTATCATTTGTCGGGGCTCGGGGCTTCGATGGCGGCTGCACTGGGAGATCGGAGGTGGCTGGGACCAGTAAGCAAAAGACAGCAGCGGAGTCAGACGTGGTATTCCGACAGGCAGTGCCAAGTGTAACCGCTGGTTGGTCATTAGTTTGCTGTGGTTAATAGTAGTTTCTCCGAGATGATAGTTTGCTGTGGTAACAGATGAGAACCCAGCGCCTACTAAATTTGCGTGTGTCTCAAGTTGAGGCGATGCAGTGGCGCTCTCCCGTTTGAGAGGACGGGTTTACCTGAACTGGAGTTGAGCCTTTGTTTGGGCATGGGCTTGGTCCACCGGTTCGGGTGATTCCCAGGACCAGCGGAAAAGATTCACCTGCACCTGTCGCAACGTTTATAAGTGTCACTGGGACTCTTGTCGTAAAGGAGGAAACTGATCCCCATGACGTCCTCGTAGACGAGACCTACGAGTTCCCTCGATCAGCGCTTCTTCTTAGCCTAGGGGGAGCTACGAGTGGAATTGTAGGTCTCTCTCTCTCTCTGTGCGGGAAGTTGTGTCGGCAGTCGAGAGAGAGAGTTTTCGAACGTCATATAAATTTGGACCCATGCAGCATTCTAACGCCACAAGGATTCATGATCACATCGATCGTCGACTACTACTGCAGCTACTTCGAAGATAATTGGAAGTGAAGCCGGCTGGTAGGTAGGTCCTACGTACTCCTAATTCACGATAATTTCATGATGCTGCTTGCTCTTTACTTTCGAATATGTCTAGTATCTAGATGTTCGAATCCGGTTTTGTCACTTTCTGTGCGAAAAGCTGGTGTCAGATGTTCAGAATGTCCCAAAACTTTTACGGAATGTAACTGCCGAATCATTTACTTATCGCTCGTTCGCGTTACAAACTCCTCTACTGCTCATCCTCCACCGACTACCGTTTCATGATTTGGAATTCCGCTGAGCCATGAATTGGCAACTGACATCTGACATGATCTCGATGGCAGTGTACCTCAAAAAGCACATCGCTTGTGCACTGTCCGTCCGTCACGAACCTACTTTTCACTCCTGTACTAATTTAGGCCTCCAGCGTGACGAGAACTGTCTGGCTAACGTGCCCCGGACTGCTGAAATGCATGTATACCTGCCAATGGCCAGTGATTTCTTGGAAAATTCTGAGAGATAGAGAGAGAGGAAACATGTGGAATCGGAAATGGATCGTCGAATATCCGCTGGGCTGGGCAGGGCAAGCTTAGGCAGGGTAGCAGAGATATGCCAAAGTTGGGATTTTGAGCGGTGGGTAGACATGTATGTGTTGCAGGAGGAGTTCGGCCGGGGAGAGTGAAGATCATGGTGAAGTTCTCGAAGCAGCTGGACGGGCAGCTGGTGCCGGAATGGAGACCAGCGTACGTGAATTACAAGGTTCTCAAGAAAGAGCTGAAGCGGCTGAAAGAGCAGCCGAGGAAGTCGTTCTCGGATGGTCTGTCGCACTCGTTCAGAGCTGCCGTGAATTTCAGCATCTGGCCCGATCGAGAGGGCAGCGCCCACGGAGCGCCCAGCTCCAGCTCCAGCGCCGCCATCGCCCCAGCGCCTCCTCCTCTTCCTTCTTCCGTTCCGGTCCGACACCTCTCCCGCGCTAAAGAATCGTTCGAAACCTTGCTCGCATTCGGCGGCCAAGCGGCTCAAGCTGTGCGCAGCAAGTCTCAGAGACGGCGGGTCCCCCGGGGAGTCTCAGAAGTCATCGAGGTACGTACATTTCGGAAACAAATCTTCCAGTTTCGTTCCCTCTCCGAATTCAGTTGCAAGATGTTCGATGGATATTATGAATTCAGCAAGATTCATCACCCGGTCCGTAAATAGCTAGCTCGTCGAATAGCACCTTCGACGGACAGAACCGCTCTCGTTGCAATTGCTCGATTCAACACTTCTCGAACATCCATCCGTTCGGCTCTGGACATCGAGCGTACGCGTTGAGGTAATTACTTATTAATTACTTGGTCGTTTCTCCAACTTTAGAGTGCCCGAATGTTTTCGGACTCGCGTCGGGTCCATGCCAGCTGCTCAGATTAAAATGCAATGCTCGTGCTGGTGGTTGGGTTGCGTTGGGTTGGGTCGTGTTCGAACCAGGGCGAACGCGAATGGGAAGGGGGTGATGTGCGTGGCCGATCGACTATAGCAGTAGGTAAGTAGTGGAAAGGTCTCCAGCAGCCTCGCGAGCAGCCATTCATCTGGGCGTTGCGGAATCTCGTCTCACGTAAACGAAGTCAGATATCGCTTGGCATAGCAAAGAGCACCTGACGACATACTTTGCGTTTGCGTGCGTTTATTGTACTTTTCCATACTAGCTTCGTGACTCATTGGCTCCTTTGGAGCTCGATAATTCGTTCATTCTTATATATAGTTTTAAATTTTAAACTTTTAAGCTGATTTCCATAGTGTAGTTTTCTGAGGTTCAAACATATTTTCCGACGCGCGCAAGTGCCAGCACAGTTTCAATTTGAAAACAGAACATAAACAGAGACACTGAAGACCTCGAATTTTACGCCACGCGTCTCTCCGTCATACCTTGATTTCGAGCTCGAGTGAAGGGTCGTCCATGTACTAGCATAGCGTTTTACTATACTATAGCGTTATGTTGGAGTTTCTTGAAATGCTCATGATCAGTTATATTATAGCTAGCATTCAATTGTTCCTAAAGAAGTTCTGAATCTAGATGCGGCACTAGTTAGCTACATCGCTTTGGTAGAAGTTGAATGAATTTGTGTACTGACTGTGAAAGTAATGATGAATTCGGATCGAAGCAGGTGCGTAAACTGGAAGGGAGCCCATGGGAAGTGTACGAGACGGTCCTGCTGGAGCCGATCAATCGCGTGGAAGCTGCCAAGGTCTTCTTCGCGAGGCTAGACGCTCAGTTCAACAAGGTGAATCAGTTCTACCGAGCCAAAGAGAAGGAGTTTGTGGAGCAGGCCCAGACTCTCGAGAAACAAATGCAAGTTTTGGTGGAGATGCGGAAAAGTTTGGAAGAGAATCCTGCTGGAGCAGCAGCGGCGACGTCCACTTCAGAATCTGCATCTTCCAAAGACAATCTCAACTGCCTGGAAAGAAACCTAGACCGCGCATTGTCAAGGCTTCACTCCATGCCCAGCCTCGGTACATATAAATATATCCTCACACTATCCTTCTGATTCTTACAACAATCACTTCGAAGCAGTACGATAGCAGTCCACACGTAGAATCACCATGATAGATAGCTAGAATATTTGTACACATGTATGAGTTGCAGTGGTCAGAAGGATTATAAAGCAGCACTTGTCGTAAAATGTGACACCCTAAAAGTTTCTTCGGATTCTGAGCAGCTAAACACGTGCCAACCGGCATGGCATTCGTGAGTTGGGTTGCAGATGTGGAGGCAGGCGACTTGGATTTGGAGCTGGAGAGAAGCGGGGAGATTCGTCACACTCGTCGTTCTGGAACCGCACATTGGGGAGGTGGAAGTGCCGAGCATGGGTCTGGGAAGTCCAGGAGCTCGTCGAGCAAGTCGTCTGCAGGGGATCCTGATCCGGACTCTGGATCCGGAACTAGTACTACTTGCAGCTGCTGGAAGGGTAGTGCGGTCCCTCAGATGATTATGAGGATGAGAGTTCATCTCGCGGCGCCTGGCACCACCATGTCTAATATCTCGCAGACCGTGTGGGAAGATGTGATGAAGCAAGGAGGGAAAAGTTTTAGCTCCCAGACCGAGTCTCAGATTTCCATGAGCAAGAAGAAACTGCAAACGGCAGAAAAAATGCTTCGCTCCGCGTTCGTCGAGTATTATCGTGGTCTGAATTTGCTCAAAAGCTACAGGTACTTACTTTCTAAATTAATGCTTCAGATCTCTCTCTCTCTCTCTCTCTCTCTCTCCTTATGTGTGGTTACATCCTCGATCTATCAGTAATGCCGTGATCTCTCCTTTTTAGATTCCTCACATACAGAAGCTATAATTCAAGGGACCTTTTGTATTAAAATCGTGCTCTTCATATTATCAGACAGTCACTGATTAATTCTGCTGATGGCTGTGTTTTCCCCGCTCTTTTCAGCTCTCTGAATATGGTTGCATTCGCGAAGATTCTCAAGAAATTCGACAAGGTTGGTTTTCACGAATTAGAAATTTTGCTTGGCTAAAGTTTCAACCCACTCTTACCTAGTCTGTAAATATCGATTTTGGCCCCGGGAGTCAGATCTTGCATTTTCATGGGCCGGCTTCGTTATCATCTGTAGCTGCTCTTGTTCCGAACCGGAGGTAAATTAGGTCCTGCCCTGTCGATTAGCATTGATTCCTTTCCACGAATCTAAGTAGCAACACGATTTCTAGAGAACTTTGACTCCGAATTAAGAAATCCGGCTTCCTTATGTCAACTTGATTTCTAGCTAAGTATTACGGCCCTCTCCGAATGTTTCTGATTCCAACGGACATCACATACTTAACTCTGACAAAGCACATGTACAGCAACAACAGCACAGGAATTTATACCTTGTCTTCAATTCAAATATCTGTTTTCAGATCTCCGGGTACCGTGCATCGGCTGTGTATCTGAAGGTCGTCGAGACATCTTACTTCAACACTTCCGATAAGGTCAGAGAAGCCCTTGTGCACAGAAACCTTGCACTGGGCTTGGCTCGTCTACTTTATAATGTTCTTATCGGCGACCAGTTTTGTATCCGATATTCATCGATCGTGTGGATATTGAGGATTTAACAGTCTAATTAATGTGCATGCTGAACTCGTGGACAGATTATCAGTCTTCTGGAGAAAGTGGAGACTCTGTACACTCAGTATTTCGCCAAGTACAACCGCCACAAAGCCATGCTCAGCCTGAGACCGAGGCACAGGAGGGCATCCCACGCAGTTACCTTCATTCTCGGTGGGTCCTCCAGTCAAATTCAAGTAAAGAGAGTTGGCCAATATTATAGTGATATTCAGATTATTATATAAGATAAGATCAAGGATAATACTTTTGTAGTATTAAAGAATATTACAGGACATAATATAATAATCATATATTCTGCGAGTAAAGGTCTGTAGAGGAGGATTTAGTTTCAGAATTCGGAATTCGTTGTCAGCACTAGCTAGCTGGCTAATAAGAACTGTATGTTATAAAGTTATCGATCGACTAGTTATCGGTCGGTCGGTCGTTCAGGAGTTCTTTTTCTTTAGGATTAAATTTCTTGTAGATTTTGAGAATGGTCAATTAATTCTGTGATAATACCGTGATTAATTATCCTTAGAAGGTACGTACGTGAGAAGTGAATATATCGATCTAAATACCGTGTATGTATGCTAACTTCCTGATCTGATCTCTTCTCTTCAGGCCTTTTCGTCGGAGGATCATTGGCTTTATTGGCTGTTTTCGCCGTGCTTGTGCAGACCATGCTTCCGGATTACCATCCTCCGGGCAGTCCGCCAATACTAGGGCCCGGAGAAGTAGCTCACAGTCTCTACGTCAAGACCATTTTCCCCATTTTCAGGTCAGCACTTTTCAGCCAAAAGCTTTGGACCAGTTTTTACTACTTCCTGGAGGTTTTTCGGGATTGTTTTTGACTGGCAACCTCATAGACCTCTAAGTACTGTATTCAACATATGTGATTAAGTTAACTGCTGCTTGGTCATGACCTGCTTGTTTCGATTTTTCTCTCGATCGATCGATCGTTCCATCGAGCTCAACGATCGATCAACATGCAGTTGGTGTTTTTCTGCAGCATGGTGATGCTGATTTTGATACATATGTATACGTACGGAGCGGACCTCTTCTTCTGGCGTCGCCTGCGAATAAATTACGCCTTCATCTTCGAGTTCGCTCCAGGAACGGAGCTCAGGCATCGTGAAGTGTTGATGGTCACGTCGGTGCTCACTACCGTGACCATGGGCTGCATGCTCGGCCATCTCGCGCTGCACTCTGTGGCAGAATCCCCTTACGTGGACTTCATTCCTCTGGGCCTCGTTATGGTGGGTCCGCATCGATCGATCAATGGATCCCAGCTCATCTTTTTGATTTGATTGACTGTCCGTTTAGATCGATAGTGAGTCTGCTGTTTTCCTGTCAAGTGGGTATCACTGAACTGACCAGTACGCTTTAATTAAGCAACCAGCGTGTGTAGATAATGAAATGTACGTCGCCAGTGACATGTTTGATTTGTACTTAATAAATTAGTTCAGCAGCATGCTGCAGAGGGAAGAAAACTTGTATCTCGTAGCTGAATTTATCTGTGTATGCATGGCAGCTCATGGTGGGCATACTCTTTTTCCCTCTAAACATATTGTACCGATCGAGTCGAGTATTTTTCTTGAACTCAATGCTGCATATTATCGGGTCTCCCTTTTACAAGGTATCTACACTCTCGATCAGACACGCTCCTTTTGTCCTTTCTTTGCTTGTTTCTTCTCTGTGAAATTAATAAAGATCGTCAATTATTAAAGATTAATTACCGTGTGCAATATTTTGCCCACCGTTCTGCAACTCGAGCTCAAGTTCTAGCTAGCTAGATGTATGAGAACTCGAAGGAGCTATGAGTGAAACGCTCTGTAATCTCACACTGTTAGATTTGAGTTGTGTAGAACTCGTTCATTTGAGATGCTTGATTTTGTAAGTGAAGCTCGGTCTTGATGTACTCATGATATATATATATATCCTCGTGTTGTGCGTGCAGGTGGTGCTGGCAGACTTCTTTCTGGCTGATCAGCTCACCAGTCAAGTAAGTGATCTGTAATACATGTGAGACATTGTTATCTGAGAATTTGCACTTAAATATGCAGCTGCAGTAATTTATATATCAGTATTATGCAAACGGGCATTTGAGTGGTCATCCGTTTTTACTTCATTTGGCGAGAGTTCGGAGCAGCAGCTTGCGACTATAAGCTGTACATGTCAGTGTCTCTAATCTGGACTAACGTTTAACTGTTTGTTGTGTCCGTTGAACTGTTTGTTGTGTCCGAAACGTGCTGCTGCTGCAGGTGCCCATGCTCAGGAACATGCAGTATGTCATGTGTTACTATTTAGGAGGATTTTTTAAGACGGGAAATGCAGATGCTTGCCTCGCCAACGACCAATATAAAGGCTTAACTTACCTCATTTCTCTGCTACCATACTGGTGGCGCTTCATGCAGGTACATCACCTGCTTCCTGTGCACATCTTATTTGTTTCATGGACATCCTCAAGTGTCAAGGATTCAGTTCCTCTATGGTTGATTAGAATTGAGACTCTACTGCAGAGCGGAAAACTGAGGCGTTGTCTTCATCGCTTCTTATTATCTACTCGGAAGCTTTCAAGTCCTGTTTCTTCAACTTTACGTACTAGTTTTTGCTCACTCGAGCATTAATCCTTTTAGATTAGGGTTGGTTTTAATCTTCGGTCTTGATTCAGAAGGGAGATAAAACGTAATAGGTTTGACTGATCGTAAGGTTTATAACTAGTTTATAGATGCTTTACATAGCTCATGTAAAGTTAAGAGCGTTGGAAAAGCGTAGCTGGAGATTATATCTGGCTGTAATTAAAAGATGATGATTCAGAAGTGACTAGTTATATACACGGATTATTTCCGTGCACGATCAGAAGCTATCCAAGTACTTCTTACAGTTACGGGTTCTTGTTAGAGAAAAAATTGTAGCAGAGACTAATAGGACTAAACGAGGAATGATCACGAGCACACTTCGAGATCGGAAGAGAATTATAGCTTTTTAGTGACACACAGATTGAGATACAGTATGGGCTTTATGGGCGTTTCAATTAAAGAGAAAGTGCAAAGTGAAAGTCAGTCATACATTACTAGGGCGGACAATCTTAGGCTTATATTTTCATGGGAAGTGGTAAGATGGTCAAGGTTTACCCACGTTTTCCAGTTTTCATCAGCTTGTGAAGGTGAAGCTAAACGTCAATCTGCAAGACCCGTCTCAACCAGCGTAGTAGTAGAGCTCAAGATCGAGGGCTGTCATCTCTTTATGCATGTCCTACTCTTGAAAGTATAAGAGTAGCGTCCTGAAATGGTGCATGTAGATTGCCCACTAGAATATTCACAAAGTTGTGAAGAGGAGTGTTTGAAGCTACAGATAACTAGAGACTTTATTCTATGGCTGCTATAGAAAGTTATTTAGTGTTCGGATGTGTGTCGCTCGTGCAGTGTGGAAGACGATTCATAGACGAAGCAGATAAAGCTCACCTGGCGAACGGTGCCAAGTACTTGTCAGCGTTGGTTGCCGTGGCTCTGAGAATCCAATACGGCAGAAACAGTTCTGTCGCATGGGCTGTTCTGTTCGTATTGTCTTCAGTAGGGGCAACAGCTTTCCAGGTCTACTGGGATCTCGTGGTCGACTGGGGGCTCCTTAGAAAGGATTCGTCTAACAGGTGGCTCCGGGATCAGCTCATCATGCCGAAAAGGAAATACATATACTTCATCTCTATGGTCAGTCAGTAGTACTTACCCTTCATCGATCAGTTATATGTGTGAATGATTATTCGTATATATCTTGCCGGTGTGAAGCTATAATAAGCTATGAGTGAGTGAGTTCTCATTCTCACTGTCTTTCCAAGCAGATTCTCAACGTTCTCTTGAGAATGGCGTGGTTGCAGTCCGTAACTCGATTCCGATTCGGCACTTTAGATCCGCTTGTAGCTGACTTCGTCTTCGCTTCTCTGGAAGTTATTCGAAGGGGCCATTGGAACTTTTATCGGTAAGTTTTTCTTAATTTGTGGACTCAGTCCAATCGTTAACTAGCGCAAGTAGGGATATCTCTCTGTACTCAAGCACTTATTTCTCGATACATCTGTATGTGTTGTTCTGTATGTATGAGCCAAAACACAGACAGCTCGATCGGCAGCAGTCTCTGCATGGCAGCGATCTCCATCTGATTAACCCTGCGATTGCCTGAGCAGACTGGAGAACGAGCATCTGAACAATGTTGGCAAGTACAGAGCAACGAAAACGGTGCCCTTGCCATTCGAGGATCCAACCAACGACGAGGACTAGACTACTGGAGTAGCGAGCTCCCTCCAGGACCAGTGTGAGACAGTGGGACTTAAAAATGGTATGAATTCCGATCCAACCTTCCATTACTGTCTCGGACTGGGCGAGAAAGACTCTCCAATGCCGTAAGATTGGAGGCGTATGTAGACAGACAGAGGATGCAATGATTACTTATATACATAGTGAAGGTTGTGTTTGCCCGACAGTGGAGTGGATGTGAACCACGACTGAGAAAGCCGTGGTTACGCAGCAAACGCAGAAGCCATTTCGACCATTGACCAGAGTTAGATATCTCATGGAAAAACCACTAGAAATTAAAGGTATAGTGAAGGTTTGCCTGGGCAGTGGATGTTGACCACAGCTGGTAAGCGAGCTCAGTCAACATCCACTGCAAGTGCAGTGGTGTCTCTACAACACTAGAAAAGCTAATAGAAACTACTAGAAATCTGGGAAACTACTAGAAAGCTGTATGTATATAGACTACATGGAAGAGCCGAAGGATTATTTCTTTTGTAAAATGTAAAATATTGTACAATATGGTCAGGAGTAAAGCTAAGGAATTTCGTCCATATCGCAAAAGAAGTCAATCACAACGTGGCATGTCATCGAGCAATAATGTATTTTGAGCAGCCTTTTAAGTATAGGGTAAAATCTGTCCCTTTGGAAGGTCTCTCCCCAGGGGCACGGGCACTAAAGCACGGTTAATAATGCTAACACAGAGTAATCTCACGACCTCACGTGCAAACTTACTGAAATCGTGCATTACTACTTTTGACGCATAAGAAAAAATATGCAGGCAAGACGAACTTCTAGGAACTTTTGCTCGCTTGTTTTTACCGGGAAAAAGTATTAGTGTTAATTAAAAAATTTGTATTAAATTTTATAGAAAGTTAAAAAGTTTTATAAATAGTATTTGTTAGTCTAACCTCAGAACGTGCGGATATAAACCATAAGGGGAATGAGGACAGCCGCGCTCTCATTCATCTTCGCCACTAGATGAAAACTCTAAAGTTTAAGTTATTATCTGCTTCTTCTAAGTTTTTAGTGGAAAGGGTGAATATACACACATCCAGTTTAATATAATATCACTTGAATAAGACCTTGTTCCTTCATTCTGCTACAAGTGGGAAGCTTAACTTGCAGTAAGAGTGAACTCTGATTTTTAAATATAGGTATGATCTCATATTTGATCAGAAAAGTTAACAATTCGTTATAAGATAATTTCTAAGATTTTAGTATAAAGTATAAGAATGACAAAGTTAGTTTATTCTCAAGCATGCATATGGTGTCCAAAAAAGTGATCATTTTCATGAATCTAAGGATTAACACTTTAGTTATTGAAATAACCTTGTTGTTTAAGAATACATCTTGCTTAAAAGGAAGATGATCTTAAGAACTTTTTGTGAGAGAAGTCGACTTCTTCCGAAGACGGAAGAAGGACATCTTCCGAGAAGACGTCTTCTCAACCAGGTCTTCGGAAGACGGAAGACGCGTGTCTTCCCGAAGACAGCGACAGCGACTACATAGGCCTAACCGCGCACCACCCAATAAAGGAGTAGGTGTACCTACCAGGTAGCACCAAGGTAGTAGGTAGGTCAGGTAGGTCAAAGAACGCCTAACTGCGCTAGAAGATAAGAGAGAAGCGCATTAGCGCAAAATCATCACCTGCTTCTCGCATCGAAGGCATTGGCGCAGAAGATCGAATTAGGAGGAACCGAATTGAGTGAGGAGGACCAACAGAGTGAAATCGTGGACAGCAAGGATCTAATTGCAGCTAGAGAGAAGGCGAGGACGAATTTCTGATAGTAAGAAGCACTACCGAGCTGAAGGAGTCTCCTGTAGATTCTCGGAAGCAGACATTGAAGGGTGATTGAAGAAGAATCAAAGGTGGAGCCCTGATCGATCAAGAAGCAGCAAGACATAGCACAAGATTGACGGTAGAAGCAGCTCTATGGGGTCGCGTTGGAGATGAGGTGGAGTTGGAAGCGTACAGAAGACTGAAGACACTACGGGAAGCAGGCAAAAGACTGTTTGAGGTTCTTCTCATGTTCTCTTCCTTTCCCACCGCTTCTCGCCTCTTGTTTAGTATCCCCCTCGTTTCTCTGATTGTTTGCAGGAAACCCATCGATCATTTTTCTCATCCTGAATTTTCCTACTATGAAATTGGGCGCGGAAGCGCTGCTCAATTTTTGACAGTCATCTTCTTGCTTCTTCTCGAGCTGTAATCGAGCTTCCTTGTCTGCCGTTCTCAAATTTGATCCCGCAACTATCAATTTTTGTGGTGCACACAAATTACAGGATGCACGAATTTTTGAATTTTTTTGAGATTAATAACTTGTTTGTATAACTGAAGAAGCGTTGTTACTTAAGATTACGTCTTCCTTAACATGAAGATGATATTAAGAGCTGTTTGTAATAAGAAGTTGACTTCTTCGGAAGACGACCGTCTTCGGAAGAGCGTCTTCTCAGTTGCGTCTTCAGAAGACGGGAAGACGGCGGAAGAGGAAAAGACGGCGGAAGACACCTGTCTTCCGGAAGACAGCGACCACGAAGGCCTAACCACGAGTTTTCGGGTAAAACAGTAGGTGTACCTACTGGGTCGCACCGAATAGGTAGGTAGGTCGGAGAAGACACCTAAGGTCGAAAACCCCTAATCTGCGGGGAAGATGCGCAGGAAGCACATTAGGCGCATTCCAACTTCCTGCAGCACAGCGCGCTTAAGAAGATCAATTTGAGAGAGTGAGCTTCGCAAGTGAGCTTTGAGAGAGGAATCGAGTGATGACATCGAGGTAGGAAAGAATCAGTTGGCAGCTAGGCGAAGGACGAAACCGAATTGCTGGAGCATAGAAGGCAGAGAGCGAAGGCGTTTCTGTGAGCTACCGAGAAGCTGATATTGGAGAGCAGCAAGTAGAATCGAAGGTGGAATCGAGGCGTGGCCAGAAATTGACAGCAGGCGCAGTCGTGAGGAGTCGCATTGGAGCTAGGACAAGAGCCAGAAGCGCGCGGAGGTCGAAGGCAACTCGGGGAGCAGAAGAAGACTGTAGAGGTTCTTCCCCATGTTCTTTCCCCTTCCCTCTTCTTCTCGCCTTTGTCTGGTATTCCCCGCGCTTCCTTGGTTGTGTGCAGGCAGCCTGATCGATTACCCCACCCCCCCCATTCTTTCTATTGAGACATTGGGCGCGAAAGCGCTGCCCAATTTCTGGCAGACATCTTCCTACTTCTTCCTAAGTCCAATTCGAGCTTCCCTACACCTCGCCCTCAAATTGGAGATCCCAGCTATCAATTTCCCTACCCTACTACCTTTCTACCCCCGAAACCTGGAACAGAAGACGATTCGGAAGATGAGAACATCTTCGGAAGACGCTTCTTAAACTTGACTGTCTTCGGAAGACTGTCTTCGGAAGTCGACTGAACACAATTCGTATCAAGAGTGGATTTGTGTTGCTTTGTGTTAAGAGAGGCTTGGTACGAATCCTGAGTGGTGTGGTGAGTTGTTTTGTTATTTCGAGAAGTTGGAAGTCGGGAACTAGGCCTGCGCCTCCCGGTCTTCCAAGCTTCTCAACTCCACATCTTCCTAGAGAGACTAGAAGACTGAAAGGCTGGCAAAATGAGCGAGAAGACGTGAGGGTCCACTTCGGGTCTCTTTTGTTCGACCCGTAGCAGCCATTCCTTCTTCTTCCTAAACTTAGAAGAGAGTCGTGAGAATACTTGCTGGCAGAATCTGGAGAGAATGGTCGAAGGGTCATGTCTTCCCACCGAGCAGCAAGCTTCTTCTGAGTGCATATGAGAGGTGAGAAGTCAGAAGAACAGAGTGCAATTGTCTTGAGTCTGTTGTGAGGATAGATTGCGCGTAGGAAGACGAAGACAGGTGAGACCAGTGAAGGGAAGTCTGACTTCGGGAAGTCTTCCGAGAAAGACATTGAATCGGAAGCTGTCCCGAGTGTCTTCTCAGAGACCACTGTCACCGCAGGAGCCCGCAACCATCTTATGAACTTGTCATGCACTTATGTTTCGCGAATCTTGTATCTTCTGATAGGAAGTAGGATGTAATGCAAGGTGGGTTGTCTTCTTGGTAATCCAGGCGAGGAGATAGGATTGTTTAGATATAGCTCGGAAGACGAGAGCTATCTAGGAAGTACTGTTAGAATCCCGGAAGACGGAGTAGCTGTCTTCTGGAAGACTAGGGTCGTCTTCTGAGAAGTAGAAGCTAGACTATGGGCACTTGGGAAGGACTGAGCCTTCAGCTCATAGTAAGTGCTTGTGGCTTAGTGCAACAGATCTTCCAGCATGACGATGCATCCGCGAGGCTTGGTGTTACCAACGGCAGAATTGGCCGAGGCCACTCCTTTCCTCAAGGAGTTGGGTCTCGACTTCTTCCTGTGGGATTGGAACCTCGCAGATCAAGGGCTTCTGGAGGAGGTGTGGGTAGCGTTGCCACCTCGTAACCGTGTACCTGCAAAGGCAGGAGTAGCTCGAGGAAGACCGTCTTCCTGGACTGAAGACTGGTGGCGCAGGGCTCTTCACAGGCCAGAGTCCGAGAACCGAGGATATTGGTACGAGAAGAATATCTTGCCTAGGATCGTGAGTTCGTGGCATGTGCCTGGAAGCACCACCTGCCTTTTTGTGGAAGACACGCAAGGGAGAAACGGTTGGAAGATAGACTCTTACCGGGAGCCGAAGAAGCGACTCCTGGCGAAGTTGTTTCTGCATCTCTTTCCCAAGGGGAAAGCGCAGAAGACAAGGTACTTAGGAGATCAGGACATGGAGTTCCTGGAATCAGTGTGGGATGACAGAACGCCCATCTACTAGGGCGCGTACATCCACAACTATGTACAGACGGAGCTAGCATACTTGGGTACCCCGGCGGGAGGACACCTGACGCCCTTCCTCTGCTACTTGTATGTAGCCATGGGGGATCTTAGGGAAGATCAGCTGGCAGGGTATGGGCCAACGGAGCGACAGGAGGTGAAGATGAGACCTCGGAAGATGATGACCGAGCGGCAGCCGCAACGCCCCCTCCCACTCTGATGCCACAGCTGAGGCCCGGCTCTCACCAGAAGACGCTTCTGGTGAGGGAAGACGAGTCTAGTGGGTCGGAAGACGCCACGCCACTGAGGAAGATGGGTCCCAGAAGTGTACCGAGGACACCCATCTCCCTCATTCATTCAGGATCGGAGTCCGACTCGGAAGAAGACCTGGTGAGTACCCGATCAGAGCAGAAGACCGCTTCTGCAACGCCTGGGAGTCTTCCGAAGACTCCAGAAGACGAAGGATGGATGGGCGCTCCTGCTGCGATGCGAAGAAGCGCAAAGAAGAGAACCGCTCCTGCCATGAGGAGTCTTCCACCCCGGAAGATGAGAAGAGTAGCTTCTTCTCGTGCGCAGAAGATGAAGGCCGTAGTGGTGGAAGAGGCTTCCTTGCCTCTAGAAGACGAAGTCGACACCGCGGAGCGAGTGGTGGAGATGAACTTGTCTTCCGCAAGAAGACGACTGGAGGAGTTCAGCGCCTACTTCCAGAAGGAGATCCAGCCAGCTATGGAGTTGCTGGAGAAGAGAGCGAAGGCACAGGAGAGGCCCTTACAACCTGGATTCGGCCTGCGCACCTTGCTGCGACAGGGGGAAGACCTGAAGAAGACGGAGTCGCTGGAAGCTAGTCTCCACACCATGGAGAAGCTCGCAGCAAGATACAAGATGGAAGCAGCCGCTTCTGCCAAGGAATCGATACAACTTCGGAAGAGCAACCAGGAGTTGCAGGCGCGGGTACAGCAGCGCAATCAGGAAGTCACCCGAGTGCGGGAGAAGATCACCGCCCTCGCAGAAGAGCAGACCATATGGAAGACGCAGCGAGAAGCCGCAGAAGCGCGAGCTGCAGTTGAGAAGACGCAGAGGGAAGCAGCAGAGGCCCGTGCACAGAAGATGCTGGCACAGTCGGTGGAAGCGCTTCGGAAGAAGTTCAACTACACCGCGGGTAGGAAGTTACTTACCTTAGCTAGAGGATGGGACAGCGAGTCCAAAGCAATGTTGGTGGAATGCCGGGAGAGCATGTTCAGGTACTTAGATCGACAGATAGAAGGAGTGAAGACACTTTATGGTCTTCCCTCGCTTCCGACACCTGCAACCGCATCTTCTCACGCTCCAGCACCATCGATTGGATCCGGAATGGAGAAGGAGGAGTTCGATCTCGCTGTGCACTTGGTAGTGACAGCGTTGGAAGCCGAGAAGACTCCAGAAGACGTCCCGGAAGACAAGATGTCTTCTGGAAGACAGGAAGACGAGCCGTCTTCCCAGGTATTTCGCGTGGAGGAAGCGACTTCTCCGGATCCCTATGAGGTCCCCATGGTCCCTAGTATCGCACCCGTGCCTCAGAAGACGGAAGAAGCACCGGTCGACTCCGCTTCCCAGAAGACGCTTCTGTCTTCCGAAGCAGAAGCCGAAGCCGAGGAAGACGCAGCAGCAGCGACAGCAGAGCCAGCCAAGGACGATGAGGAGGAAGCCACCTCAGTGACACCCGAGGTAACTGCAGGGCTTTCTAGCTTATCAGAAGCCGCGTTAGGAGCTCCGATAGGAGCAGATCAGGTAGAAATTGCCTCCGTGCAATCTGAGTAGTTAGTAACTCCATTGACAATTCCAAATATAGTAGGATCGAACATGCTATCTTAAGGGTGGCAGTTTTCCATGTAATATTAGTTAGGATACCATGTGGCAGCATAGGTAGCGTAGGAAGGACAAGGTGGATGACCAATTCGAGCAGGGGAACCGCTTGCATGTGAGGTGACAACCTCCTGTCAGCGGCTCTCTCTCCCTGGTTGTCATCTCCCCTGGTTCTCATGGCACGACATAAGTAGGATCGCAGAGTAGGAGATAGAGTTCTGCTTGTTCTGCCAGTTCTGAAAAGTTCATTAGTCGATTCTATGGAGCAGGCAGACTAGACACATTACAGAGAAGACGCATGATATATAGTTCTTCGCACTACACCCGTTGTTGGAAACATATGAATAGTCTTGGAATACACAGGAGGGGTCTGCATACTCGTACCAGCAGTGGTTCGAAGATGTAGATAGAAGTAGTGGACAGTCTAGGAACAGGGAACAGCATCCTCGTGCAGTCTTGTTAGCTAGGCTGGTGTGTCGAGGAGTAGACGCAAGAAGTAGAGAGAGCGAGTTTCCCAATGCCATTGTGACTTCTTCTCGAGGAATAGATTGTGGATTTGAGTGCAGAAACTTTGCTCATGTCCTCTGGATGGTGGGTTCCTTGAATTTGCTCCCAATTGTGCATGGGAAGTGTTCTTCTTGAGTGGCGGTGACTGTCAGCAGTTGTGGAAGTGTAGCTTGGCTCGTTCAGTAGAGCACTTGGGATCTACGTACGAACGGTCTTATGGGTAAGGGATCCCAGAAGACAGAGTAGTCAGAGCAGCGAAGTGAAGAAGAAAGAAGCCTTCTTCCCACAGCAGAAGACGACATCCTCGAGTAGAAGACGGTGCAACAGTACTCACGTTTGTTGTCTTCCTCCCCAAACTATTACAAGCAGAGATGGCTTGTTAGTCAGGATCCGGACTAGAAGCCTGTCGGAATCTTAATTTACTCTTTTCATCTTGTTTTTCTCTTGATTGGATTTTCTTATCTTCCCCATCTTCTCCCATCTCCCTCATCTTCTTACCTTCTTCTAGTGAGCTTCCGAAACTTCTATTGAGCTTCCGTGAAGGTGAATGTCGTTGTAGTGCTGCAGGAAGACCATTTTCGTAGGCAGAAGCATGGGAAGGCTACAGGGGGCATACACCCTGTGATTGATCTAACCCGTTGGAATGTAAGTGTGAGAGTAAGGTGTAACAGCCGAACTAGTCGACTTCTGCAAAGCAGGACACGCTTCTGGAGGTGTGAGAAGACGAGTTGAATCCCCAGAAGACGAGAATCGCTTCGGGAAGACGGTATCGAGAAGACCGGAAGAAGCAACCTGGAAGCAGGAAGATCATCTTCCCGAGCTTCTCTGTGAATAATTGTGTGATATTTTAGTTGGTAGTTGTTTGGTTAGTTCCAGAGCACCATTTGGCGTGTCTGGAAGACGATTGACTTTGTGTGGTTTTGTGAAAAGACGGGATTTCTAGACAAAACCCGTGTGTTTGTGTGTTTGAACAGATCTTAGAACTTAGAGCAGCGTTACTTGTGCAAATTCTCTGTGGGAACGATATCTTGTATACTAAATGGGCAAAAGGAGAAATCCTGCGTCACTACAATTTTCCTACCCTACCGCCCTCCTACTCTCGAATCTTTGTACAGAAGACGCTTCGGAAGATTTGAACATCTTCAGAAGACGCTTCTGAAATCTGAACATCTTCGAAAGACGCTTCTGGATGTCTGAAGTCTTTGGAAGACGACTGTGTGTAATTCGTATCAAGAGTGGATTGGATTTGCTTTTGTGTTAAGAGAGGCTTGGTATGAATCCTGAGTGACTTGATGAGTTGTTTGTTGTTTCGAGAAGCTGGAAGTTGAGAACCAAGCTTGTGCCTCTCGATCTTCCAAGCTTCTCAAATCCACATCTTCTTAGAGAGACTAGAAGGTTGGAAAGACTGGCAGAATGCGCGAGAAGACGTGAGAGTCCTTTACGGGTCTCTTATGTCCGACCCATAGCAGCCTATTCCTTCTTCTTTTTCCCAAACTTAGAAGAGAGTTGTGAGAGTCTTGCTGACAGAATCTGGAGAAAATGATCGAGGGTCATGTCTTCCCGTCTTGCAGCAAGCTTCTTCTGAGTGTGTATGAGAGTCAGAAGAACGGAGTGCGAATGTCTTGTGTTTGTTATGAGGTTAGATTGTGTGTAGGAAGCAGAAGACAGGTGAGATCAGTGAAGGGAAGCCTGGCTGCGGGAAGTCTTCCGAGAACGTTATTGAATCTGAAATTGTCCCGGGAGTCTTCCTGGAGACCACTGTCATCGCAAGAGCCCGCGATCATCTTTTGAACTTTTCATATACTCTGCTTCTCGCATATCTTCTATCTTCTGTTCGGAAGTAGGACGTAATGCAATGTGGGTTGTCTTCTTAAGAATCCATGCGATGCCTTGCTTAGTTAGGATTGTTTAGATATAGCTCGAAAGACGAGAAGAGCTTAGGAAGCACTATTAGAATCTCGGAAGACGGAGTAGCTGTCTTCTGGAAGACTAGATTCGTCTTCTAAGAGTGGAAGCTAGATTGTGAGAACTTGACAAGGATTGAGCCTTTGGCTCATAGTAACTAAGTGTGGCTTAGTGCAACAGAGCTTAAAGTATGTCGATGCATCCTCGAGGGTTGGTGTTACCAGCAGCAGAGTTGGCCGAGGTCAAACCCTTCATCAAGGAGTTGGGTCTCGACTTCTTTCTGTGGGACTGGAACCTCGCAGAGCAGGATCTTCTGGAGGAGGTTTGGGCAGCATTACCTCCTCGTAACCGTGTACCTGCGAAGACAGGAGTTGCCCGAGGAAGACCATCTTCCTGGACAGCAGAATGGTGACATAAGGCTTTCCACAGACCAGAAATAGAGAACAAGAGGTACGAATTAGAGAAGAAGATCCTACCCATGATCTCGAGGAAGTGACATGTGCTTGGGAGCACATCTTGTCTCTTCCTGGAGGATAGGCAGGAAGAAGTCCAGAAGAAGGTGGAAGCGCTAGAAGCCAACCTCCGCACCACTGAGAAGCTCGCAGCGAAGTACAAGACAGAAGCAGCCGCTTCTGCCAAGGAGTTAGCGCAGCTGAGGAAGAGCAACCATGAGTTGCAGGCATGTCTACAGCAGCGTGACCAAGAGGTTCTGCGGGTTAGAGGTAAGATCACCACCCTCGCAGAGGAGAAGACAATGTGGAAGACACTGCGGGAAGCCGTAGAAGCACAGGCTGCAGCAGAGAAGACGCAACGAGAAGTAGCCGAAGCTCGCGCACAAGGATTGCTAGCACAGACGGTGGAAGCACTTCGCAAGAAGTTCAACTCCACCGCTGGTAGGAAGCTTCTCACCCTAGCTAAGGAGTGGGATGACGCATCTAGAGCGATGCTAATGGAGTGCAAGGAGAGTATGTTCCGTTACCTGGATCAGCAGATTGAGGGTGTGAAGACGCTTTACGGTCTTTCTTCGATTCCACCATCAGCGACGGCATCTTCCCAAGCCCTAGGACCAGCGACCGAGACAGATTTGGAGAAGGAGGAGTTTGACCTCGTTGTCCACTTGGTAGTTACAGCCTTGGAAGCCGAGAAGACTATAGAAGAAGCCCCAGAAGACAATGTGTCTTCTGAAAGACAGGAAGAAGACTTGTCTTCCCAAGTGTTTCGAGTGGAGGAGGCGACTTCCCCGGATCCCTGTGAGGTCACCATGGCTCCCAGCGTTGAACTAGTGTCTCAGAAGAGCGAGGAAGCGTAGGTCGACTCAGCTTCCCAGAAGACACTTTCGTCTTTCGAAGCCACACCAGCTGAGCCAACCACGAATGTTGAGGAGGAAGCTACCTCAGTGACACCCGAGGTATTCGCAGGGCTTCCCACCTTATCAGAAGCCGAGTTAGGAGTTCAGGTAGGAGCAGATCAGGAGGAGATCGCATCTAAACAGTTAGAGTAGACAACAAGCACAAAAGACAAGTTGACTTGTCTAAACTTAGTAGAAACTGAATTTGCTATCTTAGGAGGTGGTAGTTTCCATGTAATTTTAGAGGACTACCCATGTGGCAGAGTAGGCAGCGTAGGAGTTGCAAAGTAGATGACTAAACCAAGGCAGGGAGCTGACTGCATGTGAGGTGCTGGTCTTCTGACCGCGCCCAATCTCCTGGATTGCAAGTGAGGATTGGAGGAAAACTCTCTCTTGCGCCTCAAGGTGGTAGTATAAGTTAGAAGACAGAGTAGGATTTCATGCACTTGGTGCACACTCTATTGTGCGCACTAAACACATTAGACATATTGAACATAGTGTACACACTACATCCGATGTTAGAGACATACGAATAGATTGAGATTACACCGGAGAGGTCTGCATGCTCGCTGCCAACAGTGGCTCGAAGATGTAGATGGAGGTAGTGGACAGTTTAGAGCAGAGAACGGCATCCTCGTGCAGTCCTGTTACTAAGCTGGTGTGCCGAGGAGTAGGAGCAGGACGTAGAGGGAATGAGCTTCCCAACACCAATGTGTCTTCTTCTCGGGGAATGAATTTTGGATTTGAGTGCAGAAGCTTTGTCTGTGTCTTTTAGGCAGTGGGTTTCCTCGAATTCACACCCAATTGTGTATGAGAAGCTTTCTCTTTGAGTGGCGGTGATTGTTAGAAGCTGTGTAGAGTCGAAGCTTGTCTCATCCAGTGGAGCACTTAGGATCCACGTACGGACGGTCCTATGGGTAAGCGATCCCAAAAGACGGAGTAGTCGAAGCAACGACAGAAGAAGAAAGAAGCCTTCTTTCCACAACAGAAGACGACATCCTCAAGTAGAAGACTGTGTAACTGTAAGCGAATTTGTTGTCTTCCTCCCCAAATTACTACAAGCAAGGATGGCTTGTTAGTCAAGATCCAGACTAGAAGCCAATCGGAGTCTTAATTTCTTATTTTCATCTTCTTCTCCATCTTCTCTCATCTTCCCATTTTCCTATCTTCTTCTAGTGAGCTTCCGAGGCTTCTATTGAGCTTCCGTGAAGGTGAATGTCGTTGTAATGCTGCAGGAAGATCGTTTCCGTAGGCAGAAGCCTGAGAATGCTACAGAGGACATACACCATGTGATTGATCTAACCCGTTGGGACTTGGAAGAGCAATGTGCGAAGACGTTGCTAGTTCGACTTTTACGAAGCAGGAGCAATCTTCTGGAGGTGTGAGAAGCCGAGTTGAACCGTCAGAAGCCGAGAATTGCTTCGGGAAGACCGTGTTGAGAAGACTGGAAGAAGTGATTTGGAAGCAAGACGTGTCTTCCCGAGCTTCCCTGTAGATAAGTGTGTGATATTTTAGGTGGTAGTTGTTTGTTTAGGTCTAGAGCACCTTCTGAAGGGTCTGGAAGCCGTGTGGTTTTGTGAGAAGACGGGATTTCTAGGTAAAACCCGTTTGTGTTTGAACGGATCTTAGAACTTAGAGCAGCGATACTTGTGCAAATCCTCTATGGGAACGATATCTTGTATACTAAATGGACAAAAGGAGAAATCATGCGTCACTACACATTGCTGGACTTGAATTCCATTGCTTGACCCAGCACCTGACGACATGAAACTTCTGACACCGAAACTACTATCGTCGTATTCGTAGAGAAATCCATCGCTCGCTCTTTCTCATAGACATTGAGTTCCACTAACTATTGTAACTGAGCATCCTACACAAGCCCAAGTCCTCCATCTCTATAAGCATGTGATGTTAGAAAGCTCACCAAAGTGGACAACGCAACCCAAGGTCGTCCCACTAGGTTCATCACTCTCATGAATGACTATCAACAACTCTCACTACTTGCGATCGTCATCTTGCATCCTAGATGTCATCAACCGTGAGGTGCGTTGGTCGTCTCACTGCATCGTGTGCTCGCTTGAGCACCTCCTTCGATAAAAAATTCGTCCATCATAATTATGGACGATGTGCACGGGATCTCACTCTCGCCGCATCCAACAGCACTGCCGGTCCAACTAAAGACCGCACCTGGTTCACACTCACTATCATATGTGTACGAGCATCACCCAACAAAGAAACGTTATCGGAGTGTGATCCGCCTACCTAAGAAAGCGCTGGGCTTCTGGCTGTGGTTGTTTACTTAAGAGGTAGGCTTTCAAGTTACAACAGGGCGCTATAAACACTAACATAGGGTTGTAGGATCCTCTAATATGTTCAGAAAGTGAAATTCAGGTCTAACTAGTAGTAATAAGATCAGGCGGTGAACTTTAACACTCAAGGAGAAGAAATATATGATGGTTCAGACTTCTAAAATTCTCCTACATGTAAAAGAGAAATTCTGTGGTGCCCACAAATTACAGGATTCACGAATTTTTGAAATTTTTAAGGTTAATAATTTGTTTGTATAACTGAAGAAGCGTTGTTACTTAAGATTACGGCTTCCTTAGAAGAAAAATGATCTTACGAGCTTTTTGTAATAATAAGTTGACTTCTTCAGAAGACGACCGTCTTCCGGGAAGCGTCTTCTCGGTGGTGTCTTCGGAAGGCGGAAGGCGGAAGACGGAAGACGGCAGAAGACACGTATCTTCCGGAATACGGCAACCGCGGAAGCTTAACCACGTAAGGAGTAGGTACACCTACCAGGTAGCACCGAATAGGTTAGGTAGGTCGGGAGGGTCGAAACCTCTAAACTGCGGGAAAGATGCGCAGGAAGCGCATTAACACATTTCAGCTTCCCGCAGCAAGAGCGCTTCTTGGTTGAGAAGATCAATTTCAGAGTGATTGATTCGAGTAAGAAAGGCAGCGAGGTGAAATTGAGTGAGGTCAGGATTGATTCAAAGCTAGAAGGAAGGCGAGGTCGAATTACTGAGCGTAGGAAGCGTATTGAGCTGAAGGAGTTTGCTGTGAACTCCCGGAAGCTGACATTGGAGGACGGCTGAGTGGAATTGAAGGTGGAAGTCTTGATCGATTGAGGCATAGTAAGGAGCTGACAGCGGAAGCAGCTTCGTGGGGTCGCATTGGAGCTGGAACCAGAGCCGGAAGCGCGCGGAAGATCGAAGACAACTAGAGAAGCCGACAGAAGATAGTAGAGGTTCTTCCCATGTTTTTTTTCCTTCTCACTGCTTCTCGCCTTTGTTCGGTATCCCCTGCGCTTCCCCGGTTGTTTGCAGGTAACCTGATCGATCAATCTCTCCATCCCTATTTTTCTATTGTGACATTGGGCACGGAAGCGTTGTCCAATTTCTGTCAGACATCTTCTTGCTTCTTCCCGAGTTCAATTCGAGCTTCCCTACTCCTAGCCCTCAAATTGGAGATCCCAGCTATCAATTTCCCTACCCTACCACTCCTCTACTCCCGAAACCTTGAACAGAAGATGCTTCGGAAGATCTGAACATCTTCGGAAGACGCTTCGAAAGCTTGACTGTCTTCAGAAGTCGACTGTACACAATTCGTATCAAGAGTGAATTTGCTTTGGTTTGGTGTTAAGAGAAGCTTGGTACGAATTCCGAGTGGCTTGGTGAGTTGTTTGTTAGTTCGAGAAGTTGGAAGTCGGGAACTAGGCCTGTGCCTCCCGGTCTTCCAAGCTTCTCAAATCCACATCTTCCTAGAGAGACTAGAAGACTGGAAGGGCTGGCAAAATGCGCGAGAAGACGTGAGGGTCCATTTCGGATCTCTTCTGTCCGACCCATAGCAGCCCATTCCTTCTTCTTCCTGAATTTAGGAGAGAGTCGTGAGAAGTCTTGCTGACAGAATCTGGAGAGAATGGTCGAGGGTCATGTCTTCCCACCGAGCAGCAAGCTTCTTCTGAGTGTATATGAGAGGTGAGAAGTCAGAAGAACAAAGTGCAAATGTCTTGAGTCTGTTGTGAGATAGATTGCGCGTAGGAAGAAGAAGACAGGTGAGACCAGTGAAGGGAAGCCTTACTTCGGGAGGTCTTCCGAGAAAGACATTGAATCGGAAGCTGTCCCGAGAGTCTTCCCACAGACCACTGTCACCGCAGGAGCTGTGGTGCCCACAAATTACAGGATTCATGAATTTTTAAAATTTTTAAGATTAATAACTTGTTTGTATAACTGAAGAAGCGTTGTTACTTAAGATTACTGCTTCCTTAGAAGGAAGATGATCTTATGAGCTTTTTAATAAGAAGTTGACTTCTTCGGAAGACGACCGTCTTCCGGGAAGCGTCTTCTCAGTTGCGTCTTCGAAAGACGGGAAGACGGCGGAAGACATCCATCTTCCGGAAGACAGCGACCGCGAAGACCTAACCATGAATTTCCAGGTAAAGGAGTAGGTGTACCTACTAGGTAACACCAAGGTGGTAGGTAGGTCAAGTAAGTCACCTAGGGTCAAAACCCCTAATCTGCGGAGAAGATGCGTAGGAAGCGCATTAGCGCATTCCAACTTCCTGCAGCAAGCACTTCTTGAGAAGATCGATTTCAGAGGGTGAGCTTCGAGTGAGGAGGCAGCAAGGTGGAATTGAGTGAGGATAAGATCGATTAGAAGCCGGAAGCAAGGCGAGGTCGAATTGCTGAAGCGCAGGAAGCGTATTGAGTGAAGAGCGTTTCATGTGAATCTCTCGGAAGCTGACATTAGAAGCAGCTGAGTGGAATCGGAGGTGGACGACTTAATTGATTGAGGCGTAGACAGGAGCTGACGACGGAAGCCGCTCAGTGGGGTCGCATTGGAGCTGGGACCAGAGCCAGAAGCGCGCGGAAGGTCGAAGACAACTCGGGAAGCAGACAGAAGATTGTAGAGGTTCTTACCATGTTCTTTTCCCCTCCCACTGCTTCTTGCCTTTGCTTGGTATCCCCCGCACTTCCCTGGTTGGTTGCAGGCAGCCTGATCGATTACCCCCCATCCCCATTTTTCCTATTGTGACATTGGGTACAGAAGCGCTGCCCAATTTCTGTTAGGCGTCTTCCTACTTCTTCCTGAGTTCAATTCGAGCTTCCCTACCCATCGTCCTCAAATTGACGATCCCAGCTATCAATTTTCCTACCCTACTATCTCTCTACCTCCAAAACCTTGAACAGAAGATGCTTCGGAAGATTGAAACATCTTCGGAAGACGCTTCTGAAACTTGATTGTCTTCGGAAGACTGTCTTGGGAAGTCGACTATAACCAATTCGTATCAAGAGTGGATTTGTGTTGTTTTTGTGTTAAGAGAGGTTTGGTACGAATCCTGAGTAGTGTGGTGAGTTCTTTTGTTATTCGAGAAGTTGGAAGTCGGGAACTAGGCCTGTGCCTCCCGGTCTTCCAAGTTTCTCAACTCCACATCTTCCTCGAGAGACTAGAAGACTGAAAGACTGGCAAAATGAGCGAGAAGACGTGAGGGTCCATTTCGGATCTCTTCTATCCGACCCATAGCAGCTATTCCTTCTTCTTCCCAAACTTAGGAGAGAGTCGTGAGAAGACTTGCTGGCAGAATCTGGAGAGAATGGTCGAAGGTCATGTCTTTCCACCGAGCAGCAAGCTTCTTCTAAGTGCGTATGAGAGATGAGAAGTCAGAAGAACAGAGTGCAAATGTCTTGAGTCTGTTGTGAGGATAGATTGTGTGGTGCCCACAAATTACAGGATTCACGGATTTTTGAAATTTTTGAGATTAATAACTTATTTGTATAACTGAAGAAGCGTTGTTACTTAAGATTACGGCTTCCTTAGCAGGAAGATGATCTTAAGGGCTATTTGTAATAAGAAGTTGACTTCTTCGGAAGACGACCGTCTTTCGAGAAACGTCTTCTCGGCGGTGTCTTCGGAAGACGGAAGACGGCGGAAGACGGAAGACATCTTCGGAAGACGCTTCGGAAGTCTGACTGTCTTCGGAAGTCGACTGTACCCAATTCGTATCAAGAGTGGATTTGTGTTGCTTTTGTGTTAAGAGAGACTTGGTACGAAGCCTGAGTGGTGTGGTGAGTTCTTTTGTTATTTCGAGAAGTTGGAACTCGGGAACTAGGCTTGTGCCTCCCGGTCTTCCAAGCTTCTCAACCCCACATCTTCCTAGAGAGACTAGAAGACTGAAAGGCTGGCAAAATGAGCGAGAAGACGTGAGGGTCTATTTCGGGTCTCTTCTGTCCGACCCATAGCAGCCATTCCTTCTTCTTCCCGAACTTAGAAGAGAGTTGTGAGAAGTCTTGCTGGCAGAATCTGGAGAGAATAGTCGAGGGTCATGTCTTCCTATCATGCAGCAAGCTTCTTCTGAGTGTGTATGAGAGGTGAGAAGTCAGAAGAACAGAGTGCAAATGTCTTGAGTCTGTTGTGAGGATAGATTACGTGTAGGAAGCAGAGGACAGGTGAGACCAGTGAAGGGAAGCCTGGCTTCGGGAGGTCTTCCGAGAACGTTATCGAATCGGAAGTTGTCCAGGGAGTCTTCCCAGAGGCCACTGTCACCGCAGGAGCCCGCAACCATCTTCTGAACCTTTCTTATACTCTACTTCTCGCATATCTTGTATCTTCTGAAAGGAAGTAGGATGTAATGCAAGGTGGGTTGTCTTCTTGGTAATCCATGCGAGGCCTTGCTTGGTTAGGATTGAGTAGATATAGCCCGGAAGACGAGAGGAAGTTAGGAAGCACTGTTACAATCTTGGAAGACGGAGTAGCTGTCTTCTGGAAGACAAGATTCGTCTTCTGAGAGTGGAAGCTATACTGTGAGGACTTAGGGAAGGACTGAGCCTTCGACTAACAACAAGTACGTCACTTCTTCCAAGGAGTTAGCGCAGCTAAAGAAGAGCAACTAGGAGTTGCAGGCGCGCTTACAGCAGCGTGACGAGGAGGTTCTGCGAGTACGGGATAAGCTCACCGCCCTTGCAGAAGAGAAGACGGCGTGGAAGACTCTACGAGAAGCCGCAGAAGCGCAGGTTGCAGCCGAGAAGACGCAAAGAGAAGCAGCGGAAGCTCGTGCACAGGGGTTACTAGCTCACTCGGTGGAAGCGCTTCGGAAGAAGTTCAACTTCACCGCGGGTAGGAAGCTCCTTACCTTAGCTAGGGAGTGGGGACGATGAGTCCAAAGCAATGTTGGTGGAGTGCAAGGAGAGTATGTTTCGATACTTGGATCGGCAGATAGAAGGAGTGAAGCCACTCTATGATCTTCCCTTGATCCCGCCACCAGTAAACGCATCTTTCCAAGCACCAGCATCATCGACAAGACCAGACTTGGAGAAGGGGGAGTTCGACCTCGCTGTACACTTGGTAGTGACAGCGTTGGAAGCCGAGAAGAATCCGGAAGATGCCCCGGAAGACAAGACGTCTTCTGGAAGACAGGAACGAAGACCGTCTTCCCAGGTATTCCGCATGGAGGAAGCAACTTCCTCGGACCCCTATGAGGTCACCATGGCTCCCAGTGTCGAACTAGTCCCTCAGAAGAGCGAGGAAGCACAAGTCGACCCATCTTCCCAGAAGACGCTTCTGTCTTCCGAAGCAGCAGCAGCAGAGCCAGCGACGAACATGGAGGAGGAGGCCACCTCAGCGACACCCGAGGTAATTACAGGGCTTCCCAGCCTATCAGAAGCCGTTTTAGTAGTTCAGGTAGGAATAGATCAGGTGGAAATGGCATCCGAGCCATTAGAATAGATAAGCAAAGCCTAGAAGATCAGGAGATTGTCCAAAATTAGTAAGTGCCCAAAATGCTATATTAGAAAAAGACAGGTCCAATTTAATTTTAGATCAGTGACCATGTGGTAGAGTAGGCAGCACAGGATAAACAACCAGATGGCTAATTAGGAAAGGGGAATCATTTTTGCATGTGAGGTGGCAACCTTCTGGCGGTGTCCATCCCTCCCTGATTAAAGTCGAAGATTGGAGGAGATTCCCTGTGCGTCTCAAGACAGAAGGCATAAGTAGGATGACAGAATAGGAATTAGGAGCTCTCTGCATACACACCAACATCTTACGGTGCAGGAGACTCATGACACATTATACGCTACAGAGGTCTGCACATATACAGATTCTATAGTGCAGACAGATTAGCTCTGCTCGATGTTAGACTAAGGAAATCATGAAGGAAGAAGTCTGCATTCTCTAGTTATCAGCAGCGGCTTGGAGATGTAGGTGTAAGTGGTGAACAGTCTAGGAACAGGGAACGGCATCCTCGTGCAGTCCTGTTAGCTAGGCTGGTGTGTCGAGGAGTAGACGCAGGAAGTAGAGAGAGTGAGCTTCCCAATGCCATTGTGACTTCTTCTCGGGGAATAGATTGTGGATTTGAGTGCAGAAGCTTTGTCCATGTCTTCTGGATGGTGGGTTCATTGAATTCGCTCCCAATTGTGCATGGGAAGTGTTCTTCTTGAGTGGCGGTGACTGTCAGCAGTTGTGGAAGTGTAGCTTGACTCGTTCAGTAGAGCACTTGGAATCTACGTACGAACGGTCTTCTGGGTAAGGGATCCCAGAAGACAGAGCAGTCAGAGCAGCGAAGTGAAGAAGAAAGAAGCCTTCTTCCCGCAACAGAAGACGACATCCTCGAGTAGAAGACGGTGCAACAGTACTCACGTTTGTTGTCTTCCTCCCCAAACTATTACAAGCAGGGATGGCTTGTTAGTCAGGATCCGGACTAGAAGCCTGTCGGAATCTTAATTGCCCCTTTTCATCCTGTTTTCTCTTGTTTGGATTTCTTCTTCTTCCCATCTTCCCCATCTTCTTATCTTCTTCTAGTGAGCTTCCGAGACTTCTATTGAGCTTCCGTGAAGGTGAATGTCGTTGTAGTGCTGCAGGAAGACAACTTCCGTAGGCAGAAGCCTGGGAAGGCTACAGGGGGCATACACCCTGTGATTAATCTAACCCGTTGGAATGTGAGTGTGAGAATCAGATGTAAAGACCGTTGCTAGTCGACTTCTGCGAAGCAGGATCATCTTCTGGAGGTGTGAGAAGACGAGTTCAACCCCCAGAAGACGAGAATCGCTCCGAGAAGACGGTATCGAGAAGACCGGAAGAAGCAACCTGGAAGCAGGAAGATCGTCTTCCCGAGCTTCTCTTTGGATAGTTGTGTGATATTTTAGTTGGTAGTTGTTTGTTTAGTTCCAGAGCACCATTTGGCGTGTCTGGAAGACGTGTGGTTTGGTGTGGTTTGGTGAGAAGACGGGATTTCTAGGCAAAACCCGTGTGTTTGTGTGTTTGAACAGATCTTAGAACTTAGAGCAGCGTTACTTGTGCAAATCCTCTGTGGGAACGATATCTTGTATACTAAATGGGCAAAAGGAGAAATCATGCGTCACTACATATAGTGAGCATCCATTTTTGGCGCCGCTGCCGGGGATTTCATCTTAGTAACTTCTGTTCTAAGCTTCCTGGATCTGTGTGCCATTAGTTAGGTTCATTTCGAACTAACTTCGATTGTAGCTGAATGTGTTGTGGGACTCTATCTTGCTAGAAGACAGGAACCGCAACCAGAAGCTGATAAGATACATTAGGGAAAGTTGGAAGAAGCCGCTTCCCTACTTCCAAGAACTCCTTGGAAGACTCGATCTTGGAAGATTGCAGTGAGTGCAACCAGAAGCAGGAGAAGAAGACGTTCTGAACTTGTGATCGGTTGTTCAGTCATTTGGTCTTCCGGATCTAGTGTTAGAAGAAGAGGGACATCTGTTCTCAGTACTCTGGTGGATGCCTCCGACCAGAGGAAGAAGCAGAAGACGCACGGGTAAAGATCCTGAGTGGGTAAACTCACCCCAGCGAACCGCTTCTAGAGAGCAGCAGATATCTCTGAGACACCAAAGGAAAGAAGAAGAGCTCAGGAAGATCCGATCGGTAGAGTTGGAAGAGCCTTCCATCTCGAGCATAATCTTTGGCGAAGACAGAAGCCAACCGGGTGATCACGTGTATAAAGTAGATTTTGGTACTGGTTACTCGGAAGACGTCTTCCCAAGTGCGGGAGAAGCTTTTCAAGGTGAGGGAAGATTGGAGGAGATTGTTCCAGACGTCTCGGAAGATAGCAGTGACAGTAGCTCTGACTCAGAAGACGATCTTCGTGATTCAGACAGGCCTGGACCTTCGAGACGACCATCTCCACCACCTGGACCTGAGGAAGAAAGAAGTTGGCAATCGCACCAGCCGGCAGTCGACATGGCTTCTCACACTCGGCAGAAGTACCATCCGTACGACGATGATGCTGACGCGGATGACTTCATCACGATGTTCGAGACCATCTCTAGATCCAACAAGGAAGACGCTGATGTTGACAGACTCCGTGTATTTCCCAGTTTGATCGTAGGGAAGGGAAGGAAGTGGATGAGTAAGACATTGGATGATGGTGTAGTAATCGCCGCTTGGGCTACTCTGAAGGCAGCTTTTCTGAAGAGGTTCAGAGGAGTGGGCTAAATCGTATGACCCTCATAGAGCTTCAGAGGCTCGAACGGAAGAAGAAAGAGACACTGCGGGATTACACCGAGAGATTTGAAGATCTCTTGGATCACATCCCTCGGAACCAAGGAAGACCCGGCTACTGTGCTCAGCAAGCTGTGGACTGGTACTTGGGAGGATTGTCTCAGGATATGGAATTGTACTACAGAAGAGGAGGAGGTGATGATTTAGCAGAGGTACAGAAGCATGCCGAGCAGTATGAAACCTCGAGCATCACTCGGAACATGACGAAAGACAAGGGAAGACCTCGAAGAAGTCCAAGAAGTCGAAGAAGTCTTCTCGGAAGTCCAAGAAGAAGTCCAAGTCCACTGAAATTGATAACACTGATTCGGAAGCAGCCTCTACTTCTGAAGAGTCTACTGTCGAAAGTTCAGAATCTGAATCTGAACAAGAGAAGAAGACGCGGAAGAAGAAGAAGGAGAAGACGCGAGCAAGGGAGGAAGTTGTGCAGAAGATGCCTCAAACCCAGATCATTCAGTCTGCACCTGATCCTCGCATCGATGAAGTTCTGAAGCAGTTCGCCGACTTGAAAGTTCATCTTCTGAACCAGAAGGACAAGCGGAAGCAGCCTACGACTTCCCGGCCAAACCTTTGGTGCAACCTTTGTAACTCTTCTGGACACACCAGGGATCAGTGTACGCAGGACCAAGCTGTCAACTGGGCAGGATGGGAAGAAGACGATGAGGGATATCTACACGATCCTAGTGGGGAAACCTGCTATAGAATCGAGACGATCCAACCCTTCACTCCTACGCCTCCCGCCCAATATAATCGTTATGTACCGAGGGATAGAGCTAGCAATGTACAGACCAGGACACCCTGGCAGCCTTCTTCATCACAACGACCTCTCAACCCTCTTCCTGAAGCGTGCAATAATTATGGAGAGACAGGACACTGGTGGTCCACCTGTCCTCACCCGAGAAGACAGATTGGGCAAGTGCCCTTGTGTGGGAACTGTAAGGAAGCCGGTCATTTCACAGGGAATTGTCCTCAGACCTTACGACCCCGACAAATGGTGAGATTTGCAGATACCACGCCTCCTGCAGAAGCAGCATCAACTTCTAAGCTCGAGTTAGCAGTGGTACAGCACATCACGGTAGAAGAAGAAGATCCTAGGGATTGCACGGATTGTCTCCATATCGAGGAAGACGAACCAGACCCCGGGAAGCGCGAAGGAAAGGAACCTCAGCTGCAGAAGACGACTGCAGCTCAGAAGATGAAGACACCTGAAGAAGCGTCATCTCTCACTTTGACGGATGGTACTGTTTGGAATCCTGACCCGAATTCAGATAGCTGGCCTCCGGAGGAAGTCTTGGATGAAGCTGTGTTTAAGGTAAGTACCAGAAGCAAAGGGAAGTCAGAATCTCGCCAGAAGGACGTCAAGAAGAAGAAGCAGCGAAAGGAGAGGTCATCTTCTCATGAGCGACCGTCTTCTCCTACTTACGACCGAGAAGATCCGAAGTACTTTGCTCCTGACATTAGACAAGAGGTTGAAGCGATCATGCACGAAGAGCTGGAGAAGAGACGGAAGATAGTACAGCAGCTTCCTACACCGACTACGGCAACACTTGTCTCACGGGAACAGCCTCCAGTCGAGGGAAGACACTCTTCTGGTCTTCCACCCAAGGAAGCAACCACTACATCTTCTCTGTTGGAAACACCAGTCACTCTTCTGAAAAGACCTCCGTACGACTTCTTGCGCGACTTGTGGAATCAGAAGGCGGATGTAACCTTCCAACAGCTGTTGGATGACAATGCTGGTTACAGGAAGATGTTACAATATGTGCTTCGAGGATCGAGGAAAAGGAGGACAGCTAAACTTCTCCAGAGCACCCCGATCCTAAGAATAGAGCATGAGGACTTGGGAGACCCAGAACTTGATATGGAAATCCATGGCTGTCTTCTGAAGAAGGTACCCATTGATTCCGGCTCCGGAGTTAACATCATGACGGAAGAAACGGCGCATGCCCTGGGCTTCACTGAGTTCCAGCCTACTCCGAGAATTCTCAGAATGGCGGACCAGACCAGAAGACGACCTTTGGGGCAACTGAAAGATGTCTTGACGGTAATTGGTGGAGTATCTTTTTATCTCACTTACATCATTTTGCGACCTGTAGCTAAGGTTGGATATCAAGTGTTGATAGGAAGACCATGGCTGTATGCTGCAAATGTGAATACCGACTGGAGAAGACATCGTTTGAGATTTCCCAATCCTACACCCAAGCCAGGTGAGAAGAGTAAGGTCTCGCTTTCTTGGATCAAGATTGGACACCAAGGTGAAACTCCGTCTACAACAGAGAGGTACACTTCAGAAGACTCAGCTGCGTCTTCTGACAGTGATGAACGGTATAATGAGTTTATGGTGAATAACGTGTGTGCTACAGAAGTAGCAGAGAAAGTGGAAGATGTGGTCTGTGGATACATTGAGTGCTACGAGATTGCGGAAGAAGAGTTTCCAGAAGACGAAAGTATCGTCTTCTCTTTGGAAGATCCGACAGTTGGTCTTCCAGAAGACGAAAGTATCGTCTTCCCTTCGGAAGATCTGACAGTTGGTCTTCCGGAAGACGAATCTGAACTAGAAGAAGCTCCCAAACCGGAATACTTTGGTGCCAGTGAGTACAGTCACACTGAAGGAATGGTGAACCCGGATGATCTTCAAGAGATGGAGGTTGCTCCTGGGAAGAAGCTGAAGCTTTCCAAGGTGATCGAGAGCCAACAGTTGGAAGACTTTCGAGAACTTCTGACGGAGTTCCAGGATGTCTTCGCATGGACCATAGAAGACATGAAGGGCATACCTCGAGAGTTGGGAGAGCATCGCATCGACTTGCTGGAGGGCGTTGTTCCTGCACGGCAGAGGCAGTATCGGCTCAACCCCAAGTACTCGCTTCTGGTGAAGGACCAGATTGACCAATACCTGAAGGCAGGAGTCATCTTCCCAGTACTTAGTAGTGAGTGGGTAGCTCCTATCGTCATCGTGCCGAAGAAGCAGACAGGGAAGATCCGAGTGTGTCAGGACTTCCGGAAGCTGAACTTGGCCACGAAGAAGGATCATCACCCTTTACTATTCACCGACTCTGTGTTAGACCAGGTAGCAGGACATGAATTCTACAGCTTCCTGGACGGGTATTTTGGATACAACCAAGTTTCAATCAGAGAAGGAGACAGACGAGAAGATGAAGTGGAAGACGAGTTCTCTGACAAGAAGCTGTTTTCAGTTTTCGCAGAGACACTTTCATCTGAGGGGGGGCGTACCGCTTGCTTCCCAGAAGACGAGACTAGATCTTCTGATCCAGTCTTTGCGACTTCTACAGAAGAGTCGATCTTCAAGGACTTGAGGAAGTTCTTGGAAGACCAACAGTACCCAGAGGGACTGGATGCGGAGCAGAAGGCTGTCTTCTTACACAAGGCAGGTCCCTATGCCATCTTCCAGGGTATCTGTTTAGGAAGGACATGACGAGAAGCTGAGGAGATGCTTCGGACGTGCACAGAAGTGTTGAAACACTGATGTTTGCGAGGACGCAAACATGTGAGGGTGGGCGTATGTGGTGCCCACAAATTACAGGATTCACGGATTTTTGAAATTTTTGAGATTAATAACTTATTTGTATAACTGAAGAAGCGTTGTTACTTAAGATTACGGCTTCCTTAGCAGGAAGATGATCTTAAGGGCTATTTGTAATAAGAAGTTGACTTCTTCGGAAGACGACCGTCTTTCGGGAAACGTCTTCTCGGCAGTGTCTTCGGAAGACGGAAGACGGCGGAAGACGGAAGACATCTTCGGAAGACGCTTCGGAAGTCTGACTGTCTTCGGAAGTCGACTATACCCAATTCGTATCAAGAGTGGATTTGTGTTACTTTTGTGTTAAGAGAGACTTGGTACGAAGCCTGAGTGGTGTGGTGAGTTCTTTTGTTATTTCGAGAAGTTGGAACTCGAGAACTAGGCTTGTGCCTCCCGATCTTCCAAGCTTCTCAACTCCACATCTTCCTAGAGAGACTAGAAGACTGAAAGGCTGGCAAAATGAGCGAGAAGACGTGAGGGTCCATTTCGGGTCTCTTCTGTCCGACCCATAGCAGCCATTCCTTCTTCTTCCCGAACTTAGAAGAGAGTTGTGAGAAGTCTTGCTGGCAGAATCTGGAGAGAATAGTCGAGGGTCATGTCTTCCTATCATGCAGCAAGCTTCTTCTGAGTGTGTATGAGAGGTGAGAAGTCAGAAGAACAGAGTGTAAATGTCTTGAGTCTGTTGTGAGGATAGATTGCGTGTAGGAAGCAGAGGACAGGTGAGACCAGTGAAGGGAAGCCTGGCTTCGGGAGGTCTTCCGAGAACGTTATTGAATCGGAAGCTGTCCAGGGAGTCTTCCCAGAGGCCACTGTCGCCGCAGGAGCCCGCAACCATCTTCTGAACCTTTCTTATACTCTACTTCTCGCATATCTTGTATCTTCTGATAGGAAGTAGGATGTAATGCAAGGTGGGTTGTCTTCTTGGTAATCCATGCGAGGCCTTGCTTGGTTAGGATTGAGTAGATATAGCCCGGAAGACGAGAGGAAGTTAGGAAGCACTGTTACAATCCTGGAAGACGGAGTAGCTGTCTTCTGGAAGACAAGATTCGTCTTCTGAGAGTGGAAGCTATACTGTGAGGACTTAGGGAAGGACTGAGCCTTCGACTAACAACAAGTACGTCACTTCTTCCAAGGAGTTAGCGCAGCTAAAGAAGAGCAACTAGGAGTTGCAGGCGCGCTTACAGCAGCGTGACGAGGAGGTTCTGCGAGTACGGGATAAGCTCACCGCCCTTGCAGAAGAGAAGACGGCGTGGAAGACTCTACGAGAAGCCGCAGAAGCGCAGGTTGCAGCCGAGAAGACGCAAAGAGAAGCAGCGGAAGCTCGTGCATAGGGGTTACTAGCTCACTCGGTGGAAGCGCTTCGGAAGAAGTTCAACTTCACCGCGGGTAGGAAGCTCCTTACCTTAGCTAGGGAGTGGGGACGATGAGTCCAAAGCAATGTTGGTGGAGTGCAAGGAGAGTATGTTTCGATACTTGGATCGGCAGATAGAAGGAGTGAAGCCACTCTATGATCTTCCCTTGATCCCGCCACCAGTAAACGCATCTTTCCGAGCACCAGCATAATCGACAAGACCAGACTTGGAGAAGGGGGAGTTCGACCTCGCTGTACACTTGGTAGTGACAGCGTTGGAAGCCGAGAAGAATCCGGAAGATGCCCCGGAAGACAAGACGTCTTCTGGAAGACAGGAACGAAGACCGTCTTCCCAGGTATTCCGCATGGAGGAAGCAACTTCCTCGGACCCCTATGAGGTCACCATGGCTCCCAGTGTCGAACTAGTCCCTCAGAAGAGCGAGGAAGCACAAGTCGACCCATCTTCCCAGAAGACGCTTCTGTCTTCCGAAGCAGCAGCAGCAGAGCCAGCGACGAACATGGAGGAGGAGGCCACCTCAGCGACACCCGAGGTAATTACAGGGCTTCCCAGCCTATCAGAAGCCGTTTTAGTAGTTCAGGTAGGAATAGATCAGGTGGAAATGGCATCCGAGCCATTAGAATAGATAAGCAAAGCCTAGAAGATCAGGAGATTGTCCAAAATTAGTAAGTGCCCAAAATGCTATATTAGAAAAAGACAGGTCCAATTTAATTTTAGATCAGTGACCATGTGGTAGAGTAGGCAGCACAGGATAAACAACCAGATGGCTAATTAGGAAAGGGGAATCATTTTTGCATGTGAGGTGGCAACCTTCTGGCGGTGTCCATCCCTCCCTGATTAAAGTCGAAGATTGGAGGAGATTCCCTGTGCGTCTCAAGACAGAAGGCATAAGTAGGATGACAGAATAGGAATTAGGAGCTCTCTGCATACACACCAACATCTTACGGTGCAGGAGACTCATGACACATTATACGCTACAGAGGTCTGCACATATACAGATTCTATAGTGCAGACAGATTAGCTCTGCTCGATGTTAGACTAAGGAAATCATGAAGGAAGAAGTCTGCATTCTCTAGTTATCAGCAGCGGCTTGGAGATGTAGGTGTAAGTGGTGAACAGTCTAGGAACAGGGAACGGCATCCTCGTGCAGTCCTGTTAGCTAGGCTGGTGTGTCGAGGAGTAGACGCAGGAAGTAGAGAGAGTGAGCTTCCCAATGCCATTGTGACTTCTTCTCGGGGAATAGATTGTGGATTTGAGTGCAGAAGCTTTGTCCATGTCTTCTGGATGGTGGGTTCATTGAATTCGCTCCCAATTGTGCATGGGAAGTGTTCTTCTTGAGTGGCGGTGACTGTCAGCAGTTGTGGAAGTGTAGCTTGACTCGTTCAGTAGAGCACTTGGAATCTACGTACGAACGGTCTTCTGGGTAAGGGATCCCAGAAGACAGAGCAGTCAGAGCAGCGAAGTGAAGAAGAAAGAAGCCTTCTTCCCGCAACAGAAGACGACATCCTCGAGTAGAAGACGGTGCAACAGTACTCACGTTTGTTGTCTTCCTCCCCAAACTATTACAAGCAGGGATGGCTTGTTAGTCAGGATCCGGACTAGAAGCCTGTCGGAATCTTAATTGCCCCTTTTCATCCTGTTTTCTCTTGTTTGGATTTCTTCTTCTTCCCATCTTCCCCATCTTCTTATCTTCTTCTAGTGAGCTTCCGAGACTTCTATTGAGCTTCCGTGAAGGTGAATGTCGTTGTAGTGCTGCAGGAAGACAACTTCCGTAGGCAGAAGCCTGGGAAGGCTACAGGGGGCATACACCCTGTGATTAATCTAACCCGTTGGAATGTGAGTGTGAGAATCAGATGTAAAGACCGTTGCTAGTCGACTTCTGCGAAGCAGGATCATCTTCTGGAGGTGTGAGAAGACGAGTTCAACCCCCAGAAGACGAGAATCGCTCCGAGAAGACGGTATCGAGAAGACCGGAAGAAGCAACCTGGAAGCAGGAAGATCGTCTTCCCGAGCTTCTCTTTGGATAGTTGTGTGATATTTTAGTTGGTAGTTGTTTGTTTAGTTCCAGAGCACCATTTGGCGTGTCTGGAAGACGTGTGGTTTGGTGTGGTTTGGTGAGAAGACGGGATTTCTAGGCAAAACCCGTGTGTTTGTGTGTTTGAACAGATCTTAGAACTTAGAGCAGCGTTACTTGTGCAAATCCTCTGTGGGAACGATATCTTGTATACTAAATGGGCAAAAGGAGAAATCATGCGTCACTACATATAGTGAGCATCCATTTTTGGCGCCGCTGCCGGGGATTTCATCTTAGTAACTTCTGTTCTAAGCTTCCTGGATCTGTGTGCCATTAGTTAGGTTCATTTCGAACTAACTTCGATTGTAGCTGAATGTGTTGTGGGACTCTATCTTGCTAGAAGACAGGAACCGCAACCAGAAGCTGATAAGATACATTAGGGAAAGTTGGAAGAAGCCGCTTCCCTACTTCCAAGAACTCCTTGGAAGACTCGATCTTGGAAGATTGCAGTGAGTGCAACCAGAAGCAGGAGAAGAAGACGTTCTGAACTTGTGATCGGTTGTTCAGTCATTTGGTCTTCCGGATCTAGTGTTAGAAGAAGAGGGACATCTGTTCTCAGTACTCTGGTGGATGCCTCCGACCAGAGGAAGAAGCAGAAGACGCACGGGTAAAGATCCTGAGTGGGTAAACTCACCCCAGCGAACCGCTTCTAGAGAGCAGCAGATATCTCTGAGACACCAAAGGAAAGAAGAAGAGCTCAGGAAGATCCGATCGGTAGAGTTGGAAGAGCCTTCCATCTCGAGCATAATCTTTGGCGAAGACAGAAGCCAACCGGGTGATCACGTGTATAAAGTAGATTTTGGTACTGGTTACTCGGAAGACGTCTTCCCAAGTGCGGGAGAAGCTTTTCAAGGTGAGGGAAGATTGGAGGAGATTGTTCCAGACGTCTCGGAAGATAGCAGTGACAGTAGCTCTGACTCAGAAGACGATCTTCGTGATTCAGACAGGCCTGGACCTTCGAGACGACCATCTCCACCACCTGGACCTGAGGAAGAAAGAAGTTGGCAATCGCACCAGCCGGCAGTCGACATGGCTTCTCACACTCGGCAGAAGTACCATCCGTACGACGATGATGCTGACGCGGATGACTTCATCACGATGTTCGAGACCATCTCTAGATCCAACAAGGAAGACGCTGATGTTGACAGACTCCGTGTATTTCCCAGTTTGATCGTAGGGAAGGGAAGGAAGTGGATGAGTAAGACATTGGATGATGGTGTAGTAATCGCCGCTTGGGCTACTCTGAAGGCAGCTTTTCTGAAGAGGTTCAGAGGAGTGGGCTAAATCGTATGACCCTCATAGAGCTTCAGAGGCTCGAACGGAAGAAGAAAGAGACACTGCGGGATTACACCGAGAGATTTGAAGATCTCTTGGATCACATCCCTCGGAACCAAGGAAGACCCGGCTACTGTGCTCAGCAAGCTGTGGACTGGTACTTGGGAGGATTGTCTCAGGATATGGAATTGTACTACAGAAGAGGAGGAGGTGATGATTTAGCAGAGGTACAGAAGCATGCCGAGCAGTATGAAACCTCGAGCATCACTCGGAACATGACGAAAGACAAGGGAAGACCTCGAAGAAGTCCAAGAAGTCGAAGAAGTCTTCTCGGAAGTCCAAGAAGAAGTCCAAGTCCACTGAAATTGATAACACTGATTCGGAAGCAGCCTCTACTTCTGAAGAGTCTACTGTCGAAAGTTCAGAATCTGAATCTGAACAAGAGAAGAAGACGCGGAAGAAGAAGAAGGAGAAGACGCGAGCAAGGGAGGAAGTTGTGCAGAAGATGCCTCAAACCCAGATCATTCAGTCTGCACCTGATCCTCGCATCGATGAAGTTCTGAAGCAGTTCGCCGACTTGAAAGTTCATCTTCTGAACCAGAAGGACAAGCGGAAGCAGCCTACGACTTCCCGGCCAAACCTTTGGTGCAACCTTTGTAACTCTTCTGGACACACCAGGGATCAGTGTACGCAGGACCAAGCTGTCAACTGGGCAGGATGGGAAGAAGACGATGAGGGATATCTACACGATCCTAGTGGGGAAACCTGCTATAGAATCGAGACGATCCAACCCTTCACTCCTACGCCTCCCGCCCAATATAATCGTTATGTACCGAGGGATAGAGCTAGCAATGTACAGACCAGGACACCCTGGCAGCCTTCTTCATCACAACGACCTCTCAACCCTCTTCCTGAAGCGTGCAATAATTATGGAGAGACAGGACACTGGTGGTCCACCTGTCCTCACCCGAGAAGACAGATTGGGCAAGTGCCCTTGTGTGGGAACTGTAAGGAAGCCGGTCATTTCACAGGGAATTGTCCTCAGACCTTACGACCCCGACAAATGGTGAGATTTGCAGATACCACGCCTCCTGCAGAAGCAGCATCAACTTCTAAGCTCGAGTTAGCAGTGGTACAGCACATCACGGTAGAAGAAGAAGATCCTAGGGATTGCACGGATTGTCTCCATATCGAGGAAGACGAACCAGACCCCGGGAAGCGCGAAGGAAAGGAACCTCAGCTGCAGAAGACGACTGCAGCTCAGAAGATGAAGACACCTGAAGAAGCGTCATCTCTCACTTTGACGGATGGTACTGTTTGGAATCCTGACCCGAATTCAGATAGCTGGCCTCCGGAGGAAGTCTTGGATGAAGCTGTGTTTAAGGTAAGTACCAGAAGCAAAGGGAAGTCAGAATCTCGCCAGAAGGACGTCAAGAAGAAGAAGCAGCGAAAGGAGAGGTCATCTTCTCATGAGCGACCGTCTTCTCCTACTTACGACCGAGAAGATCCGAAGTACTTTGCTCCTGACATTAGACAAGAGGTTGAAGCGATCATGCACGAAGAGCTGGAGAAGAGACGGAAGATAGTACAGCAGCTTCCTACACCGACTACGGCAACACTTGTCTCACGGGAACAGCCTCCAGTCGAGGGAAGACACTCTTCTGGTCTTCCACCCAAGGAAGCAACCACTACATCTTCTCTGTTGGAAACACCAGTCACTCTTCTGAAAAGACCTCCGTACGACTTCTTGCGCGACTTGTGGAATCAGAAGGCGGATGTAACCTTCCAACAGCTGTTGGATGACAATGCTGGTTACAGGAAGATGTTACAATATGTGCTTCGAGGATCGAGGAAAAGGAGGACAGCTAAACTTCTCCAGAGCACCCCGATCCTAAGAATAGAGCATGAGGACTTGGGAGACCCAGAACTTGATATGGAAATCCATGGCTGTCTTCTGAAGAAGGTACCCATTGATTCCGGCTCCGGAGTTAACATCATGACGGAAGAAACGGCGCATGCCCTGGGCTTCACTGAGTTCCAGCCTACTCCGAGAATTCTCAGAATGGCGGACCAGACCAGAAGACGACCTTTGGGGCAACTGAAAGATGTCTTGACGGTAATTGGTGGAGTATCTTTTTATCTCACTTACATCATTTTGCGACCTGTAGCTAAGGTTGGATATCAAGTGTTGATAGGAAGACCATGGCTGTATGCTGCAAATGTGAATACCGACTGGAGAAGACATCGTTTGAGATTTCCCAATCCTACACCCAAGCCAGGTGAGAAGAGTAAGGTCTCGCTTTCTTGGATCAAGATTGGACACCAAGGTGAAACTCCGTCTACAACAGAGAGGTACACTTCAGAAGACTCAGCTGCGTCTTCTGACAGTGATGAACGGTATAATGAGTTTATGGTGAATAACGTGTGTGCTACAGAAGTAGCAGAGAAAGTGGAAGATGTGGTCTGTGGATACATTGAGTGCTACGAGATTGCGGAAGAAGAGTTTCCAGAAGACGAAAGTATCGTCTTCTCTTTGGAAGATCCGACAGTTGGTCTTCCAGAAGACGAAAGTATCGTCTTCCCTTCGGAAGATCTGACAGTTGGTCTTCCGGAAGACGAATCTGAACTAGAAGAAGCTCCCAAACCGGAATACTTTGGTGCCAGTGAGTACAGTCACACTGAAGGAATGGTGAACCCGGATGATCTTCAAGAGATGGAGGTTGCTCCTGGGAAGAAGCTGAAGCTTTCCAAGGTGATCGAGAGCCAACAGTTGGAAGACTTTCGAGAACTTCTGACGGAGTTCCAGGATGTCTTCGCATGGACCATAGAAGACATGAAGGGCATACCTCGAGAGTTGGGAGAGCATCGCATCGACTTGCTGGAGGGCGTTGTTCCTGCACGGCAGAGGCAGTATCGGCTCAACCCCAAGTACTCGCTTCTGGTGAAGGACCAGATTGACCAATACCTGAAGGCAGGAGTCATCTTCCCAGTACTTAGTAGTGAGTGGGTAGCTCCTATCGTCATCGTGCCGAAGAAGCAGACAGGGAAGATCCGAGTGTGTCAGGACTTCCGGAAGCTGAACTTGGCCACGAAGAAGGATCATCACCCTTTACTATTCACCGACTCTGTGTTAGACCAGGTAGCAGGACATGAATTCTACAGCTTCCTGGACGGGTATTTTGGATACAACCAAGTTTCAATCAGAGAAGGAGACAGACGAGAAGATGAAGTGGAAGACGAGTTCTCTGACAAGAAGCTGTTTTCAGTTTTCGCAGAGACACTTTCATCTGAGGGGGGGCGTACCGCTTGCTTCCCAGAAGACGAGACTAGATCTTCTGATCCAGTCTTTGCGACTTCTACAGAAGAGTCGATCTTCAAGGACTTGAGGAAGTTCTTGGAAGACCAACAGTACCCAGAGGGACTGGATGCGGAGCAGAAGGCTGTCTTCTTACACAAGGCAGGTCCCTATGCCATCTTCCAGGGTATCTGTTTAGGAAGGACATGACGAGAAGCTGAGGAGATGCTTCGGACGTGCACAGAAGTGTTGAAACACTGATGTTTGCGAGGACGCAAACATGTGAGGGTGGGCGTATGTGGTGCCCACAAATTACAGGATTCACGGATTTTTGAAATTTTTGAGATTAATAACTTATTTGTATAACTGAAGAAGCGTTGTTACTTAAGATTACGGCTTCCTTAGCAGGAAGATGATCTTAAGGGCTATTTGTAATAAGAAGTTGACTTCTTCGGAAGACGACCGTCTTTCGGGAAACGTCTTCTCGGCAGTGTCTTCGGAAGACGGAAGACGGCGGAAGACGGAAGACATCTTCGGAAGACGCTTCGGAAGTCTGACTGTCTTCGGAAGTCGACTATACCCAATTCGTATCAAGAGTGGATTTGTGTTACTTTTGTGTTAAGAGAGACTTGGTACGAAGCCTGAGTGGTGTGGTGAGTTCTTTTGTTATTTCGAGAAGTTGGAACTCGAGAACTAGGCTTGTGCCTCCCGATCTTCCAAGCTTCTCAACTCCACATCTTCCTAGAGAGACTAGAAGACTGAAAGGCTGGCAAAATGAGCGAGAAGACGTGAGGGTCCATTTCGGGTCTCTTCTGTCCGACCCATAGCAGCCATTCCTTCTTCTTCCCGAACTTAGAAAAGAGTTGTGAGAAGTCTTGCTGGCAGAATCTGGAGAGAATAGTCGAGGGTCATGTCTTCCTATCATGCAGCAAGCTTCTTCTGAGTGTGTATGAGAGGTGAGAAGTCAGAAGAACAGAGTGTAAATGTCTTGAGTCTGTTGTGAGGATAGATTGCGTGTAGGAAGCAGAGGACAGGTGAGACCAGTGAAGGGAAGCCTGGCTTCGGGAGGTCTTCCGAGAACGTTATTGAATCGGAAGCTGTCCAGGGAGTCTTCCCAGAGGCCACTGTCGCCGCAGGAGCCCGCAACCATCTTCTGAACCTTTCTTATACTCTACTTCTCGCATATCTTGTATCTTCTGATAGGAAGTAGGATGTAATGCAAGGTGGGTTGTCTTCTTGGTAATCCATGCGAGGCCTTGCTTGGTTAGGATTGAGTAGATATAGCCCGGAAGACGAGAGGAAGTTAGGAAGCACTGTTACAATCCTGGAAGACGGAGTAGCTGTCTTCTGGAAGACAAGATTCGTCTTCTGAGAGTGGAAGCTATACTGTGAGGACTTAGGGAAGGACTGAGCCTTCGACTAACAACAAGTACGTCACTTCTTCCAAGGAGTTAGCGCAGCTAAAGAAGAGCAACTAGGAGTTGCAGGCGCGCTTACAGCAGCGTGACGAGGAGGTTCTGCGAGTACGGGATAAGCTCACCGCCCTTGCAGAAGAGAAGACGGCGTGGAAGACTCTACGAGAAGCCGCAGAAGCGCAGGTTGCAGCCGAGAAGACGCAAAGAGAAGCAGCGGAAGCTCGTGCATAGGGGTTACTAGCTCACTCGGTGGAAGCGCTTCGGAAGAAGTTCAACTTCACCGCGGGTAGGAAGCTCCTTACCTTAGCTAGGGAGTGGGGACGATGAGTCCAAAGCAATGTTGGTGGAGTGCAAGGAGAGTATGTTTCGATACTTGGATCGGCAGATAGAAGGAGTGAAGCCACTCTATGATCTTCCCTTGATCCCGCCACCAGTAAACGCATCTTTCCGAGCACCAGCATAATCGACAAGACCAGACTTGGAGAAGGGGGAGTTCGACCTCGCTGTACACTTGGTAGTGACAGCGTTGGAAGCCGAGAAGAATCCGGAAGATGCCCCGGAAGACAAGACGTCTTCTGGAAGACAGGAACGAAGACCGTCTTCCCAGGTATTCCGCATGGAGGAAGCAACTTCCTCGGACCCCTATGAGGTCACCATGGCTCCCAGTGTCGAACTAGTCCCTCAGAAGAGCGAGGAAGCACAAGTCGACCCATCTTCCCAGAAGACGCTTCTGTCTTCCGAAGCAGCAGCAGCAGAGCCAGCGACGAACATGGAGGAGGAGGCCACCTCAGCGACACCCGAGGTAATTACAGGGCTTCCCAGCCTATCAGAAGCCGTTTTAGTAGTTCAGGTAGGAATAGATCAGGTGGAAATGGCATCCGAGCCATTAGAATAGATAAGCAAAGCCTAGAAGATCAGGAGATTGTCCAAAATTAGTAAGTGCCCAAAATGCTATATTAGAAAAAGACAGGTCCAATTTAATTTTAGATCAGTGACCATGTGGTAGAGTAGGCAGCACAGGATAAACAACCAGATGGCTAATTAGGAAAGGGGAATCATTTTTGCATGTGAGGTGGCAACCTTCTGGCGGTGTCCATCCCTCCCTGATTAAAGTCGAAGATTGGAGGAGATTCCCTGTGCGTCTCAAGACAGAAGGCATAAGTAGGATGACAGAATAGGAATTAGGAGCTCTCTGCATACACACCAACATCTTACGGTGCAGGAGACTCATGACACATTATACGCTACAGAGGTCTGCACATATACAGATTCTATAGTGCAGACAGATTAGCTCTGCTCGATGTTAGACTAAGGAAATCATGAAGGAAGAAGTCTGCATTCTCTAGTTATCAGCAGCGGCTTGGAGATGTAGGTGTAAGTGGTGAACAGTCTAGGAACAGGGAACGGCATCCTCGTGCAGTCCTGTTAGCTAGGCTGGTGTGTCGAGGAGTAGACGCAGGAAGTAGAGAGAGTGAGCTTCCCAATGCCATTGTGACTTCTTCTCGGGGAATAGATTGTGGATTTGAGTGCAGAAGCTTTGTCCATGTCTTCTGGATGGTGGGTTCATTGAATTCGCTCCCAATTGTGCATGGGAAGTGTTCTTCTTGAGTGGCGGTGACTGTCAGCAGTTGTGGAAGTGTAGCTTGACTCGTTCAGTAGAGCACTTGGAATCTACGTACGAACGGTCTTCTGGGTAAGGGATCCCAGAAGACAGAGCAGTCAGAGCAGCGAAGTGAAGAAGAAAGAAGCCTTCTTCCCGCAACAGAAGACGACATCCTCGAGTAGAAGACGGTGCAACAGTACTCACGTTTGTTGTCTTCCTCCCCAAACTATTACAAGCAGGGATGGCTTGTTAGTCAGGATCCGGACTAGAAGCCTGTCGGAATCTTAATTGCCCCTTTTCATCCTGTTTTCTCTTGTTTGGATTTCTTCTTCTTCCCATCTTCCCCATCTTCTTATCTTCTTCTAGTGAGCTTCCGAGACTTCTATTGAGCTTCCGTGAAGGTGAATGTCGTTGTAGTGCTGCAGGAAGACAACTTCCGTAGGCAGAAGCCTGGGAAGGCTACAGGGGGCATACACCCTGTGATTAATCTAACCCGTTGGAATGTGAGTGTGAGAATCAGATGTAAAGACCGTTGCTAGTCGACTTCTGCGAAGCAGGATCATCTTCTGGAGGTGTGAGAAGACGAGTTCAACCCCCAGAAGACGAGAATCGCTCCGAGAAGACGGTATCGAGAAGACCGGAAGAAGCAACCTGGAAGCAGGAAGATCGTCTTCCCGAGCTTCTCTTTGGATAGTTGTGTGATATTTTAGTTGGTAGTTGTTTGTTTAGTTCCAGAGCACCATTTGGCGTGTCTGGAAGACGTGTGGTTTGGTGTGGTTTGGTGAGAAGACGGGATTTCTAGGCAAAACCCGTGTGTTTGTGTGTTTGAACAGATCTTAGAACTTAGAGCAGCGTTACTTGTGCAAATCCTCTGTGGGAACGATATCTTGTATACTAAATGGGCAAAAGGAGAAATCATGCGTCACTACATATAGTGAGCATCCATTTTTGGCGCCGCTGCCGGGGATTTCATCTTAGTAACTTCTGTTCTAAGCTTCCTGGATCTGTGTGCCATTAGTTAGGTTCATTTCGAACTAACTTCGATTGTAGCTGAATGTGTTGTGGGACTCTATCTTGCTAGAAGACAGGAACCGCAACCAGAAGCTGATAAGATACATTAGGGAAAGTTGGAAGAAGCCGCTTCCCTACTTCCAAGAACTCCTTGGAAGACTCGATCTTGGAAGATTGCAGTGAGTGCAACCAGAAGCAGGAGAAGAAGACGTTCTGAACTTGTGATCGGTTGTTCAGTCATTTGGTCTTCCGGATCTAGTGTTAGAAGAAGAGGGACATCTGTTCTCAGTACTCTGGTGGATGCCTCCGACCAGAGGAAGAAGCAGAAGACGCACGGGTAAAGATCCTGAGTGGGTAAACTCACCCCAGCGAACCGCTTCTAGAGAGCAGCAGATATCTCTGAGACACCAAAGGAAAGAAGAAGAGCTCAGGAAGATCCGATCGGTAGAGTTGGAAGAGCCTTCCATCTCGAGCATAATCTTTGGCGAAGACAGAAGCCAACCGGGTGATCACGTGTATAAAGTAGATTTTGGTACTGGTTACTCGGAAGACGTCTTCCCAAGTGCGGGAGAAGCTTTTCAAGGTGAGGGAAGATTGGAGGAGATTGTTCCAGACGTCTCGGAAGATAGCAGTGACAGTAGCTCTGACTCAGAAGACGATCTTCGTGATTCAGACAGGCCTGGACCTTCGAGACGACCATCTCCACCACCTGGACCTGAGGAAGAAAGAAGTTGGCAATCGCACCAGCCGGCAGTCGACATGGCTTCTCACACTCGGCAGAAGTACCATCCGTACGACGATGATGCTGACGCGGATGACTTCATCACGATGTTCGAGACCATCTCTAGATCCAACAAGGAAGACGCTGATGTTGACAGACTCCGTGTATTTCCCAGTTTGATCGTAGGGAAGGGAAGGAAGTGGATGAGTAAGACATTGGATGATGGTGTAGTAATCGCCGCTTGGGCTACTCTGAAGGCAGCTTTTCTGAAGAGGTTCAGAGGAGTGGGCTAAATCGTATGACCCTCATAGAGCTTCAGAGGCTCGAACGGAAGAAGAAAGAGACACTGCGGGATTACACCGAGAGATTTGAAGATCTCTTGGATCACATCCCTCGGAACCAAGGAAGACCCGGCTACTGTGCTCAGCAAGCTGTGGACTGGTACTTGGGAGGATTGTCTCAGGATATGGAATTGTACTACAGAAGAGGAGGAGGTGATGATTTAGCAGAGGTACAGAAGCATGCCGAGCAGTATGAAACCTCGAGCATCACTCGGAACATGACGAAAGACAAGGGAAGACCTCGAAGAAGTCCAAGAAGTCGAAGAAGTCTTCTCGGAAGTCCAAGAAGAAGTCCAAGTCCACTGAAATTGATAACACTGATTCGGAAGCAGCCTCTACTTCTGAAGAGTCTACTGTCGAAAGTTCAGAATCTGAATCTGAACAAGAGAAGAAGACGCGGAAGAAGAAGAAGGAGAAGACGCGAGCAAGGGAGGAAGTTGTGCAGAAGATGCCTCAAACCCAGATCATTCAGTCTGCACCTGATCCTCGCATCGATGAAGTTCTGAAGCAGTTCGCCGACTTGAAAGTTCATCTTCTGAACCAGAAGGACAAGCGGAAGCAGCCTACGACTTCCCGGCCAAACCTTTGGTGCAACCTTTGTAACTCTTCTGGACACACCAGGGATCAGTGTACGCAGGACCAAGCTGTCAACTGGGCAGGATGGGAAGAAGACGATGAGGGATATCTACACGATCCTAGTGGGGAAACCTGCTATAGAATCGAGACGATCCAACCCTTCACTCCTACGCCTCCCGCCCAATATAATCGTTATGTACCGAGGGATAGAGCTAGCAATGTACAGACCAGGACACCCTGGCAGCCTTCTTCATCACAACGACCTCTCAACCCTCTTCCTGAAGCGTGCAATAATTATGGAGAGACAGGACACTGGTGGTCCACCTGTCCTCACCCGAGAAGACAGATTGGGCAAGTGCCCTTGTGTGGGAACTGTAAGGAAGCCGGTCATTTCACAGGGAATTGTCCTCAGACCTTACGACCCCGACAAATGGTGAGATTTGCAGATACCACGCCTCCTGCAGAAGCAGCATCAACTTCTAAGCTCGAGTTAGCAGTGGTACAGCACATCACGGTAGAAGAAGAAGATCCTAGGGATTGCACGGATTGTCTCCATATCGAGGAAGACGAACCAGACCCCGGGAAGCGCGAAGGAAAGGAACCTCAGCTGCAGAAGACGACTGCAGCTCAGAAGATGAAGACACCTGAAGAAGCGTCATCTCTCACTTTGACGGATGGTACTGTTTGGAATCCTGACCCGAATTCAGATAGCTGGCCTCCGGAGGAAGTCTTGGATGAAGCTGTGTTTAAGGTAAGTACCAGAAGCAAAGGGAAGTCAGAATCTCGCCAGAAGGACGTCAAGAAGAAGAAGCAGCGAAAGGAGAGGTCATCTTCTCATGAGCGACCGTCTTCTCCTACTTACGACCGAGAAGATCCGAAGTACTTTGCTCCTGACATTAGACAAGAGGTTGAAGCGATCATGCACGAAGAGCTGGAGAAGAGACGGAAGATAGTACAGCAGCTTCCTACACCGACTACGGCAACACTTGTCTCACGGGAACAGCCTCCAGTCGAGGGAAGACACTCTTCTGGTCTTCCACCCAAGGAAGCAACCACTACATCTTCTCTGTTGGAAACACCAGTCACTCTTCTGAAAAGACCTCCGTACGACTTCTTGCGCGACTTGTGGAATCAGAAGGCGGATGTAACCTTCCAACAGCTGTTGGATGACAATGCTGGTTACAGGAAGATGTTACAATATGTGCTTCGAGGATCGAGGAAAAGGAGGACAGCTAAACTTCTCCAGAGCACCCCGATCCTAAGAATAGAGCATGAGGACTTGGGAGACCCAGAACTTGATATGGAAATCCATGGCTGTCTTCTGAAGAAGGTACCCATTGATTCCGGCTCCGGAGTTAACATCATGACGGAAGAAACGGCGCATGCCCTGGGCTTCACTGAGTTCCAGCCTACTCCGAGAATTCTCAGAATGGCGGACCAGACCAGAAGACGACCTTTGGGGCAACTGAAAGATGTCTTGACGGTAATTGGTGGAGTATCTTTTTATCTCACTTACATCATTTTGCGACCTGTAGCTAAGGTTGGATATCAAGTGTTGATAGGAAGACCATGGCTGTATGCTGCAAATGTGAATACCGACTGGAGAAGACATCGTTTGAGATTTCCCAATCCTACACCCAAGCCAGGTGAGAAGAGTAAGGTCTCGCTTTCTTGGATCAAGATTGGACACCAAGGTGAAACTCCGTCTACAACAGAGAGGTACACTTCAGAAGACTCAGCTGCGTCTTCTGACAGTGATGAACGGTATAATGAGTTTATGGTGAATAACGTGTGTGCTACAGAAGTAGCAGAGAAAGTGGAAGATGTGGTCTGTGGATACATTGAGTGCTACGAGATTGCGGAAGAAGAGTTTCCAGAAGACGAAAGTATCGTCTTCTCTTTGGAAGATCCGACAGTTGGTCTTCCAGAAGACGAAAGTATCGTCTTCCCTTCGGAAGATCTGACAGTTGGTCTTCCGGAAGACGAATCTGAACTAGAAGAAGCTCCCAAACCGGAATACTTTGGTGCCAGTGAGTACAGTCACACTGAAGGAATGGTGAACCCGGATGATCTTCAAGAGATGGAGGTTGCTCCTGGGAAGAAGCTGAAGCTTTCCAAGGTGATCGAGAGCCAACAGTTGGAAGACTTTCGAGAACTTCTGACGGAGTTCCAGGATGTCTTCGCATGGACCATAGAAGACATGAAGGGCATACCTCGAGAGTTGGGAGAGCATCGCATCGACTTGCTGGAGGGCGTTGTTCCTGCACGGCAGAGGCAGTATCGGCTCAACCCCAAGTACTCGCTTCTGGTGAAGGACCAGATTGACCAATACCTGAAGGCAGGAGTCATCTTCCCAGTACTTAGTAGTGAGTGGGTAGCTCCTATCGTCATCGTGCCGAAGAAGCAGACAGGGAAGATCCGAGTGTGTCAGGACTTCCGGAAGCTGAACTTGGCCACGAAGAAGGATCATCACCCTTTACTATTCACCGACTCTGTGTTAGACCAGGTAGCAGGACATGAATTCTACAGCTTCCTGGACGGGTATTTTGGATACAACCAAGTTTCAATCAGAGAAGGAGACAGACGAGAAGATGAAGTGGAAGACGAGTTCTCTGACAAGAAGCTGTTTTCAGTTTTCGCAGAGACACTTTCATCTGAGGGGGGGCGTACCGCTTGCTTCCCAGAAGACGAGACTAGATCTTCTGATCCAGTCTTTGCGACTTCTACAGAAGAGTCGATCTTCAAGGACTTGAGGAAGTTCTTGGAAGACCAACAGTACCCAGAGGGACTGGATGCGGAGCAGAAGGCTGTCTTCTTACACAAGGCAGGTCCCTATGCCATCTTCCAGGGTATCTGTTTAGGAAGGACATGACGAGAAGCTGAGGAGATGCTTCGGACGTGCACAGAAGTGTTGAAACACTGATGTTTGCGAGGACGCAAACATGTGAGGGTGGGCGTATGTGGTGCCCACAAATTACAGGATTCACGGATTTTTGAAATTTTTGAGATTAATAACTTATTTGTATAACTGAAGAAGCGTTGTTACTTAAGATTACGGCTTCCTTAGCAGGAAGATGATCTTAAGGGCTATTTGTAATAAGAAGTTGACTTCTTCGGAAGACGACCGTCTTTCGGGAAACGTCTTCTCGGCAGTGTCTTCGGAAGACGGAAGACGGCGGAAGACGGAAGACATCTTCGGAAGACGCTTCGGAAGTCTGACTGTCTTCGGAAGTCGACTATACCCAATTCGTATCAAGAGTGGATTTGTGTTACTTTTGTGTTAAGAGAGACTTGGTACGAAGCCTGAGTGGTGTGGTGAGTTCTTTTGTTATTTCGAGAAGTTGGAACTCGAGAACTAGGCTTGTGCCTCCCGATCTTCCAAGCTTCTCAACTCCACATCTTCCTAGAGAGACTAGAAGACTGAAAGGCTGGCAAAATGAGCGAGAAGACGTGAGGGTCCATTTCGGGTCTCTTCTGTCCGACCCATAGCAGCCATTCCTTCTTCTTCCCGAACTTAGAAGAGAGTTGTGAGAAGTCTTGCTGGCAGAATCTGGAGAGAATAGTCGAGGGTCATGTCTTCCTATCATGCAGCAAGCTTCTTCTGAGTGTGTATGAGAGGTGAGAAGTCAGAAGAACAGAGTGTAAATGTCTTGAGTCTGTTGTGAGGATAGATTGCGTGTAGGAAGCAGAGGACAGGTGAGACCAGTGAAGGGAAGCCTGGCTTCGGGAGGTCTTCCGAGAACGTTATTGAATCGGAAGCTGTCCAGGGAGTCTTCCCAGAGGCCACTGTCGCCGCAGGAGCCCGCAACCATCTTCTGAACCTTTCTTATACTCTACTTCTCGCATATCTTGTATCTTCTGATAGGAAGTAGGATGTAATGCAAGGTGGGTTGTCTTCTTGGTAATCCATGCGAGGCCTTGCTTGGTTAGGATTGAGTAGATATAGCCCGGAAGACGAGAGGAAGTTAGGAAGCACTGTTACAATCCTGGAAGACGGAGTAGCTGTCTTCTGGAAGACAAGATTCGTCTTCTGAGAGTGGAAGCTATACTGTGAGGACTTAGGGAAGGACTGAGCCTTCGACTAACAACAAGTACGTCACTTCTTCCAAGGAGTTAGCGCAGCTAAAGAAGAGCAACTAGGAGTTGCAGGCGCGCTTACAGCAGCGTGACGAGGAGGTTCTGCGAGTACGGGATAAGCTCACCGCCCTTGCAGAAGAGAAGACGGCGTGGAAGACTCTACGAGAAGCCGCAGAAGCGCAGGTTGCAGCCGAGAAGACGCAAAGAGAAGCAGCGGAAGCTCGTGCATAGGGGTTACTAGCTCACTCGGTGGAAGCGCTTCGGAAGAAGTTCAACTTCACCGCGGGTAGGAAGCTCCTTACCTTAGCTAGGGAGTGGGGACGATGAGTCCAAAGCAATGTTGGTGGAGTGCAAGGAGAGTATGTTTCGATACTTGGATCGGCAGATAGAAGGAGTGAAGCCACTCTATGATCTTCCCTTGATCCCGCCACCAGTAAACGCATCTTTCCGAGCACCAGCATCATCGACAAGACCAGACTTGGAGAAGGGGGAGTTCGACCTCGCTGTACACTTGGTAGTGACAGCGTTGGAAGCCGAGAAGAATCCGGAAGATGCCCCGGAAGACAAGACGTCTTCTGGAAGACAGGAACGAAGACCGTCTTCCCAGGTATTCCGCATGGAGGAAGCAACTTCCTCGGACCCCTATGAGGTCACCATGGCTCCCAGTGTCGAACTAGTCCCTCAGAAGAGCGAGGAAGCACAAGTCGACCCATCTTCCCAGAAGACGCTTCTGTCTTCCGAAGCAGCAGCAGCAGAGCCAGCGACGAACATGGAGGAGGAGGCCACCTCAGCGACACCCGAGGTAATTACAGGGCTTCCCAGCCTATCAGAAGCCGTTTTAGTAGTTCAGGTAGGAATAGATCAGGTGGAAATGGCATCCGAGCCATTAGAATAGATAAGCAAAGCCTAGAAGATCAGGAGATTGTCCAAAATTAGTAAGTGCCCAAAATGCTATATTAGAAAAAGACAGGTCCAATTTAATTTTAGATCAGTGACCATGTGGTAGAGTAGGCAGCACAGGATAAACAACCAGATGGCTAATTAGGAAAGGGGAATCATTTTTGCATGTGAGGTGGCAACCTTCTGGCGGTGTCCATCCCTCCCTGATTAAAGTCGAAGATTGGAGGAGATTCCCTGTGCGTCTCAAGACAGAAGGCATAAGTAGGATGACAGAATAGGAATTAGGAGCTCTCTGCATACACACCAACATCTTACGGTGCAGGAGACTCATGACACATTATACGCTACAGAGGTCTGCACATATACAGATTCTATAGTGCAGACAGATTAGCTCTGCTCGATGTTAGACTAAGGAAATCATGAAGGAAGAAGTCTGCATTCTCTAGTTATCAGCAGCGGCTTGGAGATGTAGGTGTAAGTGGTGAACAGTCTAGGAACAGGGAACGGCATCCTCGTGCAGTCCTGTTAGCTAGGCTGGTGTGTCGAGGAGTAGACGCAGGAAGTAGAGAGAGTGAGCTTCCCAATGCCATTGTGACTTCTTCTCGGGGAATAGATTGTGGATTTGAGTGCAGAAGCTTTGTCCATGTCTTCTGGATGGTGGGTTCATTGAATTCGCTCCCAATTGTGCATGGGAAGTGTTCTTCTTGAGTGGCGGTGACTGTCAGCAGTTGTGGAAGTGTAGCTTGACTCGTTCAGTAGAGCACTTGGAATCTACGTACGAACGGTCTTCTGGGTAAGGGATCCCAGAAGACAGAGCAGTCAGAGCAGCGAAGTGAAGAAGAAAGAAGCCTTCTTCCCGCAACAGAAGACGACATCCTCGAGTAGAAGACGGTGCAACAGTACTCACGTTTGTTGTCTTCCTCCCCAAACTATTACAAGCAGGGATGGCTTGTTAGTCAGGATCCGGACTAGAAGCCTGTCGGAATCTTAATTGCCCCTTTTCATCCTGTTTTCTCTTGTTTGGATTTCTTCTTCTTCCCATCTTCCCCATCTTCTTATCTTCTTCTAGTGAGCTTCCGAGACTTCTATTGAGCTTCCGTGAAGGTGAATGTCGTTGTAGTGCTGCAGGAAGACAACTTCCGTAGGCAGAAGCCTGGGAAGGCTACAGGGGGCATACACCCTGTGATTAATCTAACCCGTTGGAATGTGAGTGTGAGAATCAGATGTAAAGACCGTTGCTAGTCGACTTCTGCGAAGCAGGATCATCTTCTGGAGGTGTGAGAAGACGAGTTCAACCCCCAGAAGACGAGAATCGCTCCGAGAAGACGGTATCGAGAAGACCGGAAGAAGCAACCTGGAAGCAGGAAGATCGTCTTCCCGAGCTTCTCTTTGGATAGTTGTGTGATATTTTAGTTGGTAGTTGTTTGTTTAGTTCCAGAGCACCATTTGGCGTGTCTGGAAGACGTGTGGTTTGGTGTGGTTTGGTGAGAAGACGGGATTTCTAGGCAAAACCCGTGTGTTTGTGTGTTTGAACAGATCTTAGAACTTAGAGCAGCGTTACTTGTGCAAATCCTCTGTGGGAACGATATCTTGTATACTAAATGGGCAAAAGGAGAAATCATGCGTCACTACATATAGTGAGCATCCATTTTTGGCGCCGCTGCCGGGGATTTCATCTTAGTAACTTCTGTTCTAAGCTTCCTGGATCTGTGTGCCATTAGTTAGGTTCATTTCGAACTAACTTCGATTGTAGCTGAATGTGTTGTGGGACTCTATCTTGCTAGAAGACAGGAACCGCAACCAGAAGCTGATAAGATACATTAGGGAAAGTTGGAAGAAGCCGCTTCCCTACTTCCAAGAACTCCTTGGAAGACTCGATCTTGGAAGATTGCAGTGAGTGCAACCAGAAGCAGGAGAAGAAGACGTTCTGAACTTGTGATCGGTTGTTCAGTCATTTGGTCTTCCGGATCTAGTGTTAGAAGAAGAGGGACATCTGTTCTCAGTACTCTGGTGGATGCCTCCGACCAGAGGAAGAAGCAGAAGACGCACGGGTAAAGATCCTGAGTGGGTAAACTCACCCCAGCGAACCGCTTCTAGAGAGCAGCAGATATCTCTGAGACACCAAAGGAAAGAAGAAGAGCTCAGGAAGATCCGATCGGTAGAGTTGGAAGAGCCTTCCATCTCGAGCATAATCTTTGGCGAAGACAGAAGCCAACCGGGTGATCACGTGTATAAAGTAGATTTTGGTACTGGTTACTCGGAAGACGTCTTCCCAAGTGCGGGAGAAGCTTTTCAAGGTGAGGGAAGATTGGAGGAGATTGTTCCAGACGTCTCGGAAGATAGCAGTGACAGTAGCTCTGACTCAGAAGACGATCTTCGTGATTCAGACAGGCCTGGACCTTCGAGACGACCATCTCCACCACCTGGACCTGAGGAAGAAAGAAGTTGGCAATCGCACCAGCCGGCAGTCGACATGGCTTCTCACACTCGGCAGAAGTACCATCCGTACGACGATGATGCTGACGCGGATGACTTCATCACGATGTTCGAGACCATCTCTAGATCCAACAAGGAAGACGCTGATGTTGACAGACTCCGTGTATTTCCCAGTTTGATCGTAGGGAAGGGAAGGAAGTGGATGAGTAAGACATTGGATGATGGTGTAGTAATCGCCGCTTGGGCTACTCTGAAGGCAGCTTTTCTGAAGAGGTTCAGAGGAGTGGGCTAAATCGTATGACCCTCATAGAGCTTCAGAGGCTCGAACGGAAGAAGAAAGAGACACTGCGGGATTACACCGAGAGATTTGAAGATCTCTTGGATCACATCCCTCGGAACCAAGGAAGACCCGGCTACTGTGCTCAGCAAGCTGTGGACTGGTACTTGGGAGGATTGTCTCAGGATATGGAATTGTACTACAGAAGAGGAGGAGGTGATGATTTAGCAGAGGTACAGAAGCATGCCGAGCAGTATGAAACCTCGAGCATCACTCGGAACATGACGAAAGACAAGGGAAGACCTCGAAGAAGTCCAAGAAGTCGAAGAAGTCTTCTCGGAAGTCCAAGAAGAAGTCCAAGTCCACTGAAATTGATAACACTGATTCGGAAGCAGCCTCTACTTCTGAAGAGTCTACTGTCGAAAGTTCAGAATCTGAATCTGAACAAGAGAAGAAGACGCGGAAGAAGAAGAAGGAGAAGACGCGAGCAAGGGAGGAAGTTGTGCAGAAGATGCCTCAAACCCAGATCATTCAGTCTGCACCTGATCCTCGCATCGATGAAGTTCTGAA